>CM077159.1:174503117-174941887 GCA_039583875.1 Platanthera guangdongensis | reverse complement strand
TGTAAAGAAGTTGAATGTATAAAAGACCTGCTTGTGCTTCCATGTTTTGTTGGGTTTTACCTACTATTCCTTGGCCGCTGGTTCACGTGAGAACTGGGTAGTTCCGAAGATATTAATTTGGCGTTTGTGCTATCTTCTGACCACGTTGAGAAAATTTAACAGCTGGAGGGCTGATAGAGCTTACGTAGATTATCACAGATCTCCCTAGCAATAGGCAAATCACAACGGCTATACGAATGGATATCTCAGCAGATTGGCAAAGAACTGCATGATCTGGGCGTCATCATCATGTCATTTCTTCAAATCAGCACACTAGTGGCATAAAGAGAAGATGCATCAGTCTCACTGGTGGTAGGAGAGGATGCACTATCAACGGGAATGAATGATGAAGCCGGAGTAGAGCCATCCAGATGACCCCAATGCTGCAATCCACAAAGAAGAACCCGAACCGTAAACGATCATACCTTGTAATTGGTCCCATTAAGGATGATGTCAGATTTCAGAAGGTATGAAATGTGAGAAGAGGCCATTTGTACAAACCACAGCCGCAAAGGAGAAGGAAACTCACGGAGGCTGGCAAGGGAAGACACCAGCGCAAGACAGACCAAGAAGGAAAGGGCAGAGGTAGAAGACAACACAAAAATCTACTGTCTCCATGGTGAGATCGGGATCAGCAGGGATCAGCAAGGATCGGCGATCGGAAATCAGAATTCTGCTGGCAAGGGAAGACACCAGCGGAGCAGGATGGCGGGATCAACAGAGATCGGCGAAGCAAACAACTGCAGATAGCCGCAAGATCAGCGAGTGGCGAACGATCAAGATTTGCGAGCGACGAACAATCCACGAACAGCACGGCGGAATAGGTCGTGGAATCTGCGAACGATGACGAGAGCGGCGGAGCAGCGGCCGAACAAGAAGAGAAACCCTATTGCGATGGCTCTGATACCATGTTACCTTTTGGCGAGCGTGAGAGGGCAAGTCCAGCTTGATGAGGTTTTTCCGCAGTATAGGTGCTATGAATGGCTCAATCTCAATGCTATTTCACATATATAATACACACATATACATATATTATAAAAAATAAAATAATATAATTTAAATTAATTTTTTAATAATTTTAACGAAAAAAAGATATTTAAATATAAAGCACATTTTGTTACTATAATAAACAAATACTGCTAGTAGCATCTATGATTCATAAATTTGTCTTTCTAAAAGACATACTGAAGTCTTTTGTTTACTTTAGAAAAACACACTCTATCACAATATGCAGAACGATTTGGCAAGTCCAACTGTATCTACAAACAAGAGTCACAGGTGTATCCGTTGAGTATCAAGTACGTACCGGTACCAGATACGTATCCGATACGAGCACATGGCCCTCAAGGAAGTATCGGTACTTCATAGGTCTCATATATCTTAAACAAGTGAAATTTATTATAGAGATCATAGTTATCCAAAGGGAAGCTCACTCTAAACTTTAATGAACAGATCTTGCAACGAGGGTTGGTGTGCCTTTGGGCAAGGTTATCCAAAGCATGAGTACTTTCAGAAGCCTTGCATATTTTATCATAAATGTTTTGAAGTTAGGAAACTCATGAAAACGCATCCCCGAAATACTCGGACCCTTGATACTTAGGGATATTTTTGATGCCATGAGTTTATCCAACCTGAACGGTTTAAACATGCACCGTCACACTATTACATTGTCTCAAGTCTTCCCTTTTTATGATATAGTATAAACAACATATAGGTAGGGATAGCTGGAGTACCGGCCGACTGCATAATGAAGGAGACGAACACTATAGAAGATGAATGGACTCCAGCTTGGAGCAAGGAGTTTGCATTTCCGTTGACGGTGCCCGAGCTAGCTTTGCTTCGGATCGAGGTGCACGAATATGACATTTCTGCTAAGGATGATTTTGGAGGGCAGACATGTCTGCCAGTGTCAGAGTTGAAGCCGGGAATTCGTTGTGTGCCGCTCTGCAACCGCAAAGGAATCCAATACAAGTCGGTTAGGCTTCTCATGGAGTTCATCTTCACTTAAAATCAGCAGTTTGTTGTTTCAGGCTGCTCTTCAGTATGCTGAATTATGAATGTTTTCATGTTACTTTGTGCAATATTATGAATTGGATGGGCTTAATTGAAAATTTGCCTATAGCCCTTGGCCCCTTTTAACTGGCTGTCACCTGGTCGCTCAATTCTTTGCAGATTTATGACCCATCTCTGTTTCTGGATATAATTGTTACTACCATTTTGACCATTTTTCTTATCTTATATTGTTTATTAAAAAATTGATTGTGGTTATTATTTAAAAAATGGCTTATTTATAAGAAAATAATGGTATTTTTTAATCCCGCGTATACGTTGGGAGGCTGTGGGCCTTATACCAACTAATGTAAAAAAAATTGAATGTACTGTGTTCGCATTTTTGAGATGTTGCTATGTGATCTTGAGGTTATTAGTTCTAGTCATTACTCATGAAAGCGTCTCTTGCAAAAATGTAGGGTAATGTTTGCCTCTATTTAGGCTTTGTTTGGCATGGTGGTGGCGGTCATAAATACATGAATTAAAATGTCATTTGTTAAGGATCGCCGAACAAATTGTTGCGTATTTGCCGTTCTCTCCCATAATTTCCGTCGGATTCACCTCCTGGCTGGCCCCCTCTTCTTTTGGAATCTATTCTAATTATGTCATCTTCAATATTCTAATATTAATAGAGGATTTCTTTGAAAGGATCTTTGATCACCCTCCATTGTTATCGTCAATCCGGTTTGGAGATTGCTTCAAATTTGGCGTTCTCATTATTCTGGTGATGATGGAGGATTTTTTTGGAAGGGATTGATCTCCTTCCATGGTGGCTTTCATACCTATTTTGGGTTTTCTTTTACCACCTATATGTAGTGGTGTGGTCGGCTATCCAAGTAGTGCAGTGCAGCAGCTTCTTCTTGGCAGAGTTCTTTCGGCACAACCTGGTGCTTGGCCGCCGGCCTTCCTCTTCGGAGTTCTTCTTCCCGTCGGCCGTTGAATCGGAGCTCTTCTTTCAGTTGGCGTCTTGATTTCTCGTCACAACGTCTACAACCGGATCTTGAAGGGTTCGAGATTTTTCATCTTTTTTTCGGTTCAATTTTATTCCTTCATTTTAGCTGTATTGTATGTTTAAGAAATTATTAGTATTATTGATCTCTGCTGCACAATGGACGTACCAATATTTACTTTTCGGAGAGCCACTTTAAAATCTGGTGTCTTTTGATTGTGGTGTTTGTTCATTTTCTTTATTTTATTTTATTTTATTTTGTGTGGTAATTATTCTTCGTAAGCACAATTGGTCGTTAGAAAATTTATTTGAAACATGATTCTTCATCTGCACTCGAACCGATCGTTTTCATAACAACAAACATCATCTGTTTGAACATAAAAGTGGATGTTCCTTAGATGGGCATAAACAAATCACAATTTAATCTTGTGGTGGATTCATTCCTGGACCCCCTTTGTGTGGAAAAAATTTTAGATGTCTTTCTCTCACCTAAGATCAGGGTGGGGGCGCGCATCAAACGTTGATACTTATAAAAACAACGGTATTGATCAAAATACTGATAATACTGACATTATTTTTTCAACAATGCAGTATTCCGCGGAAACAACTCAACCGTAGGATATCGGATCATACGGCCGTATTTAATTCTCCACCTAAAATTAAGTAGGAAAATTGCACCTAATTTTTTTTCATTTGTACGAGGATGCTTTATGAGTCAAAAGTACGTTTGTATTTTTGAGGTTGGTTTCTCCTTCGAAAAATCTAAGCAGTTCCAATTTTTTTTTGATGTTTTCACGCATTTTATTGTCTAATTGAGTGAGAAATTTATATAGAGTCAAAACAAATTAATATGTAATCATAATTAAAAAAAATAAAGAAGAACTAGCCACAAATTAAATGTATGGCTATTGAAAAATAATTAATAGGAGTTTTTCTATTAAAAATTAAATATTTGCTAATAATTAAATTATATTAGAAGATCAACTATTCTTTTAAAATGAATTTTATATTAATTGAGAAAATAATGCAATATTTAACTAGTATGAGCAAAAAAAAACAAAGTCTTGGAATTTGTTACTTATTAGACAATTTTGATCAATGAAATAAGCGATTTTTAAGTCCGAAAACCGATTATAATTTATAACCGGTACTAATATGGATGTTAAATATTTTGGGGAAAAATCTGAGCCATTTAACTGATATATTTATTAAAAAAACGCGGACTCGCCTAATTTGAATTTTGATGTTATTAAGGTCAAATTTATTATAGAAATAATAAAGTCGGTAGAATCATTAACGGCGTTCGTTTGTGCTGTTTTATAGCTTGGTTTTCGTTTTGAGTTTTTGCGGTTGAAATGCAGTCGGTCGTTTGCCTCTGTTTTAGTCTATTTTAATTTTGACCCAAAACAAAACCGTTTTCACTCCTTCATTAAACACTCCCCTCAAAACAGACCTAATGCACTTGGTGTTCCCGCGTTTTGGAAAAGGTGCGTTTTCCTTCTTCCCGATGGCTCACGCGAAACCCCTTGTGAAACCCCTCCCGTGCGGCAAATCTTCCCCGACGAGAACCCGGAGCTGAGCTTCTACCGCTGAACCACCCTCGCGTTGTTGTTGTTGGACCCGGAACGGTGCTTCTACAGGCAGCGCAACTTTTTCTTCCCCTAAGTATCGTCGCTGCGAAGCATTTTTGGGGCAGGTTGACTGTTCATAGGCATTGTTGTATCGTCGCTAAATCGACGATTTTTTTGGTGAGGGCTTCTACAGGTAGCGGAACGGACCCAGAACCGAGCCTTTTTTTTAACTTCGGGAAAGGTGCTTCTACAAAGCATTTTGATTCTTCCCCGACGAGCCTTTTGGCGAAGCCTTTTCTGGAGTTTTCTCACGTCCTACTTCCTTTTTTCTGGACCTCTTACTCGTCTTCTTGAAGATTTATATCAAAACTTGTGTAAATTTCAATTTTTGATCTTAGGTCTTAAGAACATATATTGGTTGTTTTTCTATGATCTACATGAGAGAGCGTGTTACTTTGAATGTGTGTGTTGTGCTCTTTTAAAATGTGTGTGAATTCATTTATATTCGTCAATGGATAGGATTATTGCGTTATGTAGGGAGAGTAGAATTTCAAGAAGGAATAAATCAATCATGATAGTTTTATCTGCAGCTGTCATAGTTTTGATGAAACGTAGTACACTAAGACGACCAAACACTGGGGATTAAACAACTTTGCAGCATTGTTTACATTTCCATTTTTTGTCGCGAACATAAGTAAATTTGAAATCGTCAGCTCAAACTGAAAGTCATGGTGCAAATAAACATAAGTTTTTTGCTTTGCCTCAAAACGAACTTGAAAATCATGCTGCAAATGAACAAGTTTGATTTTTTTCGTTTGAAGCAAAACAAAAATCTAATATGAAAATGATGAAAATGAGAAATACAAAAAAAAAAAAATTAAATCTACGGCTTGCTTCATATCAAAGAAGCTGAAGATGAGTGAGAATGTCTGACGCAAATAAATCTGGAGCTGCCGCAATGATCAGAAGCGAGGATGTGTCGCAGGTGTCATCTCGTATGGCTTGCGATAGGCGTTGGCGGCGGTGTCAAAGACAACGGTGGCGGCGTAAAGAGGCGTCGGCGGTGATGGCGGTGTCGTCGCGTATGGCTCGCTCCTGTCAACATGATGGGGAAATGGTTTGTCCCTACTCCCTATCAATTTTATTAAAACAATTAAAATAATTGTTTAATACTTTTTTTAGGGCAGTGTTACAAGCACACCGTTTTTGGCTATTGACAGCCAAATGTTATCGACGCACCAAAAAACTTATTTACACACCAAATGTTTATTAACACACCAAGAAAACTTTAAAATGCACAATTATTTCGTTAACACAATCATTGGGGCTCTATCTTGCTAGCATTACTAGTGAATTAATAATTGAAAAAGTGTTCAGTTAACACAATCATTCAAAATAGATAACATATGTTCAACAAAAACATTCATTCAAATAGACAACATATGTGGTACAAAATTAAAGATTAAGGTCAAGAATATATGTCAATAATCATTGTTTGAAGCCTTCAAAGATCACCAATTATCATCCAATTTTGTAGATCTGCAATTTAAACACCGAAATCATAAACATATGATAGGAAATTTAACAAAATTATTAAAAAAATATTATACCTTAATAGGATGTAATCATGTTTATAATGAGTGCTCAATATAATCAAAATACAAGATATCTGCACCAAACGTTATGATGTGAGAATTAATATCAACATTAAATACAGGTGTATGTATTCAAAAGGAAAAAAACATACCATACGTTCAATGTTCCTCCAAATTAATGATTTCATCAACTTGTTCTTTAGGATCACCAACTCTAGCCCGTGAAACATCAGTCAAGTCTCACCCTTCTGCCACTGAAGCATGATACCTCATCCACATAGACATCATCGGTGGTAATGGACATTCATCTCTCATCAACAATTGTATAAAATGATTGTCGTTAACAAATCCAATAAAGATTGTCTTCCGATTTAATGGAGGAGATGTATGTAATGGTAGGAATGTAAAAGACTGAAATTTGGAATAATGAACAACTGCCACATTATAACGTGAAGCAACAAGTAATCCCATATCTGGCATCGTCATCTATTTGTCGACCGGTGCAGGAATTGATGTACAGTCCAAAGATAACAAAAGTTCTTTTCGTCGCACATTCCCAAACATGTTGTTATACAAAAATTCATTTATTTTGATTTCTTCTATTAAGTCTTTTCTCACTTGCAGCCAATTATCGCCCATTTCCAATGTCAAACTGACCACCATGTAACCGCAATGTCCATCTCCAATCACATTTACAACATCAATGATATGATTATAAAAATAAGCAGACATTTCTTTTCGAACACTTTCAAGATATCTGTTGTGGTTCCTTCTTGGAATCATCTTTTTTGCTTTATTTTTTGGGTATTGTTCCCCTTCTAGCACATGCTCGAACAATGATAGCTCCCTCTTTGTAGATTTGTAGTCATCTTTAAACTTTTTATAACTACCACGTGATCTCCCTTTCAACTTAGTTGGCAAAATTGGTTCTTGTGTTTGAGTCGTGCTCGGTTCCAATATTTCTCTAAGCTTCTTCTTCATTTCGCTTCTTTGAGAATCACTTACGTTCTTGTACTTTTTTAACAAGCTATCTAGCTCAACTTGTATGATCCCAACTGAGTCGATCTCCGCCTCTTTCATCTTTGTTTCCCCAACAATTTTTGGGTCCAAAAGGAGTTGTCGCCAGTGCTTATGAACCATCTATAATGGGTACCCGGAAGATTGATGTGCATATTGAATTAATTCATGAGCACAAGGTAAACCCATTGTGAACCTCATTTTGTGCAAGCACTTTGATGAGTCTATGAAATTACCACTCTTAACCAAGTCCTCATCTTTCTTTATTATTTCCAAAGCTGCAACTAAACCATGCCCAAGTAGATTAGTATATAATGAACCCCTAAAACCTTTGTTCACTTGTATGGAACTCTACCCAAATGATTGTTTTATCTCCGTGTGCTGCAATGTTAACATCTGATGAAATGTTTTCCATATAGTCGACAAATTGCAAATAGAAACTTCCAAGAATTTTTTAAATGACTATGATCGCCCTCGACACGGTTGGTGGTAGAATTTCCAAAATGCATTAAGTTATCAATCCACGCACACATAAAATACTCCTTATAGGATTCTATCCAAGTGGTTACCACATATTATAGAACATTGGAATATTTTTCAGAATACTTCATTACCATAGAGTTTAATAGATTATTGTACTCATGTATTATAGAGCTTAATGTGTGAAGAATTTCTTAAAATGCACTTGATTATGCACGAGAATAAAAAGTCAATCTGAACATCTACAAATACAAGGGAATGCATACATTTAATCAATCAATAGCCAGAACCATTGCAGCTTATTGGCTCCGGTGAGGTTGGACAAAAACATCATTGTCATAGAATGTATGTGTGACATGACAAATTTTACTACCGTTATCAAAAAAGAAACTAGTTTTGGACATGAGATTTTGGTATGACAATTTCATTTTTGTCCCACCTCACCGGAGCAAATAAGTTGCGCAAACGCAACCTAAATTTGCAAATTAAGTTACATTCAACAAGATATCATATTCTAGCAACTAACTGACTCTCTAACACAAACACACACATACACACAAAATTACACACACACACACACACACACACACACACACACACACACACACACACACACACATACACATACACACACAATTTATAAACATACACAATTTACAAACATACAATTTATAAACATTCACACACAATTTATACACATACATACACAATTTATAAACACACACACACACACACAATTTATAAACATACACAATTTACACACATACAATTTATAAACATTCACACACAATTTATACACATACATACACAATTTATAAACACACACACACACACACATACAAACCTGCAGTGGGCTGAAACGGAACTGCCGGGGCAGAGTCGGAGGGCTGGATGGACTGTCTGAGGGCTGGAATGGTGTTTCAGAGTGCTGGGCTGAAGTTCCAAACCTGCTTTTCAGTACTCAGGTTGTGCTGCACAGGATTAAGAAGAAATGGGGATCTGGAGATGAGGGCAAACAAGAAAACTCGAAATGACTAACCAAGGAGTTAAGACAATATTAGCACCACGCACAGAGATCAGTCCTAAGAGGATTGCAAGCCAATATTCCAAACGGCTGAGACACTACTCACAAAAATGCTGAAATCATAAAATGGTTTGATAAAGCTGCAAGTTAAGTCCATCATAATATGAAGATATTAAGATCAATGGATGAAGTCTAAGACTAACTACTCATGATATAACAAGTGTGAAACAATATTTGAGCCAGACTGATGAAACTACAGACCTGGAGTTGAGGGCGGCAAAATTTCTGGAGAAGAACGATGAACAGGTGGACGGAGCGGGTGACAGAGATCACGCGGGTGACCAGGAAGAAATGCAGGCGGAGCGGGCGACCAGGAAGAAATGAGGAAGAAGGAGTAACAGGTGGCCAGAGCTGTTGTCGTCGGGTCGCTGCGCCGTCGCTACCGTCCTCGATCTGGAAGGAGCGACATAGATCACGCCGGAGCAGCGGTGAGGAGAGATCGGCGGGAGCGGCAGCGGAACTCGCGAAAATGGGAGAGAATACGGCCGTCGGGTAGGAGTGCGGCTAAAGGTTTCAGAAATTTGGAGATTTAGGGTTTTAATTGTTTTAATGTTGTTTTTGGGTGTGACAATAGCCATTTATGATATGCTTTTAATATTGCCCTTTTTTGAGCATCACCGTCTCTAGATATGTTTTGAAGCACCAAAAGGACTGTTGACAGTTGGCTGAACTGCTGGTGGTACAGAAAAACAATTTGGCATTAAAAATTAACATTTTCGCATTTAAAAAAGAACATGCCGACACGCAATAAAAACACATTACCGCATTAAAAAAAGAAGTGGCTTCGCCCGGGCTCGAACCGGAGACCTTCAGTGTGTTAGACTGACGTGATAACCAACTACACCACGAAACCGTTATGTTAGGATACACGTCCTAAACTCTTTTGTATTGTCTTATAAATGTAGTTATTTTTAAAAGGGCTGCAACTTTTATCTAAAAAACCGCTAAAACACAGAAAATATTTACTTTTTAGATTAAAATGTTCCTTGTTCTTTTCTGGAATACAATGAAACTATAAAAAATGGTATTACATTTTTGTAGCAAATCTCTCTCTGTATATGCATATATATATATATATATATATATATATATATATATATATATATATATATATATATATATATATATATATATATATATATATATATATATATATATATTATATATATACGACGAGTTACAGATACAGAGTTTCGCCCCTTCGGCCCATCACAACATCATCTTGACTGTGATAGATTCGGGGCTTCGTCCCTGTCAATTATTTAATGCATCTTAAAATAAATACAATATTAATTAATCAATCAACTTTAATAACGTTGATTGATTTAACGATAGCTCGTCGAAAATATCGTTGATATGTTCAATGACAATCTTACATGAATTGACTGCTGACATGCCTAATGACGGACTATCATAGTAAGTGTAAGAGCGCTACTAAAAACTTTTTGGATTTTAATGGATTTTCATCATTACTTTTAATTTTGGAATAATGTAATTACTGTATGGACATTGTATTTGAATTCCTTTAAATTTATTTTTAATATATGTCAAGTCATTAAAATATAAAAATGCAAGAATGATTCAATTTTTTGAATGTTTTGACAAAGGCAACTTTTTTCCTTTTAATATAATAAAGATGTATGTGGTTTTGTATCAAATATATAATAGGTTCAATAACAAAAATATTTACAAATTAGAGCAAACACCTCTCGATGAGGGGCGGATTTAGAAGGGGTCTGAGAGACATTGTCACCCTCATTTTTTTTACAATTTGTTATAAGCAGGTCAAAATTTGCCTACTAGCAAACCAAATTTCCTTATTTGCAAACCAAACTCAGTCAAGTACACCCCCAAAATTAATTTGAAGTTTTTTATGCACTATTTATTTTTAAAAAAGATTGTGCATCCAATTTTAATTTCCTGGATCTGTCACTGCCACACTACTCTCAATAAAGTCATAGACACACTCATCTCTGTTATTTTGACAGCTATGTGAGTCTATGACTGCATAGGGAGATATCAACTGGACATGAGTCAAACACCTCAGCACAACTCTTGTACATTAAGGGTCTGTTTGGGACAGCTCTGCCGGATTGAAAAGCTGTTGTCCGGATAGAGCTGTTTTAAAATAGATCTCTGGGAAGCAGTTTTGAAAAGCTGCAGAGTGTTTGAGTGTTCTGTGCAGAAGTGTGCTTTGAAGAGTGATTTTCTATTTTCAATGTGTCCTCTTTCAATTTCTTCTTTATGGGAAACTTCATCATTATCAAGTTCTCGTATTTGATTTTTTTCAATATGTTTTCCTATCAGCCCAAGGCATTGATGATATTGTAAACATCCATTTATGCAACTTCTAGTCAAGATAATTTTGCCCTAAGTATCATACTTACTATATATTTGACATAAATTCATTGGTGCAGCTCCTAATTCAAAGCTTGCACGTACTTACTATATACTTCTAGTCAAGATAATTTTTTTTTGAAAAAAAACAAGCACTGCCAAGCATGTATAAGAAGCCGCACGTGCTTCAAAACAGAGCACTGCCAAGAATGGATAATTTTTGCAAGCTCTCGCCGGAGCCAATCGAGAAACAAAGGCCTCCTCGCCGGATAAGTCGAAGAACAAAGGCCTCCTCGCCGGATAAGTCGAAGAACAAAGGACACCTAGCTGGAACAGGGGTGGCTCGGGTTCCGTGGGATAGCGAGAAAAGGGATCCGGAGAAAACCTATCAGCTCCAAAACGGGATGCGGCGACTTTACCAGGCGAGCGGCATCACGGAGAAGCGGCGAGCGACGAGTTGGGGAACACGAAGAGCTCTCGGGTTTTTTAGATCCGCGATTTTGCGGGAGCAAACGCGGGGGGTGGGCAGCGCTCCCAAAAGCTCCTTATTTGGCTTTTTTAGATCCGCGATTTTCATAAACTGGTGCAAACAAAACGATAAAAAACAGCCCCAGCGGTTGGAAAATAGCTTTTCCATCCGCTGGAGCCATGGGCGGACCCACGTTAAGACACGGTCGGGCACGTGCCCGACCGTGTTTTTCGCGTATTAGCATCTAGGTCATTTTTCGCGTCATTTCTCTGCTTCTCCTTCGGATTTCTGGCATCAAGCGGCTGGCGGTGTCGACGACGACACTGAGGAGTGAGGAAGGCGACGCTTGGGCGATTCCTAACTCTCCTTTCGATTCCTTAATCCCGTTTCTCCTTCCGATTCCTGAATCTCGTTTCTCCTTCTGATTTCTGGCGGCGTACACGGTGGTGCACTGGTGCTGACTGCTGAAGATTCGTCTCTGTCTACATATTTTTCGCGTCGCAACCGGTATGAATTCGTTTTTTTTTCACAAAGATGTTGCGATTCAGGTTCATTTAGGTATTGTAGGTATGAATTTGTGCCTTTTAGCCTTAGGGTTAGGGATGGCTTTATAGTTTATAGAGAGCAGGGGAGCAGCCGAGTGGCCGGGCAAAAAGGCGACGAGGGCAGGTCGGATCCAGTTCTTTTTAGGGATGGCTTTGTTTTTTGGGTTTTTTTTGGTTTTGTAACTTTTGTTCTTCTCATTTTTTTGCTGTTCCCATATGTGATATGGCCATATTTCTTCCGTTCTTCTGCCCGGCTACTCTCATAGACAGATGTCACAGATAGACTCATTACTCATAGTTGATAGTCCCATGAAACTGATGAGCAATATATAACAAACGATAAGAGTAAGACATTTGTGTTGATCCTTCTCGCCTTCTTGGATGTTGCCTGCTCCCATAGACTCATAGAGTCATAGTCCCATGTATTTCTTCAGTACTCTTGATTAGTTACTTAGTTGGTTTTGTTCTTCTCATGGCACTCATAGTAGAAAAGGCCAGGAGACACGATATTTTAATTGGTTAGTTGGTTTTGTTCTTCTCTGCATTAGTTGGTTTTGTTCTTCTCTGCAACTTCACAATGCTCCCATGATCTTAACGAGGGCAGGTCGGATCCAGTATATAACTCTTTGTCATTGATTTGACCTTTATCAACACTTTGTCATTGCTTTGGCCTTTACCAAGATATTTGATTTCCATCTTATCGTTTTTTGTATTTATCAATTTATAACACTCAGTAATTTACTTTTTTTGCAGTATATAACACTTTGTTTGCTCAATAAAGATCTTTAGAGAATCAAAGATTCAGGTCAATCTCTTTTCATTGTTTGACTTTTTCCATTGCTTTGGACATTTGGATTTGGTTATGTGAAAATTGAAATGATCATTTGATTTTGTTAAGCATTTAAGTGTAGACGTGTAGTGATATTTTGATTTATTAAGTTTTCTTTCCCTTTTTTAGTTGTGAAATTCGATAGAGAAGTTTTTTTCACCTCATTATAATTTTGACTTCATTATAAATGACGTAATATTTTCACCATTTATGTATAATTTATAAATATTTGTGCCCGAGCTTAGCGAAAATCCTAGTTCCGCCCATGCCAATAACAATTATCCACCAATCACAACTCATATTACACGCCCGTAAAAAAAAATATTGCGGGCTATTACTCATAATCCTCAGAGGAAAAAAAAAACAAAATGCATAAATTAGTTCCAATTTTAGAGTGGCATGAAATATGTCTCTAAGTTTTTTTAGGTGATTGTTAACCGTAACCCGTTATTGGCTAGTCGCACCCCAAAATCTCTTAAGTTTTTGCGTCTTTTCGAAATACGTCTTGTACATGCAATTTCAGGAAAAGTGTTCAACACGAAAGGCGCAAAACCTGGGCATATTTCCAAAGTACGTCTTGTACACGCATTTTTAGGAAAGTGATCAACACGAAAGTTGTAGATCTCGACGAGATCTACAACTTTTGTGTTGAGCACTTTTCCTAAAATTGCATGTACAAGACGTATTTTAAAAATGTGCGAAAAGTTAGGAGATTTTGGGGTGCGACTAGCCAATAACGAGTTGCGGTCAACAATCGTTTTTTTTAAATGAGTCCCTAAAGGTCAAATGTAGTTTGGTTTCAGTCTCAAACCAACTTCAAAAATAGTTTGATTTTTTTGTATAATAAATATCTCTATCACTATAAAAGAAATATCAAATTCATGATTTTTAAATTCATTGTAGTGACTGTGGCCGTCGAATCTGACATGATATTTCATCAGGCATATAATCAAACCGCACTCTATCTCTCCACTTTTTTCTAGATCTCCTGAACCTATGAGGGGCGTCCTAAAACAATCGGGTCAACACAAAATTTACAGCGCATTTCACCAACCAGAAAGTCTGCCAGATTTAAGCCTGCAAGCCCTGAACAACAAAGCTCCTCCAGATTCCTGTTATATACGGCAAGACTCGACTGCATTTGGGGGATGTGGGACTAAACATGCACCATAATTAGAAGAACACATTTTAATGCAAGTGGCTTCGCCCATACGACCAACCATGACAGTATCTCTACTGCGATAATGCACGAGAGACTTCGTGTCATGCGCCATATTATCCCAGCTACGATATTGTCCCTGCATGACGGCACTCACGTCACTCACAAATCTTTGAATGTTATGGTCCGTTTGTCGCTCATTTTTCAGTGTGCAAGGGGTTTGTGAGTGATGAGAAGAACACATTTTTATTGTAAGTAGATGACTTTTTCTATATGTGAGCACATTTTGAAAAACTGAAATTTTTTTTAATAAATACGGAAAAATCGGAAATTAGATGTTTAACCAAAGTATTTTTTCCTTTTATCCACACTATATTAAAAAGAAAAAAACTCTTCCATTAAACATTCACATTTTACCCATCTTTATTTTAAAAATTCCAAATTTAATATTTATGCAGTATTTCTTTTATTTTAAAAAATGTGATCAAACCGCTCAACCTACAATGAAAAATGTATTATCCCTGCTGCTTGCGAACCCTCCTGCACACCACAAAAATGAGTGATGGGTGAAGTATAACACTCAGGAGACTGCAAGCGGCGGGAGCACCGTCGCACCGGAATAATGTCGTGGACGGGATAATATCGCGCGGGGCACAGAAGCCCTCATGCATTATCGCAGTTGAGATACTGTCACGATTGACCATAGGGGCAGAGCCCGTGTCTGTCACTCGTATATATATTATAAAATTATTATACCCTTTATAAAATAAACCAAATTATTTAATGATATTTAATTTTACCCTTTATAATGACTCATTGAAAGATGTGTCCTTTTCCTTTATAAATATGGATGGATTGTGATAAAATAAGCTAAATTAGTTTATGATATTTCAATTTTACTCTTGCAATAACTCTACATTGAAAAAATGCATTACATTTTATCCTTTATAATAAATCTAGAATAAAATAATTTGGCTGATTTTATCTTTTTTTTCATTCATATTTCTAGAGGAAGGAGCATTTTTATAAATTGAGGAAAGATAGAGGGGAGGTAAATGTAATTTTGAAAGATAAAGGGTGCAACTTGTAATTACACAAATTTTGAAAGGAGATTAGATAAATAACCTTTTATATATATATATATATATATATATATATATATATATATATATATATAACATTAGATTATATAGGCCAAGGTACCAAGCGCAAGCAATCAAAGATATCATTCAAGTGGAAAAACAAGTACAGTTCTATGGCAAGAAAATGAGGTAGTTCGCAGTGAATGGAAGAAGAAAGATTCCTTGCATCTCCGCGCATTCAAATGTACTACTCAGCAATCTTCCTCGACGAGAAAAACTACCCCGTCATTCTTAAGGAAGTCGTGTGTCGTGTGATCGACTACCTGCAAAATATCACACGAATAAAATGAGTAATGTTGAGCAAGGGACTTGGGCTTTGTTTGAAATGGTCATCTTCCTCACTCCTTTTGTAAGATTTCATTTTCCAGAACAATGTTGAACATGCAATTGTTTGGTGTGAAGGTTTGTTATTTCAGTCACAAGATCTCTGACATTTTCGGAGAGTAAAACATGAGATTAAACAGTGCAGTGATTCTTTAATCTGAGAGTAGCTACATTAATCTGAGAGGAGGTGCAAATGAATATAAACTCGGGGTGAGACTCGTTTGGGGTGGTGGATGCACGGCCCCAGGCCCCCAACTCCACGGACGCTGTCCCGCAGCCCGATCCCGTCCCCGTGGTAAAAATTTGCGGAAAATTTGTGGATGCAGTGCAGATAATCGGCTGAGGCACAGGAATTATATGGCCCCAAGCTAGCCCTATTGATATGTCTGGTAAAGGCGGAGTGTCGTGGCTGGGCGCTGCATCATTTGACAAATTGGCGATTCAGGCAGCACTATGCAAACAGAATAAGCATTCTCGCTAACAGCCACAGCTAGAAGCCACCCCAAACAAAATCTTAGTCCTTATGCTGTATAGCTATTTCAAACAGAGGTTGAGGCTCAGTTTGGCAAGGCGGTGGCGGCCGTGAAAGCAGTGATTATGAACCGTCGTTCGTGAACATCCGACCTCACCTAAGGAACTTCATCTACGACGGTGGCGGTCAAAACCATTGTCATGCCAAACATACACTCTATTTCCTGTGGAGTTTTTCCAAAATCAGCAAAAATGACGCGCCAAGCGGAGCCTGAGGGTGCAATTAGGGCAGCTTTTTCATAGTTTAATTTTCAGTCCACTGCCGCACTTGCATTGGCTACAGTTTTCTAGCAGCTTTTCGAAAAATACTGTGGCGCGTTCTGGAATGTGGTAGTTGTCAAAATTAGGACTCTCTCCACTCTTTCTCCCTTTCTACACACCTAGGTCTTGCAGCATTAAAAAAGGATGGTGCTACTAGCAAATCCAATTTGATTTCTAGCAAGCCCAATTTGATTTCTAGCAAACCCAAATTCCATCAAAAACTTTTTTTTCATTATTTTTGAAAGACTCAATTCGGCTGTTAGCAAACCTAAGCCCTAATTCATTACCGCCTCCTTATTACTCCAGTTCGTAACTCCCTTCCCTCTCACGTTCGCGACTCCCAGGCCATCATCCTCCATTCCAGTCGACATCCTCTACACAGTCATTTGCCCAAAGTATCGAGCGGATGCAGTACCAGCCGGCGTCACCGGGAGCGCCCAGGCCGTCGAGATCAGGCTTCGCGCGGATGTCATTTTCGAGGAACTTAGGCCCTCCGTTGAAGCAAAATATGTTGTTAGTCTGCCATGAAAACATAGATCGGAGGAATTTATACTGAACATTTTCGATCTTAAAACCGATTCAAATTCAAAATTATTTACACACAAAAAACGAAACAACTCCAACAAGTTCTGGTCACAAATTCTTAATTGGAATAAAGATATTGATGATGATGCTCATTTTTTTATAAAAAAATTCCTAAAAATGCAATCACTCCTTTCCTCCAGAAGTCCTGCATATCCCCTGTCGTCTAGGATAATAGTGCTTGGGATTATCTACGTGAAATGATAACCTACCCTTTTTACATGTCCGAAGTGACTGGGATCAGAGAGGATCTCTCGCATCTTGGCGGTGCAGGGATGATGCATCCACATAGTTCGCCCATGATTTGGACACCGTTGGCCTGCCTCCCTCGATGCATCTACAAAGCGACTACGAACTTGTGCAAAAAAAAAAATAAGTTACAAGTTCTTTATATTTTTTCAACACCAACTCGATAGAGACGGGTAGCGGCACTCTAAAATTTATTGTTGATTTGAAATCTTTTGTAATGTTAATATGCGTAGTGGTTTATTTTGAATAAATGCAGGTCTTTAAATACAATTTTAATTTTTTATTTTATTTTTTATCGTGATTTGTCAGTAACAAAAGGGTTTTCAAATAACCACTTTCAAATTTGAAGGTTTGCTAATAGTAATGATTTGCTAGAAATCAAATTAAGTTTGCTAGTAACGACACTCTAAAAAAAGTAAAAGTAAAAGCTCTCCATTGTGCAACTTGGAGACTTCATTTATATACAGTGTAGAATAAAGGAACAATTGTAGTATTTGTATTAACATCATCATGATAATTATTTGAATAGGTTGTTTTTCTGTAATATTTTGGACATTTACTATAATCATGTCTGCAAGGCATTTAGGCATTCAAGCTCTCGAGGATGATCCTACCTGGGATTTAGTGCCCTTGTCAACCGGATAGTCTAGTGTTGGAAGTGGTTAGGTGTTCATTATAAAACACAAGCTGGATGGCTCGGTTGAATGCCAACACAAGCCAGATGGTTCGGTTGAACGCCAACACAAGCCAGATGGTTCGGTTGAACGCCAACACAAGCCACATGGTTCGGTTGAACGCCACAAGGGGGGACACATGGCCCAAGAATTTACTCAGTATCAAGTATTGACGACGAAAGGATATCTTGTCTCTCTTGTGGTGAGGTTGAACACAGTTCAAGCCTTGATATCTCGTCATTCAATGCCATTGAAAGTCGAGTCACCTTGGCATTAGAGTTTTCCTCAACAATGATTTGTCTGATATTGTCTGCATACAATGCAGACTCTTGCATATCAACAGAAGGTTTTCCATGGCCTCAAGTAGTCACAACACACTCGGTTTCATAAATTTGGTTAGGACGTCCATGCTACTGACTTCATACACAGCCGTCTTATTTCTCTCCTTTTATCCATTGCTACGAGGACACAGTGATTAAGTTTGTTTGTCTTGGTGACATCATTATCACAAGGTACTGTGTTATGAATGAGAAGGGGGATTTGGGAGAGAATAGGAGGATTCTAGGGTTTGATAGAAAGAGTAAAGAAATACCTTGAGAGCCTTCAATATTCCTCCACAAAGCCACCCTAGAGGTATTAATACCCCTCGGGCTAAGAAGGGCCGGACGGCCCTCCCCATAGGGGTTAAACCCGTTGGTTCACCCTCACCTGCCGCCACCTGAATTAATTAAGGGTGGCTGAACTGGTTGGTTCAGCCCCGCTTGATGCTCCTTCCTTCCTCCGCCTTCGGTAGTGTTGTCCCGCAAACCGGCCGTTATGAGGATTCATAACATTCCCCCCCCCTTCAACAACCAGTTTGTCCTCAAGATGGAAATCCGGATAAAGTTTCCGGAACTCGAGCAGATAGACCCAAGTGTTGTGTGTTGGAGATAAGTTCTTCCATTTGACAAGGATTTCCTGACGGTATTTCATTCCAGTGAGCAACACCCCTCAGAAAGTAGTTGCAATTCCCCGCCACTGGTTGCTTCCAGAAGGGTAGGGAACGCCAGTGTTGTTTCCTAGATTTTCTTCTTCAACAAGGAGACGTGGAATGTGGGATGAATACACAAGCCCGCGGGAAGGTCCAATGTGTAAGCAACGGGTCCCACCCTCTGAAGGATCGTGAAGGGGCCATAATGGCGGGGGGCAACTTCTGGTTAGTCCTTCGAGACACGGAGGCTTGTCTGTAGGGCTGGAGCTTCAAGAAGCCTTCATCACCGATTGCAAATTGATGTACGGACCGATGTTTATCTGCCTGCACCTTCATCCGGTTTTGGGAGGCCAGGAGGTTTTCTCGTAATACGGCAAGGGTACGGTCCCGATCGCGCAACTCACGATCAACAGCGGGTAGTGTCGTTCCCCCTGGTTCATATGTACCCAAGCTCGGGGCAGAGCGCCCAAAGATAATTTCAAAAGGAGTAAACTTACTGGCAGTGTGGTAGGAGGTATTATAGCAGTGCTCTGCCCAATGCAACCACCGTGTCCAGGTGCGGGGCTCGTCCAGCATGAAGCATCATAAGTATGTCTCAACTAGCCGATTGAGTACCTCTGTTTGTCCGTCTGTTTGTGGATGGTTGGCGGTATTCATACATAGACGAGTGCCCTGCTGCTTGAAAGTTTCTTCCAAAAGTTGTTCACAAAGACTGGATCCCTTTCAGAGATGATGGCCCGGGGGACCCCATAAAGTCTGACTATCTCCCGTTCAAACAAGTTGGCTACTGATTCACCTGCATGGGGATGGCTCAAGACCAGGAAGTGTCAATACTTGGATAATTTATCCACCACTACCAAAATGATTGTCTTCCCTTGGGACTTCGGTAGCCCGTCGATGAAGTCCAAAGAGACTGTGTCCCAAATCTGCTGCGGTATCTTCAGGGCAGTGAGTAGACCCGCTGAGGATTGGTTTTGTATTTCTGTCATTGACAAATCTCGTATTGTTGAACAAACCGTTGGACATCCCGTCATTGGCTCCTCCAGAACACATTAGCTGTCACTCGTTGTAAGGTACATAGAACTCCTGCATGTCTCCCCATTGGTGAAGAATGGAACTCGTGTAACATAATGTCCTTCCACAGCGACGTTGAGCATATGACCACCCGGTCGTGAAAGTATAAGTGCCCGTTCTGCAGTCGAAATCCGGGAGAAGTGACATGTCCTTGTCGAAGTGACTCTACGATAGGACAAAGCTCAGGGTCCGGTAGAATCTCCTTTTGTATGTCATCCAGTGCACCAATCAGTGGACCTGAGATGTGTTGGAGTGTCCCCTCTGGTAAGCGGGGTAGTGCATCCGCCACAACGTTCTCCTTCCCTTGCTTATAGACTATCTCGTAGTCGTAGCCCAACAACCTTGTCACCCATTGTTGTAGAGGAGATGTCACTCGTTGCTCCAAAAAAGTTTCAAACTCTGATGATCAGTCCGGACCTTAAAATGTCTTCCCAATAGATACGTTCTCCTTCCCTTGCTTATAGGCTATTGGTCGACCTTCTTGCATGAGAATGACCCTAATCCCTATGCCGGAAGCATTGGTCTCTAGATAAATTCCCTGGTGAAATCGGGGAGGGCCAGCACTGGTGTTGTCGTCATGACCTTCTTGAGAGCTTGGAATGCAGCTTCCGCTTCCTCCTTGCCAGTAGAAGGCATCCGTATGTAATAGCTGAGTCAACGGTCAAGCTATCTTCCCATAATCCTTCACGAACCGTCTGTAGTAGCCTGTCAACCCGAGGAAACCACAGAGAGCACGAACATTGTGCGCCCTAGGTCACGTTTGCATGCTCTCAACCTTCTTGGGGTCGGCCTTGACTACTTGTGCAGATACAATGTGGCTCAGGTACTCCACCTCTTCCTGACCAAAAGAGCATTTTGAGTACTTGGCATAGAGTTGGTGCTGTCAGAATATCACAAACACTTGTTCCACATGTTGGAGATGCTCTTTCAGTTGGCACTGTAGATAAGAATGTCATCAAAAAATATTAATACAGACCTGCGGAGGAAGGGTCGAAAAATCTCGTTCATCACTGCCTGAAATGTAGAGGGTGTGTTGGAGAGTCCGAACGACATTACAACGAAACATAGTGACCATCATATGTCTGAAAAGCGGTTTGAAGATATCCTCATCCTACATCCTAATTTGGTAGTACCCCGAACGCAAATCCAGCTTAGTGAACAAGCGTGCTCCGTGTAGTTAGTCCAAAAATTCCTCGATCATGGGAATAAAGAACTTGTCTTTGATGGTAGAGGTGTTCAAAGCGCGGTAGTCAACACAAAACCTCCACAAGCCGTCCTTTTTCTTCACCAGGATGATGGGTGAGGACAACGAGCTGGTGTTGGGTCGAATAATCACTCCAGCTAGCATCTCCTTCACGCTCCATTCTCTTT
Organism: Platanthera guangdongensis; assembly: GCA_039583875.1. Lineage (NCBI taxonomy): Eukaryota > Viridiplantae > Streptophyta > Magnoliopsida > Asparagales > Orchidaceae > Platanthera > Platanthera guangdongensis. Next base: position 174,920,586 of record CM077159.1, on the reverse strand, counting down.
CGATCTTCTATATGTGCGGATAACGGTAGGGTCGAATGTTGGTCAGCTCAATCCCTTCCTTCAACCTGATCTAGTGATCTCGGAATCGCCGAGGGGGTAACGATCGGGGTTTCTGGAATACCTCGGGATACCGGTGGAGTAGTGGTTTCATCTGCTCTAGGACTTCTTGCGGGAGTGTTACTTGTACCATGAGCTCCATAATTACCGCCATATTGTCCTCTTGTTCCCACAATCTCTCTAAGCACGAAGAAAGATCTCCTTCATCGGAGAGGTTCTGATCCCGTTCAAACAGTATTGCCTCCCATCCAGAGCAAATTCCATGGTCATGCGATTTCCCCAGCTGTCGCAACCATTGTGTCCCCAGAACCACATCTGACCCGCAGATGGGCAGCAAGTAAACATTCATCCTATATATGTAGCCTTGCACACTAAACCCCACTCCCTTCATCACCACTTCACACTGTAACTTATTCTCATCAGCCACCATCACTTGGAAAGCGGCATCCTTAGTGATCTCATGTCCCAGTTTCTGCGCCACGGTGGGGTTGATGAAGTTGTGAGTGCTACCACTATCAACCAAGATTGACACCTTTTATTGGCAAATCCGCCCTATGATACACATAGTGAGCGGTGTAGATCCCCCCCCCCCCCCATTGCTTGGATAGATACCCCAAACACGGTAATATCCAAGTTGTCTCCGTGCTCTCCCCCTTCTTTCTCCGGCTCCTCGTCCTCTTCTTCTTCTCTTGGCATGTACATCTAGATCATCTGACATTTGTGACTAGGAGTGTACTTGTCGTCACAGTTGAAACTCAATCCCTTCTCCTTCCTTGCTTGCAGCTCCGACAATGTCAATTTTTTTACGATAGCCTTTTCGGTCACCACCTGTTCCTTCCTGACAGCCAAAGGGTTTGTAGTATTCCTCGAATTCCCCACTATTGACCTCTATCGGCTGAATCGTTCCTCCTGAATTCGGGCAAAGCTAATGACATGGGCCAAGTTGCGTGGCATATACGCATCGTCCAAGTTGCGAGCCTAATGAATTCTTCCTGCGAACGGGTCACCATGATAGAGGATGGAAGCCTCTGATACCAAATGTTAAGAACAAGAAGGGGGATTTGGGAGAGAAGAGGAGGATTCTAGGGTTTGAGAGGAAGAGAAGAGAAATACCTTGAGAGTCTTCGATATTCCTCCACAAAGCCACCATAGAGGTATTAATACCCCTCAGACCCAGGAGGGCCGGTAGGCCCTCCCCATAGGGGCTGAACCCGTTGGTTCAGCCCCACCTGCTGCCATCTAAATTAATTACGGGAGACTGAACCAGTCTGTTCAGCCCTATTTGATGCTCCTTCCTCCGCATTCGGTATTGTTGTCCCGCGAACCGGCCGCGATGAGGATTCATAACACATTGATGTTCTAGGAATTTCAAGATCTCAAACTTCATCTCGCCAAGTACTTTCAGACCAAAAATTTTGATCTTAGTTGCTACTTCTTGAGCATTAAGAAAGTTTTCCATGGTGATTCCCAGACTCCCATCGAAGGAAGTATTGCACAGATATTCTCTAGAATATGATTTTTTTGGGGGGTGTAAAAAAGATAATACAACCATAAATGCTAATCTGAAGAATTCATCTATTGCCTCTGCCTTTAGACCCCATTATTATTTGATCCATAGTAACCATACCATTTGTTGTTAATGTTATCAGTCAGTTTATTTTCGTGGCAGTTTCATTGCATTAAAAAGTAAGAAGCCTCCGGTTGTTACTCATTCAATGATAGATGCTGAATATTGCTTGATGGCCCTTGTAGTTTTCGAGCTTCCATGGATTACGAGCCTCTAGGTTGATTTGAGTGTCTCTCTGCTTCTGGGATAGTCTTTTATGATAACCACGCCTACTATTCACATTGTTGAAAATCTAGTCTTTAATGAGTGTCTCAAGCACATTGAAGTGAACAGTCACTTTATTAGGGATAAATTCAATCTCTATGAGATACAATTACAACATATTTCCACCGTTTCCCAGATGGTAAACATTTTCACCAAGTCAATGTCTTGCTCTTTGAATTTTAGTTTCTTTCAAATCATGGTTGATATGATATGTATGCTCCATGCCTCTATCTTGTCGGAGAGCGTAAGCAGTAATTAGATACTATATATTTTTGTTATTGTACTTTGGGTAATCCCATCTATTTGTACTATCCATTTGCATAAATATGGTCGTATTTTGGGATTTGGTTGAAGGTTAAGAAATTCAGAATAATTTTTTAAAATTTTAAATTTTATATAGGGCTTGTTTTTCTCTTTTGCCATACATGGGCCTGTGTAATAGTTTCAACTTTCAAGCATGAATGGGCAGGATGGAGTTGATTGGGGTTGCCAGGGACTGCCGATCAACACCATATGTAAACATTATACATATGGGTCGTGATTAGAGGGGAAGGGACACCTTTGGCTAGTCCTGAAAAATTTCTTCTCTCCCTCAAACATTAAGATCTTAGCAGTTAGCAGAGGCAGCCGGCCAGAAAGAATAGTCGGTCATCTTAGCGGCAGAAAGCAAAAACATCTTGAAAATAAGAGCACGTGAATAATGACGCAGGAGGAATCTATAGGCGGCGGGAAATCTGCGACCTAACTCTACATGCTATGCAAATCTGACGGCTAGATCACAAATTAAATAATAAATTTAAATCATCACACGCAGATAATTCAAGACAAGGCAAAATAATTTATTTGGACAAACAAGTTTAGGCTTTCCTCCGCGTGGAGATGCCAAAGCACAAGCGTGCGGCAAATAAATCCTGCAAATCACAATAATAATCTAACAAACTACTACCATACGAGATATCCAAGCCAATATGATGTCCAATCCGATAAATAAATGCTGAAAATAATAATCCAATACAACAATACTCACTAAATAGTGGGCTGACCAAGGCAATGAAGATTCCGGAGCCGGATGCGTGGATCGGCGATCGAGAGTGGAACCGGCGGCGTGGAAATAGTGGAGGTGGTTGTCCTCGGCGGCGGAAGATGAAAAATGGACCGGAAATGGATAGATCCGGCCACGTAGGTGGAGGTCCGGGCGGGGATGGGTAGATCCGATGTAGTAACGGATCGGGGTTAGGGAGTGTTGGACGGGTGGTAGAAATAGCGGATCGGGGGCTGAAATTTCCAGATCTGGACCGATCTGGAAATTGGGGCTGTTTGGAGGTGGATCCACAAAGGGGAGGAGTGGTGGAGGGGGTCGAGTTGGAGCAAGGAGGTCGGCGGCTTGACAGGAGGCCGGCGGGTGGTGCGGTTGGAGGAGGGGAGGCCATAGGTGGCCGGGCTCCATGTCTGACGGAGGAGGGCCGGGAGGTTGAGGGGAGGGGCAGCAGCAGGCCGTGGTTCAAGATTTAATAAAACTATATAAATGAACAGTAACTCATATGTTTGAATAGTGCTAGTGAAACAGCTGTCGGCTGTTTTAGGGCTTGCTGGAGCCGCAGATTCAGCGGGAGGTGGGGGAGTTTCTGGGCGGTGGAAGAGGGTTTTGTGGTGGGGAAAAGGAGGGTATGAGTAGGTGGTACCTTGGGGAGGAGCTAGGAATCGTCACCTAGGATTCCACGGCGTCGGCACCGAGAGGTGATCGCGGAGTTCCGGGATTTTCTTTCTCCAAAACCTGCAATGCCTTCAACCAGCCCACAAACCATCTATTTATAATAAAATGAGGATTAGGGCATCCCACCATCGATGGCTATGATTGGTCGAAGGTGGGGCCACTTAAATACATCAAAATAAAATGCAAAATAGTGAAATAATATATCAAATCGATTCGCAACGCGAATCCGAACACATCTGCGGAGTCTGATCGTCGATCCGGGCACGTCATATATGGAAAGTCGCCAAATTAGCCCCGAATGGGCCCAAAACTCGTCATCCACTGCAAGTGCTCGTCTATGCTCCGCATAGGGCTGCAAACGAGCCGAGCTCGAGTCGAGCTCATCAAAAATAGCCGGCTCAAGCTCGAGCTCAAGCTCAACGAGCCTGGTGGTGAATAGGCTCGAGATCGAGCTCGCCAGAGCTCGACGAGCCCGGTAAGGTCCACGATTGAAAGCCAGAGCTCGCCAGCCCTCCTCTGTCGTCGTCTGCCGCTCGTCAGTCGCCGGTTTGTAAGGGTTTATCCTCGGGCTCGTCGTCCACCATTCCGCTGCTCGTTGTTCCTTCAGTCGCCGTCCTGCGGTCCGCACTTTGCAGGCTTGCTGCTCTCGCGAGGAAGATGATGCGTAAATATTAATTAATAATAGTTACTAATATTATAATATATATATATATATATATATATAATTATTGAACTCTGAACTATGAACTCTGAACTCTGAAGCTAGCTGTGAACTCCGTAAAGGATGATGCCTCGATTAGCGGGTTCTGCAGGCTGCCGCAGACGGTAATTAATAGGCTGCCTAATTAATATAACGTATATTATAATATATTTATTAATATTAATATGTTATGTTATATTATATTACATTATATTATATTATATATATATATAAGCTCGCGAGCCCATGAACAAGGGTTACTGGGCTCGAGCTCGAGCTCGACATGCTCGAGCTCGAGTTTTTTTCAAGCCAGCTCGTCGAGCTCTCGAGCCGGCTCAACTCAACTTGCACCCCTAGCTCCGCATCAATCTCCCCGACTTGAAAGAATTCATCTCCCGATGAATAGAGATCAAAATTCTCTCGCTGCAAGCCAGGTAAAACTCGAAGAAGTCCACCGAGGTGCCCAAGTGTCGTCGCTGGAAAAGTGTCCTCGCCAATCAACTCCTCCTGACTGAAAAGTTGTCATCTCCGGTGAATGGAGACGGTCGTGCTGAAGTCGAAGTCCAGGGGCGAATCGATCAAGCTCTGCTGCAAGTATCCAAGAGTCACCAACGTCTGTAGTGGGAATGCACCAGTGGAGTTTGATCTCCTGGTGCGATCGGCGGCGCCGTCGGTAGAACCAAAGAAGACGAGTCCCCAGGTGGATGGGTGTCAGAAGTAGCCAAGTAGGTGAGTAGTGGTGGCCATCAAACATAGGTGGGCTATGAGGGTGGCAAGACAAGGGGAGTGGAGGTATGGGCGGCTGGAAATCCCCACTGCTTGGGTCCACATACTCGCGAGGCTTGTAGTACGGCGTCATATTCTCAACACTAAATACCAGGTGGATACCCATACTTGCAAGGAAATCAAGATCATAGGTGTTTGATTCGATCTATCACATGATTATATAGGGATCCATTCGCCTAACGCTCAAGCCTTTAGCAAGCCTCGCATGGAGCCTCACAACGCAGAGTCTCACCATCACCTACCCGCTTTCATGAAGTACCTGCTCTTACCAGTGAAAATCCGTATGTGATTTATAAAATTTATTATCATTAGGGCTTTTCCGTCGGAGCGACTCATGCCACATATGGAAACGACGGGCAAACAACTCAACAGACACATGCAAATGATGAAAAAATGACTCGACAGACTCATGCAAATGATGCAAATAAAACACTCCAGCCACAACATGCTCTCTATGGAAAAATATAATAATGACCTGAAAATCTATCAAGGGAGGTGATCTGTCAGGAGGCTCTCTCAGTGGAGTGTAGAAAAACTCATCTCGTGTGTGTCGAGTGCTCAGATGACCGTGAGAGACATCTATACTTAAATACGAGCTCGTAAAGAGCCAAATGTCTCTCGGGGAACGTAGCACATCAGGGGGCTCACCAGGAGGTGTTTACGAAAATTCATCACGGATAAGACGACCACCTGAGTGAAAGTCGTGTACACCTACTAGAAGACGTGACTCTCGAGTGTGGTGCGTGTTCCCGACAAGAAAGAGCTCGTTTGGTGGGTCAGCAGGTGGTGCGTCCCAAAACTCATCGATGGTGTGATGCGTCATAAGGTAAGCCCTCAAAATATGAGTATGCTTAAGCATACTCAAGGAAGGCCCTACATACGTTATGCTCCACGTAAGATCAATTCTCTGGGGCAAGGCTATAGATGATAGCGAAAGAGACGTCAATAACTCAAAGCTCATAAACGAGCGTCTCACCCGAATCGCATCCTCACCAGGATGTGACGGCTCATCAGGAGGCTCAACATGGGGGTCGTCATAGTACTCGTCACCAGGGTCATGATCCTCCAGATGAGTACCAACGTGAGGGGTAGTGTCCCCGTGAATGAGCAACATAGCCACTATGAGATCAACACCAGGCTCTGGGCTCTCGATCGTGATGTGGCTCGGAATAATGGAAAGGGGAGAGCGACATAGACCTACACTCAAGAATGGGTTTGTGGGTGGGGTGCTAACTAACCCGGTGCATGACAGAGGAAGAGGTGTGGGTGAGGAACACAACACTACAGACTCAATAGGCCGCCCAGGCTCGCTCTCAGTCGGGGTCACAAGAGACGGGCCAGAAACAAGAGATAGGTCACTCACTAGGCTAAGCACCTCACTGGGGTAAGAGCAATCCGCATCAGATATCACTTCTGTCGTGGCTGACAGGACAGTGGTAGGCATCGTGGTGACCTCAGTATGAGAGAGACTCGTGCTGCGGAGGTCAAGGTGAGAATCCCTTCGACCAGCTCTTGCGGATCTCAAAGACTGTTCATAACGAAGGGCGAGCTGATATGTCTGCTCGAGGGACTTCGAGCTATGGTAAACTACCTCAGTACGTATCTCAAACCGTAGTCCAGACCAAAATCGGGAAAGGGTCATGGCTGGGTCCTCTCGAATATCACTCCTTACCACTAACTCGTCAAAACAATCCATGTACTCAGCGACAGACATGGATCCTTGCTGAAGGGAAAATAATTGGTCGAGCAAGAGACTCCGATACGACAAAGGCAGATACCTCTGACACAATGTACGCTTCATGTCCACCCAACTAGTGATGCGACGAAGACGGTCTCGCTCGCGGGTCCTCTCTACGCTGGCCCAATATGCCCTCGTCTGACCTAAAAGTCTAAGTTTCACAAACTTGAGGCGACGCTCACCGAATACCTCAAAATGATCAAGATAATACTTCATATCCACGAGCCAATAACTGAAAGACTTGGGTTTCGATGAGCCGTCAAAGGAAGGGGGAACAGTACGAAACTGACTCTCAATATCTCACTCAAAACGATGATCCTCGTAATGGTCATCCCTAAGGTAATCGGATCGTGTTGAAGGATCAACACGATCCGCTCGCGTGCAAGGATATGAACGACGACAATCATCATACTGATCGTCACTAGTGCAGTGGGGTCATGTCAGTGGGTCAACACAATCTCTAAAAGTGGTGTGCTGCGATCGAGAATAATCGTCGTAATAACGTAAGGGTCTCTCTGAAGAGGCTCGATAGGAGCGTGTGTAAGTGGACTCGGAATAACGGTGATACATAGACATGAAAAAACCTATAGACTCTACGACTGCGTATCGAAAAGTGTGTGCAACCTCGCTTTGATACCAATTGACGCAGGAGGAATCTATAGGCGACGGGAAATCTGCGACCTAACCCTACATGCTATGCAAATCTGACGGCTAGATCACAAATTAAATAATAAATTAAAATCATCTCACGCATATAATTCAAGACAAGTCAAAATAATTTATTTGGGCAAACAAGCTTAGGTTTTCCTCCGCGTGAAGGGCCAAAGCACGAGCATGCGGCGAATAAATCCTGCAAATCACAATAATAATCTAACAAACTACTACCATACGAGATATTCAAGTCAATATGATGTCCAATCCGATAAATAAATGCTGAAAATAATAATCCAATACAACAATACTCACTAAATAGTGGGTTGACAAAGACAATGAAGATTCCGGAGCCGGATGCGTGGATCGGCGATCGAGAGTGGAACCGGCGGCGTGAAAATAGTGGAGGTGGCTGTCCTCGGCGCCAGAAGATGAAAAATAGACCGGAAATGGATAGATCCGGCCACGTAGGTGGAGGTCCGGGCGGGGGTGGGTAGATCTGATGATGTAGTAACGGATCGGGGTTAGGGAGTGTTGGACGGGTGATAGAAATAGCGGATCGGGGCTGAAATTTCTAGATCTGGACCGATCTGGAAATTGGGGTTGTTTGGAGGTGGATCCACGAAGGGGAGCAGTGGTGGAGGGGGTGGAGTAGGAGCAGGGAGGTCGGCGGCTTGACAGGAGGCCGGCGGGTGGTGCGGTTGGAGGAGGGGAGGCCAGAGGTGGCCGGCTCCAGGTCTGACGGAGGAGGGCCGGGAGGTTTAGGGGAGGGGCAGCAGCAGGCCGTGGTTCAAGATTTAATAAAACTATATAAATGAACAGTAACTCATATTTTTGAATAGTGCTAGTGAAACAGCCGTCGGCTGTTTTAGGGCTTGCTGGAGCCGCAGATTCAGCAGGAGGTGGGGGAGTTTCTGAGCGGTGGAAGAGGGTTTTGTGGTGGGGAAAGGAGGGTATGAGTAGTGGTACCTTGGGGAGGAGTTTGAGCACCTACAAGTCGTCACCTAGGGTTCCACGGCGTCGGCACCGAGGGGGGATCGCGGAGTTCCGGGATTTTCTTTCTCCAAAACCTGCAATGCCTTCAACCAGCCCACAAACCATCTATTTATAATAAAATGACGATTAGGGCATCCCACCATCGATGACTATGATTGGCCGAAGGTGGGGCCACCTAAATACATCAAAATAAAATGCAAAATAGTGAAATAATATATCAAATTGATTCGCAACGCGAATCCGAACACATCTGTGGAGTCCGATCGTCGATCCGGGCACGCCATATATGAAAAGTTGTCAAATCAGCCCTGAATGGGCCCAAAACTCATCATCCACTGCAAGTGCTCGTCTATACTCCGCATCAAATAATCTCAGAATTGACAGGAAATGAGAGCAACCACAAGAAAATAGTGTCCAGATAGTCAATTCATAGAAACTTGAAGGTTGATTGGTTATAGGTGCGACATTGAATTTTTCTGAAGTTGACACAATTGAGAAAAAACGAGGATAGTTGCATATGCAGATCTCAGGGACACCAGGACAGCTCAATGAAAATTGAAGTCAAGGCAGTCTAGCTAGAAGAATCAAGAAAAGTGAATACATCAAAGAACTCAGGGATCCTATCAAGGGCTAGCGTGAAATCCCCCCACAGAGAGTTGGCTAGTCCTACAGGAAAGTGCAAGCTCCTAAAAAGACTTTCCCCCTCTCTCAACTATTAAGATTTTTTGGATTTCAAAGAGGAGCGTCTATACACTTAGGTTACAGTCAAAATGATGGGGGCGGGCCCCGCCCGTTGATCGTATTCCCGATCCGACTCCGCGGTTGCGTCCGGAGGGCCGCCACGAGTCAGAATGATATATTAATTTATATGTTTTGAGTATATTTTCAGTTTTTTTTAATAATCCCCATCCAGATGATCTGGACCGTTGGATATGATGAGGTTTATTATAAATAGGAGCATTAGGGCAGCAGCCAGGGCATCGAGATTTTGGGAAAGAACAAGCCGCCGGCTCCTTCCCGATTCCTTCGGTCACGCCACCGGTGCCGACGCCGGAGGCCCTCCTTGGTGCCAACTCCAAGAGAGATTTGTATCTTCATCTCCTCACCTGCCATCTTCTCCATCTCCACATCCGCCGGCTCCTCCCTGCGGCCCTGCTCCCGCAACCACCGCCGCTCCCTTCTCCATCCGCGGCAGCCGCCCGCAGGAAGCCCTCATCCGCCGGCTCCTCCCTGCGTCCCTGCTCCCGCAGCCACCGCCGCTCCCTTCTCCAGCAGCGGCAGCCGCCCGCAGGAAGCCCTCATCCGCCGGCTCCTCCCTGCGTCCCTGCTCCCGCAGCCACCGTCGCCATCCCTGTCCGCCTTCCTCTGTTGCAGCAGTTCCAGCCACCTGCAGCCCTGCAGCCCCCTGTCGTTCAGCGGCTCCCAGCAGTCCCGTCGGCCAGCCCTCCTTCTCCTGCAGCTGATCCGACATTCCACCTTCTTGCAACAGCAGGAACGACTTTCAATTGTCAGTAATGATGAAAGTAAGAAGAAGCTTATTTTGAAACCAATCATATATTTTCATACCTGGAGAGGTGGTATCTGATAACTTCCCAAAGAAGTTATCTAGCCACTTTTTCTGACATATTACTCGGCATATCCGCCACGAATTAACACAGAAAGCTATAGAAATGAAAGTAATTATTTGATTATCTAATTCAAGGCTAATTTGGTCTCTTTTCATTGTATGTTTACTAGTGGAGCAAGAGGAATAAGCTCATGGACGGAAATCTGCCAAAATATAAAATCTGGAAAAAGGTTGCAACGCACGAAAAAATAAATAGTTGCAACGACTCGCGTGCTGGTTGGCAATGCAAGTAGGCACAGCGCAGGTGTTGCAACACCCCAAAAAAATGAAGGTTGCAACGTCACCTGGGCGGTTTTCAGATTTTGAAATTCGAATTTTGCCACCTTTTCAAATTTGGAAGGAGGCATCCCTTGGCATATCTGGAGGCGTTTTTAAAGGACAAAAGCAAGGAAATAAGAGAGGGTGCTGGACGAAAAAATAGAAGAAGAAGAGGGAGCTTTTGGAGGAGAAGATCCATCTTGGGAGACAAACCCTAGGTAAGAAGAAGAAGAAGGCTACTCCGGATCGTCAAGAGCAACGGATTTTGCACTTCCAAGTGAATTATTTCCTGAAACTTTTGAATTTTCCGAAGCATGTCTAGTAAGATTCATCTAATTTGGTTTCATCTCTCCGCCATGAACTAATTTCTTAGATCTTGTGTGTTGTGAGTACCTTACTTGTTGTGATGACTTGATTCAAGGTTTTGACTTAATGATTGTTTGATTTTCTATCTTTATTGGAATTGTGTTCTCTATTTGTGGATGTTTTGAGCAAGTATTCATCTTCTAGTTAGCATGGCGAGATTCGAGAGAGGAGTTATGCTAGTCTAGGGTTGAATCCTTTATATTACGTGGCGAGATTCGAGAGAGGAGTCACGTATTTCTTTAGTCAAAATTCCATCTTTTTACTGCACTGCGAGATTCGAGAGAGGAGCGGTGTAAGTGTAACCTAATTTCTAATATAACTTCGGGAGAGAAAGAGATTTCCTCTTGAGTTAGCATTGTGGATTTGTGCGCTTTTCGTTACTTTCTTTCCACCCAAGTTAGAGATAATTGGGGGAATTTGGGTGACCGGATCTCGGAAATCGAGGGATAAAGAGATCCGCTTTTGCATCCCTGCAGGATAGAAGTCAAACAACTCATGAAAGCTTTTTCTATAAAAAAATCATCGCAATAGGTAAGGGAAACCAACATGCAAGATTGCTTCCCTAAAACTTGGATAACAATATTTTCTTGTCCGCGCATTTTAGTTCTTGTCTAAAAAGTACTTATTTAAATAAATCTAGAAATTCACCTTAATTATTGTCTTGAATTTAGAGAACGGGAAGAGCTAGTAATTGTGATCACTAGGTCAATCACCTCCTCGAGGGAACGATCACTTCTCACTTTATATTACTTGATCCGGCACGTGCACTTGCGTTATTATATACATCTATTTCGGGCGTATCAGTATCCGTTCGGAAATTACTGAACTCTATTTCTTTTGGTTTCTTTTGGCGGGTATTTGGAAGCCCCGCGAATCCTAGCGATTACCACCCTACATCACAAAACCTCCAAAATATAAAGTATTCTCCACTTTCATTTTAGACTCTTCATTTGAATCGTCATCGTGACTTAGTAATCATGAGACTGAAGATACTCCACAAATCTTTAAGATTCTAGCAGACCCGGGTCAATTAAAACTTCTAGCACTTAGGATCTACAAGGAGAATCCGACCCTCTCTCTTATCACCCTAATCTTTACACGAATTCCATTAGTCTCTACAATCCTTTTGGAAGCTAATATGCATGAATGGAAGAAGGTAATTGAGATTGCTTGGAGTCTACTCCAGGGAAGATATAAAATCAACCATATCCAAAAAAAAGAAGAGACATTCATCCAGAAGAAGAGGAAAAAGCTAAAAAATCAAAAACAAATAAACATATTTGTATTCAATTATTAGTAAATGCTAATTGATCCTATCTAGAACTTAGGTGTTGTCCTATAATCATGGTGTAACAACCTGGTCCATATAATATCAGAAGTATTAATCTCCTGTGGTTCAGCCCAACCCATACTAAGTTGAACTACATAATTTTGTCTTCTTCTACAGGTGGTCAATGAGCACTTCAAAGGAGGTCACTCATCACAAATTACTTCCACAAAAGCACGTTTAACTATGGGATTTCCAAATTAACTTCACTACTTGTTCAAAGAAGGTGCCTATTTTATTTGAGGGTTCAAATTATTACTTAAGCTGTGTAACTTTCCCCTCCAATTTCGATGTGAGATTCAACTCATTCTTGCACCTCTTTTCCTTTAGAAGCCTATCATCCTAAGAATTTGTCAAGAGCTACTTTGCTTGGGCCTCATAGCTCCTAAAAACACCCCCGCCCTCATTGGACCGCTCTCAATAGATTCAAGATATTACATGACAACCAACTTCCGCATGGTTTATCCTCGAACTACACATTGTTACCTCAGGAGGTTTGGCTCTAATATCAATTGTAACAACCCACCTCACAATATTAGAGGTATTGTCCGCTTTGTTCGATCTAGTCTATACTAAGATGAAATGCACGGTTTTATCCTTTTCCGCATGTGGCCTTTTGTAATAACCCAGCCCACAAAATATCAAAAAAAAATTTCCGTTTTGGTTCAACTCACCAACACTAAATTGAATTGCAAGGTTTTGTTCCTTTCCACTGGTGGCCCACGAGCACTTTCCAAGAGGTTAACCATCTCATAAATACTCCCAACAAAACACGCTTAACTACGTAGTTGCCAACATAACTCCAGCACTTGCTCATAGAAGACACCTCTTTTATTTGAGGATTCAAATTATAAACTTCTGCTCCAATTGAGATTCAATTCATTTCTGCACTTCCTTTCCCCTAGAAATCTGTCAAGAGTTGTTTTACTTGAGGGACTCCAAAGACTCTATCCTCCTTCATTGAAACACCCTCATTAGATCCAGGATGTTACAAATCTTCCCACGCACACTTGACCACCCTTCTGAGTAAGTTTCTTTTTGAGAAATTTTTGGAATAGTTGATATAATCCAAGAGACAAATCTGTTAATTTATCCAACTGAATAACTAAATACGATTAGCTTTATAGTGTGTGTGTGTGTGTGCCACCCTCAGGGAAATATTGGCGTTTTATAGCCTAAGGGTCAATAACTAATACGAAGAACTAGGTAACATCTGTGATTACCAAATTCCAACCCAATGGTCATAAATACCAACAAGTTAAAAAAAAGGTATGAGTAGTGTGTGTGTGTGTGTGTGCGTGTGTGCATGTGTGTGTGTCCGCGCGTGTGTGCGTGTGTGTGTGCGCGCGCGCCACCTTAAGGGAAATATTGGTGCTTTATAGTCTAAGGATCAATAACTAATACAAGGAAGAACTAGGTAACATCTGTGATTACAAAATTCCAACCCAATGGTCATAAAGACCAACAAGTCTCAATCTATTTATTCAACAAGTAACTCTTCCATCAGTTTTCCCTCACAAATTCTAATTTCTAGTCACTGTTGAACTTAAGACTAAATTATAATTAAAAGATGGAGATTGATAGCTTTTTTACCTTTAAGGATATTCATTGATTTGAGGGCCTGTGGAAAAAAATCTTTAGCAAATGCAAGCAATTAATATTAACTTAATAAGCATTTTAAATACGAACTTTTATTCAAAAAATATAAGAGTAGGCCAGCATTCCAATTTTGATACAGCTATTTGACGGCTCACCCATTGAAATCAGTTAGGAAAACTATTGTCCTATTCATCATTGTGCTTTTGCAAGAATGGTTCAATGAATTCAACAAACAATAGTTAATTTCGCAAAAAAATCAACAAATTTTCGAATCATTTTTAATCAGATAGAAACAAATGAAATCGGGGGAGATTAAAGATGCTCACGTTAGTGTCACTTAGCTCTAAATTGTAGAAATCCATTGATTTTCTCTTGAACAAGGGTCCAGCATGCCAAGTCCCTCGATTAAGCTTTAGAAACTTGGTGCCAGTTACTCGGAACATGTACACATTATCTGGGTGCGGTGGTACATAGGTATGGCCACATCTTGATTGCGTTGGTGTCTTGAGATCGCCATTATCGAATTCGGGTTCTTCCAAAATTGAAGGCTTGGCTACACCAAGATACCATTCTTCACCACTAGCAGAACCAAGGCATTGGGTCACACTAGCATGATGAGTAATCTTAGAGAAACTAAGTTCTCGGTCTTCTATATGCATGATATAGAACCTGCCAAGACATTCAAATAGATCTCATCATCAGCTTATGCCATCAATACGAATGAGAAGGTAGATTACATTGTAAATAAAAATCGGGATATTAGCTTGTGAGGTATGCTCACGCCAAGCTCTTGAGGATTGGTTCCCACTAAAAGTCTCTCTCCAAGTGAAAGCTTGCAAAGACTTTCAAGATATCCCTAAGACTCATCTACTCCCTCTTATATAGGAGAGAACACTCTAATGGCTAAATTATCAAAATGCCCCTTGAAAAGAAAATTACACAAAGATGCAATACTAATTAAAGGATAATTTAATAGATGATCTTCGGTAGTCGCGGGGAAAATCATCTGTAGAACGCATCTGTGTCATCCGTGAAGAAAGTAGCTCACAATTTCAATTAAAAGCTTGACATGTAGATGCACTAGGAAGTTGAAGAAAGTAGCATGATTATTATTTCATTTAATCAAATATTCAGATTGGTTTTTACTGGTAATTAATAGATTCAGCAAAAAATGGTACATTTTACTTGAGATTAACTATCAAGGTGACTCAACGGAGACGTAGGACGGGACGTGAAAATGGTTGTGCCGACACGCTAATGCAATCCTGCGTGAACGTGCCGAATAAATGCGATCAAGCTCAATCTAAATGATGCATGCATGTTGTCAATTTATCTGGAATTAAACAATAGCAACAATAATTATATAAATTTAGCAAACCAACACAATGCGTTTTCACTTTTCGAGCACGCGAACAATATCAAATGTTTTCTTCGCAAATAAGATTTACAACCACAATTTGCACAAACCAGTTTTATAGGATAAAAAGAAATCAACGAAACAATTACGCTACTGAGCCAAACAACACAAACAAATATGAAGTGCTCTCACAAAATTCAATACAAAAAAATAAAAGAAAACACTCGCGTAGCAATAGAGATCCAACGGCAAGCAAGTGAAGGCGGATGGCTGTTGCGGATGACTATTCTGAAAGTGGGGCTTGCTGAATAGTGGTAGGCATCCTGAATGGAGGGTATGGATATCGGGATATGTAGTGGGAGTAACACTTGACAGGAACTTTGCTATAGAAGAGGAAGTCGGCAGTGACATTTATTGGGGAAATAGAAAATACGGCACGGAACGGGGAGTGGTCTGGATATTTACTGCATGGATGGAAGTGAGTAGGAGTAAGATGATGAATAGTGTCAGCTTTGAAAGGAGGCTCTGTTGGTGGCCTTGATTTGCTGGAAACACAAAGGGGCTAGGATCTGGAGATAGTCGGTGCTCGGTGGAGAGGTCTTGTGATCTGCCGGCAGTTGTTGCTTCTGCTTGGGACGGGATCTAAACAGAGAGGTTCACCCTGAGGGAATCTACAGCAATTGGAAGAACCGTGACTGGAAGGGATGATGGCAGCGGGAGAGATTGCGATTCAAACAAAAAAGACGAACAGAGAAGTTGAGATGGAGAGTGTTTCTTCTTCCGTTGAGAGGGAGCGACGACGGGTGAGGGCTCTGGATCGGTGGTGGTTGACGGAAATGAGGTCGCTAGTGGATGTCGAGGACGGGATTGGGTAGACACGGCTTTTCCTATAGGAATGCGGCTTGGTATTCCGATCCTCTAGCCGAGGAAGGGGAGGATGTACAGGAAGGAATGCGGCTTGGTATTTTGATCCTTTGTCCGTTGTAAATGTCACGTCTCCTCGATCATTCTTCCGCAAATCCGGCGCCGTCGACATTAAGGTCCTGCTTGATCACCTTCCTACTCAGCATCGATGGCACCAAAAAACTGTACATCCTCAATAGGGGCAATATATAGGAATTACAACGGACACATAACACCGATAGGCGGTATGAGACTAAACATAAACATTAATAATACTCAAATATTAATAACTCTAATACTCTAATATGTAATGGAGTCATAGGGTGATACAAACTATTAAATAGATTGCACGATAATTGAGAAATAGGATGCAACTCGGGAGATGTGTTCTTGCTAAGCTCTTGAGGGTTGGTTTCCCTTGATAATTCCTCTCCAAGGACAGTTTGTAAGCCTTGACTAAAGAAAAAATCCCAAGACTCATCACACTGAGTACTAATAATAATAATTCCTAAATTATCAAAATGCCACTATCTTAATATTGCATAAGAAATGCAACAACAAATAAGAGACACTTCCAAGAAGCCAGGTCTGGATTTCCACTTGTCAAGAGGCAGGTGGGTCTTTTGAAAGCTAATACATGTCCAACAAGAGTGTGCATGCCTATAATAGTGCATTATTGTATCAAAAGGTTTAGCATTTGGTACAGAAAATAGTTATTTTCAGAATTTGTTTCAATCGTTTATATTTATACCTAGCCCAAAAAACTATACAAACAACGGAAAACAACCAACAAACATGACAATTTTGAATTCATAATAATCAAAGAAGAAGCTTGACGGTCTTGGAAATCAAACTGAAATGAATCATCAATTCATCATGACTTCCATCATCATCAGCTCATGAAAATTAATTGGGGTTGGCTTCAATAGTCTTTCTTGAACATGTAGAAATCCGAAACAATAAAAAAATAGGAAGAGGAACAGCTTCTATAAACTCACAAATCAAGAAAAATAATGATAGCAGCATAACAAAAGTATAAAAAATGAAGTTATCGAGTACATAAGCCCTAGATAGCAATTAACATCAAGAAAAAAGTGTGCTCATAATGGAGGGCCTGGAGGGTACAAATATTCTTGGAAACTCAACACAAAAGGTTATGTGCAATATAGTGTACTTTGGTTCCCAATCTGTCCGGAAAGATTAGTTGAACCTTGCCCAGCCTCACCAGGAAGAGATGATATGATGGAGGTTGGGATTGAAGTCGTGTTCATCAGATTGAAGTGTAGAAAACTTAATGATCGATATGGCACTCATCATCTTGTCATGGCCACGAGATAAGGTCTGAGAGGCAAACACCAAAGATATAGGAAGAATGAGAGTAACATTGGCAGTGTCGGTGATGCAGAATAACAATGTTGGTAGATAGGGCTTTCGGAGGGTGATGACAACTGCAAGTTTGTGAGAGTGGAGAAACTATGCTTCAAACAAAACTGTGAACTATGAATCATGAAAGATATAAGAATAATTATAGCCTGCCAGTGAATAAAGTTGAGCCAACTAAGCTATTAAAGGTGTTCATGAGAACCACCAGGTCCTTTTAAACCACGATTACTATGTCAATTCAAGGGGAGGGGGGATACAAGGGAGCTCGGGGGGTGGGGGGGGGGGGGGGGTACATGGGAGCCGAGCTCAACCCACAGAGAATGTGATGTGAAGGAAGAAAGGGGAGCCGAGCTCAACCCTAGCCTAACCCTAGGAGGAGGTGAGAAAAAGAACTAGAGATCGGGAGAGGCCTTTCATAATTCCATTCATGACCCAGAGGGTCTATACAATGGCAAGAGCATAAAGAAATACAATATGAAAAAGATGTGCACAACACTTAAAACATTAAGACTCAGACCGACTAATATAACTCAAAATCAATACATAAAGACTTGTAATAAAAATATGCGTAAAATGACTGATAACAGATAAATGACAATGTGAGACCCTAACATTTCACTCATCCTTCAAATAGAGCTTGTCCTCACGCTCGAACGAGGCTTGCACGACATGGTCATCTGGCTTTTTGATTTCCCGCCAGAACAACTCTCGGTACTAAGTCGCTGTAGCAGAGGATGCATCGAGCGGCAAGTCATCACTGTGCACACAGATGTCATAAAAGATTGCAAAGATATGGCATCGCAGAGGTCCTTGTTAGGGAAAGACTATGAGCATTTCTGAAGTCGGGGCGAGTGTGCCCTGTGGATGATTGAGGGCGATGAAAGACCGTGATGTATGTGAGCGACGAAGATCAGCATGGAGACGGCGGCGATTGGGGAGTAGTTGTCAAAAGGAAACTCTAGAGTCTAAATGGACCGATGGAGCAAGTGGCCGGAGCAAAGACTGTGGGATGGACACCGCGGGGATCGATGGAGGCGGCACAAATTATGGCAGCACCATCAAGGCTTGGAGGCTAAGATGTTGGTTGTGTGAACTGTGGGGAGGGAACAACTGTAGGCGATGATGGAGCGACGGGATTATCGGCGATCGATGGAGCTTCGTCGGGCGCTTGTGGCATCGATGACAAGGAAGATAGAAGTCGCATCTAGAGGTGGCATGAATGGTTCAAAAGTTACATGGGTGGTAAGATAGGGCAAGCTGGGATGGAGGGTGGGACGGCATGTGTTGGCTAGAAAGATGGTTGCGCTAGGGGAATCGGTGGGTGCTCGGATCGGATCGGAGCCCCAAAGTGTCGGTCAATGCTGGTAGTGAAATATGAAAGTGTGATGCCAAAGGAGGATGATACGTCCAGTAGCATTGAGTGGAGGGCAGCTTCTTCTGCTACACTTATCCTAATGCCAAAAGAATTACTTAATCAATTACTTGAATGAATAAGTAATCGAGTAATTAAGAAATGATGGAGTCGCTACTGTGGGAAGGACAAGATAGACGGGTGCAGCTCAAGTGAAGGGTTGCCTCCGCGGCTTGATGAAGAGGCGGGCCAACGGCTTGATCGATTTTAAAGGAGCAGAGCTAGCCGATACAGACAACGCTAGGCAATATCGTGGTTGTGGAGGGCGGTGAGTCCTGGAGGAGACGAGAACGCTATGTTGTCGAGAAGATGCAAGTGGAAGGGGTCGAATCAAAAGACGTGAAGGAGAAATAGAAAGCGTGTATAGGCAAAGGCAGAACTGCATGGATACAGCAATGGGAGACGATCGTTGGAGGGCCCTCAACGTCGTGCGCGATTGTTGGCTTCGACGAAGGATGAACCTCCATATTGTGTTCCTCGGCGTGCGTCCAGCGGGGAAGTGATGCGTGGAAATCGGCAAGCGCACCGGTCGCACAAGTAATAAAATTTGGGAATAAATCTCCGAGTGTCGGTCTCTTGAGGAATGCAATTAGCATAGAGCGGCGACAGTTCAGAAAATATCGTTATGAGGGTTATACGTAGAAAAGAGTAAAAAGGGGCTTGTGAGATTGTGGTTTTGATCTAATAAACTAATTAAGGCTGTGCGGGTCGAAGGCACCGCTTCGCAAGGTGAGGTGAGTGTATCGGTCGCGATGCCGAACTTCGGTTGGACGATTGGACGGAAAGCTAATGGATGGAAGTGTTCTTGTGCGGAGTGCAATCGGGTGAAACAAGGGTATGGAGTGGATGTGGAGTGGGCGAGGAGCATTCACAACACACAACTCAAAAGCAAATGAAAACTACAAACATCCACTTAGATATAGAGTAGAAAATGTAGTTCATTACAATATCAAATCATTTCATACAACGGAGGAAGGGGAAGAGGAGTAAACCACTAGAGGGTGAAGGTCCACCGCAGGTCGTGGCCGTAATAGCGAGTTGTCAATCCGCTTCCGGGCTCAGTCAGTGGAGGCTTCCGGTACCAACGAGCTGTCACCTCGAAAGCCTTTGAGTCCGTTCTCTAGGTCGTCTTCTTCTCCAACTCCGGCGGAAAGCTTGGAGTTGAGGTCATCAATGGTCGGGAGCTTCGCCGGAGGGTTTGGAAAGCTTCGGAATCACCGGCTACGGACTCCCGATGAAGGTGGAGGTGGATGGAGCAGCTGGAGAAGTAGGGCGGCACTTCCCGTGCACTCCCCGATCGCAGAAATGATCCCCCTTCTCTAAATCGAGGAGCAGGCCCTTAAATACGGAGGCAGAATAAGCAGAGCGCACGATTAGTACTGGTCGTGCGCACTGTCGGTCGATGATCGTGCGCAATTTCCAATTAAACCTGCAACTTGGACAGAAACATCAGCAGATATGCGCACGATCAGTGGCGCACGACCGGTGGTCGGGCGCACTGAATCCACTGATCGTGCGATTGGCTAAGACAGAACTGGGGAAAAGGAGAATGTAATGCGCACGATCAGTGACGCACGACCAGTGGTCGTGCGCAGTGAGTCCAGTGATCGTGCGCAGTGTTCCTGTATCGTCGGGGTCTCCCGAGCGGTTCTGGAGCACGCACACGACCCATGCACCAGCAGAAGAGGCAGATACGCCACCAAAAGTGCACACCACATTCTCAAGACACTGCTAGAGAACAAGTAAAACAAACGGAAATACAGAAGCATCTAAAGCACACAGAAAACGGGTCTAAAGTGCACTTAATCATGAAATAGGCAAATAAGCAAATATAAGCAGTTATAGCTTTCAAGTGCAGTGCTAAGACGATAAAACTGGCCCAGATGAGTACAAAAATCAGTGTAATATTTGAACTCATCACACCCCCAGACTTACCCATTTGCGCATCCCGCGCAAATCATTACTCCGTGGACTGTAAAACAGCTAGCTGGCTTAGAAACTTCAAAATAAAGTAGGACGAGAAATCAAATACATCATGCGCATAGAAAATAGAATGGAAAAACTTTTTAATTATACTACGGAGCTTAAATTATTCGATAGAGGTAAATAAATATTGTGTCTACTTAAAATTAGAATTCTGGAGAATCGTTCGGTCATGTGTACGGAGAAAATAGACAGGCCACTAAGGTGAGCATTGCCCGAGACCGGGGCTCGTGATCACCTCCAAAGAAATCCATCAATGTCGGGAACCATAAACTTGCCCTTTCACACTCTCTCCACGATGTTAAGTAGACTCAAATGTAAATCAGCAGGACTTGTAGGTTTGAATGAGGCTAAGGCTAAGGTGTGGTAGTCAATGATAAACAAGAAGGCTACACGCAACCAAAGCGAGCGAACAAGAGCTAAACCCAAACAGCCACTAAGAAATGCATGTGTTACACACCCCCAGACTTGGCTTGAAAACCGGGTATGCACACGGACTATCCCGACCAAAAACTAACACACAAGATGGGGATTGCAATTCTCCTTGTAATAATTTTAAATTTTCTTTTTTTCTTCTTTTTTATTCATTTTTTTCTTTTTCATTTTTCTTCTTTTTCATTCAGCAATCCCCAAATCTAAAAATTAGCAATTCATGAATTCATCTCCACATCACATGAATCCCAAATATCGCAACATATCAAATTTTTGAAATCGATCAAGCTCAAGGTTTTGGTTGCGACAAAAGGGTTGGCTTTTAGGATTTGGTGAATATAGGTGGAGCTGAAACAAAAGGAGGGTAGGCACAAATTTGGCTTGCAAGGGTCAGCTGCTAGGACTAGGTACAAAAAGGCTCAAACTAGCCAAAATGATGGCCTACCTCATGCTCACACTCGACTAACCGGGCACCAATGCTTCGAGAGTAGCTTGGGGCAAGTTCTCAGTCCCCGAAAAAGACGATCCTTCCCCCCGACTCGAGCAATACGAGTCTAGTGACGGCTACACTCATCTCTACACTACCGTTCGATTACTCTAGATTCTACAATTTTAAGTAGCACAAACAAAATTTACTTTTGTAGAATAAATTTAAGTCTACGAGCATGAAGAAAAAGTAATCATATACTATTTCTATGCAAATCATGAGTACTCGATTAGGAGCACTGCATGAGTTTCGAACTACTATATCCCAAAATCCTAAGTCAGCACCATTTTTTAGAGTTTACACAAAAGTAATACATTTGCCCTGAGCCGCGCACATGGTTAAGTGCGCACTCATGTGGGTGATTCAGTGTGTGCAATTAGTGATCATGAAATAAATAAATGCAGACTAGTATGCAATAAACTGTGCTGTGTAGTGATCACAGGCATCTCCACCCCCAGACTAGAATATGACAATACGAAAAAATAAAACATGTAAATAAAAATAAAGGGCTAGGGGAAGAAGTACCCATGCTCAAAATTGAGTATATCGGTCGTGCGATGAGATATCCAAGTGCGGCCAAGTTGCCGCGTCTCAAAAAATTCTTGCACCTGCGATTTAAATACGGATGCAAAACAAAAGATGGACATATATATAGAGAGAGAGAAAAAAAGAGCTCAAAACACAACACAGGACCAAATGGTACAACATGGGTTGTCTCCCGAAAGACCTTTTGCTTACCGTCCTTAAGGTGGACCAAATACCTGTATTAGCAGTTATAATAAAGAGTTCTTTGCAGTTTGAAAAGGAAGAAATGAAATAGAGCGAACTAGAGTTCCATACGCAGCGAGAAAACGGAAAGAGGGTAAGTGGAATGATGGTATTGCAATCAGCTATAAGCGGATTTGTGGTAAGTCTCTCCGGTGGGGTGCGAGGGGACGGCAGATTGTCTTTTTGCATTGGGGGAAGGGGGTTTCCCCTTACTCCGATTGCGCTCTTCCTCGCACCGGAAGGCAGCGTAGCGCTCGTCACGTAAACGTTTTGCCTATTTCAGTTTCTCCACCGTGGGAGACTTCCAATGGATGTAGCATGTGGGTTTCCCTGTTTTTGTGGTTGGTGGCGTCCTGTCCGGCACCGTGACGGCGACCGGATCTGCACAAGCTACCGATCGCTTAATAGAGTTATCAGCAGTGTTATACAAATAAGTATCTAGGGATTTCTCCCGGATAAAACTCAGTTCGCCATGCTCAAAAACAGAGTTAGCGGGAAGGAGAAAGGCAGTCGTGGTTTTGGCGCACTCGATCTCTTCTTTGACCAATAGCTCTTGATTCTCATCTATCTCCTGGGAGAGTGCTTTCTTTGTCTTCTCTTCCGGATGTGCTTCTTCCAATGTTGGGAGTCCTGAATCTATCTTGGTATCTGTGACACTCAGAAAATTGTTATTTTGGACTGGAGAGGGATGTATGGATGTGTTATCGTGGGCGGAATCTTCGGCCGGCCAAGTGACGCGTCCTTTGGAAAAGTCGAGGGATGCGTCGTTGGCCGTCAAGAATGGGACTCCTAATATAGGAATAGAGTTATTTTTCCTTGGTCCCAAAACCTGGAAGTCAGTGGTTATACTTTTTTCGTTGACCTCGATTTCGACTTCCCGAACACCTCCCTCGGTGTCAACCAAATTGTCATTCGCTAAGATAAGCGACTTCCGGTTTTCAGTGTCGACTTGTAGGTGCATCTTCGCAACATCTTGCAGGGTGAGGATGTTGTTGGACGCCCCGGAGTCACATAATGCTGGGGTTTCGAAGTTGTTTATTTTACAATTGATGACGAGTTCGTTGTTTTTTCCCAAATTTTCCTCCCCAAGGCTTTTACCTTGTTCATGGGGGTTCTTTTTGGTGTTACTAGGTAAGGTGTCTTGGGTGCGCTCGAAGACCACTTGGGCCAATTGGCCCAATTGTGCCTCCAGTTTGCGCATCGAGGTGGCTTGATTTGTCATGTTGGTTTGAGAAATTTCAACGAATTTCTCGAACATTTCTTCCAAAGAACTTTTTTTAACGGCAGGGGGCCCTTGGGAATAATTTGGTTGAGGCGGCCGCGGTTGGCTTCCGGAGGCATACGCATCGTTTTGATGCTGCCCCGGTTGCCATCTTTGCCCAGATGCGTTTGGATTCCAAGAAAAGTTGGGGTGGTTTCTCACCCCCGGGTTGTATGTGTTTTCGTAAGGCACTCCCCTGTTTTGATTTGCTACAAAATTAACTGACTCATTCAGAAAAGAAGATTCGTCTGGTACCTCGACTCCTAGGCATTCGAAGTTGTGGTGGTCGGTGCTTCCGCAACCTTGGCATGAGATTGCCATCACTGGGGCAGCGGCGGCGGGCTTGGGGATATCCACGGCGAATACTCTGCTTGTGCTTCGAGTGGTGTTTCTTCCAGCGGTCCAGTAAGCGCTGTGGGTGGCGGTGTCTTGTAAGATTCTCAGAGCATCATCTGGAGGAAGGTTCATGATTGTTCCTCCGGAGGCGGCATCGATCATGGCTCGGTGGTGGGGTCAATAGCGAAGTAGAAACTTTCGACGAGGTTCCACGTTTGGAATCCGTGGTTAGGGCACTTCCTCAGCAGTTCGTTGAAACGCTCCCAAACTTCGGCTAAACTTTCTTGATCGACTTGTCGGAAGTTGGCTATTGCTCGCCTCATGCTCACAATCCGATCTACCGGATGGAACTTAGCTAGGAATTTTGTGGTCAAAGCCTCCCAGGTGGTGGCTGTTTCAGGTGGGAGGGAGTGAAGCCATGTCTTGGCTTTGTCCCTTAGTGAAAAAAGGAAGAGGCGGAGCTTGACTGTTTTGTCTGGGATTCCAGCGTAGCGGAACGTGGCGCAAATTTCGGAGAATTCCGCCAGGTGAAGATGGGCGTCTTCAGTGGCCATTCCTGAGAACTGAGCGTTGTTCCGAATGATATTCGGGATAACTGGTTTAATCTCGAACTGTTGGTTGGTGATAGCAGGTCCGAAACTGGGGTATATGCTCCCGACGGTAGGTGTAGTGTAATCCCTCATGGTGCGGACATGGGGAGGGTTCACTTCATTTTCGTCGTCATTTCGGTCACCAGGAGGTATCCCTCCAACTCGGCTGCCGGCATCGATATTCAGTTGGTCTCTCATTGGGGATAAAGTGATGGCTGCGGCGCGTCTTCGCGCTAGGATAGTACGTTCGATCTCTGGGTCGTAGGCTACAAGATCTCTTGTGGCTCGACCCTGCATTCACTGCGGCAAACACTAGAGGAAACAGCGGTCAAAAACACTAATTCTTATAACAATATTTTCAGTCATCCTGAGTCGCTCTATAGTTGCATTCTCCGGCAACGACGCCAAAAACTTGATGCGTGGAAATCGGCAAGCGCACCGGTCGCACAAGTAATAAAATTTGGGAATAAATCCCCGAGTGTTGATCTCTTGAGGAATGCAATTAGCATAGAGCGGCGACAGTTCAGAAAATATCGTTATGAGGGTTATACGTAGAAAAGAGTAAAAAGGGGCTTGTGAGATTGTGGTTTTGATCTAATAAACTAATTAAGGCTGTGCGGGTCGAAGGAACTGTTTCGCAAGGTGAGGTGAGTGTATCGGCCGCGATGTCAAACTTCGGTTGGGCGAGTGGACGGAAAGCTAATGGATGGAAGTGTTCTTGTGCGGAGTGCAATCGGGTGAAACAAGGGTATGGAGTGGATGTGGAGTGGGCGAGGCGCATTCACAACACACAACTCAAAAGCAAATGAAAACTACAAACATCCACTTAGATATAGAGTATAAAATGTAGTTCATTACAATATCAAATCATTTCATACAACGGAGGAAGGGGAAGAGGAGTAAATCACTAGAGGGTGAAGGTCCACCGCAGGTCGTGGACGGAATAGCGAGTTGTCAATCCGCTTCCGGGCTCATTCCGAGGAGGCTTCCGGTACCAACGAGTTGTCACCTCGAAGGCATTTGAGTTCGTTCTCTAGGTCGTCTTCTTCTCCAACTCCGGTGGAAAGCTTGGAGTTGAGGTCATCAATGGCCGGGAGCTTCGCCGGAGGGTTTGGAAAGCTTCGGAATCACCGGCTATGGACTCCCGATGAAGGTGGAGGTGGATGGAGCAGCTGGAGAAGTAGGGCGGCACTTCCCGTGCACTCCCCGATCGCAGAAATGATCCCCCTTCTCTAAATCGCGGAGCAGACCCTTAAATACGGAGGCAAAATAAGCAGAGCGCACGATCAGTGGCGCACGATCAGTGGCGCACGACCAGTGGTCGTGCGCACTGTCGGTCGATGATTGTGCGCAATTTCCAATTAAACCTGCAACTTGGACAGAAACATCAGCAGATATGCGCACGATCAGTGGCGCACGACCGGTGGTCGTGCGCACTGAATCCACTGATCGTGCGATTGGCTAAGACAGAACTGGGAAAAGGATAATGTAATGCGCACGATCAGTGGCGCACGACCAGTGGTCGTGCGCAGTGAGTCCAGTGATCGTGCGCAGTGTTCCTGTATCGTCGGCGTCTCCCGAGCGGTTCCGGAGCACGCACACGACCCATGCACTAGCAGAAGAGGCAGATAGGCCACCAAAAGTGCACACCACATTCTCAAGACACTGCTAGAAAACAAGTAAAACAAACGAAAATACAGAAACATCTAAAGCACACAGAAAACGGGCATAAAGTGCACTTAATCATGAAATAGGCAAATATAAGCAGTTATATCTCTCAAGTGCAGTGCTAAGACGATAAAACTGGCCCAGATGAGTCCAAAAATCAGTGTAATATTTGGACTCATCAGGAAGGAGCGTGTGTCAGCTTCATCTGGAGGCGACGAAGGAGGGGCTTCGACACCAGGGATGTCACGATGAAAAGAGACAGACAGGGAGCTGGATCTGGTTGCAGAGGAGGAGGTCGATTGGCTCTGATACCAAGTTGTTAAGGGTCAAGTTGTAGCCGCAATCGATGGTGGTGGTGGGAGCGGAGATATAAAGGAGACGAGCTCAAGCCACGCAGAATGCATGAAGGAGGGTGAGCGGATCTCAACCCTAACCCTAACCCTAGAAGGAGGAGAGGAAAAGAATTAAAGATAAGGAGAGAACTTTCATAATTTCACTCATAACTTCATACATGACCCAGTGAATCTATTTCTAAACTTACAATGAAAGGAGCGTAAATAAACTCAATATGAAAGAAATGTGCACAATAAGGGCCTGTTTGGCTAAGCTGTGGCGGTGCAGGAAGCAGTGGTGGGAAACAGTGGTGCAGGAATCAGCTGTTTTGCAGTGGTGGAAAAATTTATGAAACTGTTTGGAAAACTGTATTTGCAGTGTTGTGTGAAACAGTGGTGCAGAATTAAACAGAGATAGTAATAATTAAACAACTCGTAGACTTTACAAAATCTAAAAATAAATAAACTATTTGCTCGTCATTAATTTTATTTAATTATAAAAGTAAATATATTAATATTGATAGGTTTCCCCAAAATATGAACGGACAAGCCATATATTGTTTTACCGATCTTGTCCGACTCGACGCTACAATTCCTAACGGACGTCAAGACGCACGTATGCGCACTCGATTCACTCAAGACGCACGTATTTTCTTATTCTTTCTTTTTTAAAAAAAAACATTGTTTAAATAAAAAGCTCGCAAGCCAGCCCGCGAGCTCATGAACAGTGATCCGACTCGGGGTTACAACGATCCGATTTTCAAGCGGGACGACCATCAACATTAATAATAAAATATTAATATATATTAATTAAAACGTTAATACATAAATCATTTAATTATAAAATTTAATTATGATTAATTAAATGTTAATATTTAAATTAATTAACGTTTATAATTGGACGTTGATATCTGCATCGCAGTTTTGGCTAGTCGCAGTACACTTTCTTCTAATTTTTCGCCCTTTTTGGAAATACGCCTTGTACATGCAATGGGCACAATCTCACACAATTTCGATGCCGTTCGATCTTTCAAAGGACATCAGAACGCACAAATTCGTGCTCGAGTCGTAGCCGAGCTAGGATATATATTATTAACGTTAATAATATATTAATTTTGTGACTCACATAATATATTATTAATTTATTAATTATATATATTAATTATATATATATTAATTATAATATATTAATTATAATATATTAATTATATAATTTTAATATAATATATTAATTATATATATATATTAAATTAAAATATTAATTTTTTAAAAAAAAATTGCAGCGCTGCAGCCGAAAAGGCTGCAGCGCTGCAGCAGCGGGCGGTGGCAAGAAATCTTGCCACCGCCCGTACACCATTCCTGTTTGGCGGGGCGGCAGCAAAATCAGCGGCATGCCGCTGTGCTGCCGCTCCGCCAAACAGGCCCTAAAACATTAAGACTCAGACAAACTCGACCCACTTGATACAAATTCATTCATACAACTCGAACTCGATACATAAAGACTCATAATTAAAACTATGCGTAAAATAAACGTTAATAGATTACTGACGAAATGGGACCCTAACAGTTAATTCATAGTCTGAACGGTTAGATGCCAACTAGAAATTTTGATGATTTGTCTTACTCTCTTCCATTTTATTTTAAGATTTTTTTTTACAGAGTACACACCAAATTAGCAAGAGGATCAATCTTTCATGGTGTCATGTGCTAAGGTGGTGGGACCCGACCAGGAAAAATCCATTAGCTCACTCTAGAGAGGAACCCATCGCAAAAGCTCAACTTTAGCTTTAGACAATATAATGCACAAGATAAAACACCTTAGGGAGGAGCAATCGATTAAGATGGGTCATCAACTGGTAGTAGTCTAATTTCAATATTTACATGAGTGGAGGACTTCCTAAAGTCTACTGTTTTCCTCCAATTGTTGTTTCATGATCATCTATAGGTCAACTACAATCTAGCAAATGATAACTGGTCGAATGCAGGCGGGTTGAGTCCTCGGTTGAATGACTACTTACATGTAATTTTTATTCTTTGAAAACTTCATTCACCATAAATTTTCCATTGTAAGAAATATATTATTTGTGCTAATAGTTCAAATCTTTTTCCTTTTGAATTGAAATGGAGTCATCTTTCCTCTTGACCTTTAGGAACCACCTCAGTCATTGTAGTAATATAGTTACTAATAATTCTTGGCTTAATTCAAACTATCTCAATGTTACTGCATCTTTGAGGAATGTTGGACCTCAAATTAACCGTGATCTAAGTTTGAACCTACTTGACAGAAATCAGAAGAATACCAACAAGAAACCGACTCAAAAAAAGTAAGTTGACTGAAACCTCCTTGATCCCAATAATCAATTACAATGAATCTGCTTGATGATCAAGGGGATTAGACCAAAAATTAACTCTGGAAACTAGTAGATGGAGAAAGAAGAGT
The DNA here is from genome assembly GCA_039583875.1 of Platanthera guangdongensis. Lineage (NCBI taxonomy): Eukaryota > Viridiplantae > Streptophyta > Magnoliopsida > Asparagales > Orchidaceae > Platanthera > Platanthera guangdongensis. The sequence goes on along the minus strand of CM077159.1, from coordinate 174,891,585 downwards.
AAGGGGGAAGCATAAGAATATAGATATACCAGAACAAATTAAAAGAATGATATTTTGCACAGTTTACTTACAAAGACAAAAGAGAATCCATATTTTGTTATAACGCAAAGTCAAAGCTCCCCTTATTTATAGCTTCCCAGCTACCATATTAGTTGAGATAATAACATAATAATTGCTTAGTCATCCTACAGAAAAATTGCTCACCTGACAAAATTTTAGCCTGTTGAATACTAACGAGATGTTAGCTAATTGATTAAAAAGATGGCTAAACTTCTACTTAAGATGTTGAGTCAATTGATTCTAGTGATTGAATCATAAGCTGGAGACTCTAATCAATGACTTTGAATAGTAGCTTGACCACCAACTGGTCCATGCCTTCTAAGCCAATTTACGACTCGTGAACAAATGTAACAAATTGAGTTCCTGAATCTGTTGGTGCACCAAACCCATGCGAATTTATGGGTATAAGTATAGCATGCATCCACCAGTTGTGAGCGTTTGATAATCCTAAGCTCCTGCCTCCTCATTTTGAAAGTTCAAAACTAAGACATCAATCAGTTTTCTTAAAAATCAAGCAACTTTCCCCGCGGAGTGAGGGTCCGGTGCACAAAGCATCCCCGCGGAGTGAGGGTCCGGGAAAGGTCCAGCCCCACAAGGGTGAAATGTAGGCAAACCTTACCCTGCATTTTTGAAAAAGTCTTACTTAGAGCACTCGAACCCGTGACCTCAATGTCACACCGTAATACCTCAACCAGTGCCCCAATGTTCTCATCATTGAACAAATGAAAATATCGAAGTAGAACAAATAATTAAAAGAATCAAAAATTGAAGAACATATTGTCGCAAAATTGTGCATTCTGAACCTTCGAGTAACAAATCTGTCAACTCGCCCTAACTCTTTTCCACTAAAAATGGACGAAAAGAACACATATGCAAGCATGTAGAAATCCACGAAGCTATCTCATAATAAATGACCTCGGGGTACCACGGTGGAGGTCCAATTGAGCGTCCTGTGGCCCAAACACCTGCCGATCGTGGGAAGCAGAAATCACCTGGCCGAAATTGGCGAAGCTCGCCGGCGTTGCATCAAGAGGCTTAAGCTTGATCGTCTTCGCCGCCTTCACTGCGTCGACGGACGAAGAAGTCATCTGTTAAAATATATATGTATATATGAAAAACGAGCAATGATACTGGTGTATGTACAAGGGGGGTTTAAGTATCTCTGAAGAGACCTTTACTCTTCGAAACGGAGAGGAGATAGGGCAGAGTTGAAGACGATGACTGCTAATGGCTGCGAGCATTGGTTCCACTATAATTCTATGATTCGACTACGGGTCATAGCAGGTCCACCTGCGTATATATGGGCAGATACAATTTTGTTATTCAGAGCTTCTTCATCAAAACTCTCTACGTCCATTCAAAAATACCTAAAGTTCGCAGAAATTTGTTTAAAAGCTTTCAATCTCTCGGGTTTTAAAATGGATGTATTAAGATATTTTTCATAAACTTCACATACAAATTTGAGAGTCTTATACGTTTGATGGGGTTCCCCGAGTTTTTTTCGAGTCTAACCGGAAGGGATTCGACCGAAACTCTCAAACAAGTCGACCCGACCGAGCAAGTTGTGCACACAAACCGGCAAACCGCATTGGCTCAAAGGGTTTGAAGAAACGAAAGGGGAGCGTAACCAAGCGCGCATGTCACAACCCGTATTTTATTCGAATTTAAATGTATATCAGAGTAAGAGAAAACACATGTCGTGATGCCACGCCGTGCAGGGGATAACTGCAGACGCTCAAGCAAGACTCCAACTCTACATTTTATATGAAATTCATAAGTTATCATGAATAAAATCCCGTTTAAGTTTAATTGATTAGCTGTATCCCTCGGCTCAGTGGATCAACTAGTCCACCAGTAAAATATAAGTATACGTTGCGGGAAATACTTTGCTTTCAATGATTAACATCATATATGAGCATATACATCCACATAGGATAACTCACGGTACGCATGACTTTAGATTTAGTATAATTGTAGAAATAGTTTGAACGCTAGTTGGAATATAGTGTTTTTCGCTTTAAAAGATGACATGTACGAGGTAGTGAAAATGATACGTATACTTTAAAATATCTAACATGCAACTTATCATAAAACCTTTTCAGAGAGCAAGTAAATCAAATAAGTCATAAAGGAAGATTTAGTTACTAGCAAGTATTTAACGTTAAACAAAATCTCGTGGGCGTCAACAACCTGACACGAACCCACCAAAATAATGTATGTTTGAACTAAAGGAAAACAAATAACAACTACCTCACAACCGATGGGGAAGAGACAGTTGTAGAACACCAGCCAAAAACCAACCATAACCGCTCAACCGGCTACTTCTCCAAACTTGAGGCATTCAAAGAAAGAACACCTCCGCAAGAATGAAAATACAAGTAGTGATTAAAGATAAAAAGATTATCAATAAACCAAAAGGAACAAAGGGTTACCAACCCTAATCCAAAAAAAAAATGAGAAAAGACTAACTTACAAGTTCAAAGATAAGGAATTCCCGCCCAAAACAAACATATAAGTAAGTGTAATTATAAGGGATTAATTAGCTCATAATTTAGTGAGTAAAAACACTGGTATTTCTGACACCTGTGGTGGTGAGAACCTACCCAACATACCAACAACAAAAACATCACAAGGGCCCAATGAAAGGTGGTTTTATACCTTGACGCACCCCAACCGGTAAAAAAAACTGGCACCTGCGGTGGTAGGAACCTTCCGAACACACCAACAGTCACATACCTACACCAGGTAAACCCACCAGGACAATAATTCACCAAAACAAAAGGCATCAAATTAGTGGTCTTTTATCCACTGCCAGCATAGACAAACAATAACCAAAACAATGGGCTTCTCCGACAACAACAAGGAGTAAAAATAAATCTCATAAATCGACTAAAGGCCAAACTCAACGAATTAGTTACAATTCGGCCACAAAATACCAAGTCTGCGGAAAAGCGTCGAGTCAACTCGACGTCTGGCCTACACTCAACGTCGCGTTAAGTGCATTCAGCGCACTCAACGCCAAACAGTTTTACTTAGTGAATTACCTTCTCCTGGCGCCGCGTTGAGTCCACACGATGCTTAAACAAAAGCTCTGAGTCTACTCGATGTCAAAGCACATTCACTCAACACCAAGTCTGACTCAGTCAACACACTCAACGCCGCATTGAGTACACTCAACGCCGCGTTGAGTTCACTCAACGCCTAACAGTTAACTCAACAATATTGTCTTCACTCAACGCCGTGTTAAGTACATTCAACGCCTAAGGCTGAACACTCAACGTCTAGACTGAACACTCAACACACTCAACGTCAAGGGTTGTACACTCAACGTCAAATGCAAAAACCTGGCAGAAATTCTGTCTTTCCGAAACAGAGGTTAGTAGACTTATAATAATTAATTAATTTTTACAACAACTAAACCTAGACCAAGACTAAGTTCTACAACTTAAGAGAAATGGAGGGGTGGACAAGGCAGAAGTGTACAACCTCGGACTCGTGAGAGGCCCTCAAGACGCAAATAGAAGGAAGATAGGCGAGAGGTGTCGATAGGCGAGTGGGACCAGATTGTCCACTCGCAGGGGGCGAGGCGGGTGGTCTCTGCAATGGGCGAGACACCCCCTTTTTGGGATGCGAGTAGGCCTTTATAGGCGAGAGGGTCCCGTGGCAGAAGATGCCTGCGAGACGGCCAAGAGGGCTCGTCTCGCCGATGGGTGTTCCCCTACTCGCCATATAGAGAGAGGGTCATTTTGACAGATCTATACCCCAGGGGGATTTTACCCTTCTACCCCGGGTATTTTTACCCTTTTGCCCTTGATGGTCTACATATAGCTCCTCAGAACAGCGGAATTTGGCTGTTGGCAGACCCAACCAAGTGTACTTACGTAATTTCAGGCCAGTTCAGTGTGGTTATTTGCAGATCCAACTCAGAAAACTATAAATAGACTCATAGGGGTTCTTCAGAAGCACACACGTATTTCTCGGGACTTGAGAGGATTTTTCTGTGCTTTCTGAGAAGCTCCAAGCCGAGCTTTTGGCTTTGGCGGGGAAGCTCTCAGAGATCTTTCGGGTAAGCGGTGGGACCTCCCTGCTGAGACTTTGGGTCAGTTTCTAGTTCTTCACGACCAGTCGGAGGCCGGAGCTTGGGACGAGTAGGTGTTGGTCACGCCCCTATTTTTCGAACTTTTGTCGAAGTCAAATTTTGGCTTCAACAAGAAGCCAAACACAAGAAAAAGACTTCTTCCTGACCACAGCAAGAAGAAAAAAGCTAGTTTACTATTGTACTAAGTAATACAGTCTATATAGATAAGGAAATTCAGAAAATGACCAATAAAGAAAGTAATAAAAGACTCGGCAATGGTACAAATCACCACTTGCCTCAAGATCTTCAAAAATCCGACCTCACAAATGCTCCGCTTCAAGGACCGGCCGCAAGAACTCCTATGCAACAATTCATTAAACTTTATAGGGAAAACGAGAGTCAAAGTGAAAAACTCTAACGCCAAAAGTCCAAAAAAAAAAATAAAATTACCTACCACTAACGCGTAGATTTCAGCGAGAGCTTTCCGGATCTACTCTCCGACGACGATTTCGTGCACCGAAGCTCCTACAAATGGTGGCTGAAAGCTTAGCAAAACTCGTCGCCTCCTCTCTTCCGCGTTCTCGGTCCGCTAGTTTGGAGAAGAAGATAGTAACTAGTAAACTATTTCATGTATAATATATTATATACAATAGATATTATAATATATTATCTATTACAATTGATATACTATTATAATATATTATCTATTATAATCAAGCTTTTAAAAACTGGACCGGCCGGACCGGTCGAACCTCGGACCGGGCATCCTGTCGGTCCGGTCCAGGTAAACAAACCGCCCCATCCACAGACCGCTCAAGAACCGCGGTACCGGGCCGGCAGACCGGTGGGCCGAGAATCGGGCGCGATTTCACACAACTGGACGGGCCAAAGGCCCAATATTAAAAGAGAAGAAAAATTGAAAGCGGGGGGATTTGAACCTAGACCATTAGTAGATTAAGTGCATAACAAACCACCTGACCAATTGATTCTTATGGTTTTATCCTATAATATATTATATACATATAAATAATAACGTATATATAAAATAAACATATATAATTAATATAATATTTATATAAATATTAATTACATATTTTTTTAGATATATTATTATATTAACATATAAAATTATCTTTTAAAAATTAAAGTTTATATATATTTTTGATATATACAAACATTCATCATTCAAATAAAATTTACGTTCAATTTGGCACAACGGTGGCGGTCATCATCGTGATGGTTATGGACCGTCGCTCTAGAACGTCCGGCCTTATCTAAGAAACTTCGTACACTTTTATGTTCAAAAGTAAAAACTAGTTTTATTTTCTTGATTGTGGTCTTAACCATTGTCATTTCAAAGCTCCATTATATTACTCTATTACAATGTCGTTTTGTTCAAACTCAATAGAGCAAAAACGTCACGCAAAACGAAGCTTTACAAGTATAGTGATAATGTATATATCATTTTATTTATATCACAATATAATGATAATAAATTATCAATTTATAGGTAAATTTATAAGATACTATTTATTTTTTTTATTTTATAATATACAAGTGACAGGCACGGGCCTCCGGCCCTGGGGACATTTGTCGTGGGTGCGACATTTATTGTGGGGGCATCATTTGTCATAGGGGGGACATTTGTCGTGGGGGCGGCATTTGTCGTGGGGGAGACATTTGTCATGTGGACGACATTGTCCTGGGGACGATATTTGTCGTGGGGACGGTATTTGTCGTGGGGGCGACATTGATCGTGGCGGACGACATTTGTCGTGCGGGCGACATTTGTCATGGGGGCGAAATTTGTCGTGGGGACGACATTTGTCATGGAGGCGACATTGATCGTGGGGGGGGGGGGGGGGGGGGCATTTGTCGTGGGGACCCCATTTATCGTGGGGGCGACATTTGTCGTGGGGGCGACATTTGCCGTGGGGGCGACATTTACCGTGGGGGCGACATTTTTCGTGGGGGGCGATCTTTTTCGTGGGAGCGGTATTTTTTCACGGGGGCGACATTTGTCGTGGGTGCGACATTTGTCGTGGGTGCGACATTAGTCGTGGGTGCGACATTTGTCGTGTGGGCGACACTTGTCATGGATGTGATCCTTGTCAAAACCTTAAATCTTAAAATGTGACAAATATTTGAGAACTTGATTTCACATCCCCCAAAACCTTAAAACCTAAAAATAAAACCTTTGAAATCAATACCATATGCAAAACAAATTTCAATGCTCAAATTAAATCATATAAGTTAAGAGCAATCTGAATCATATGCATAAAAATATAGCCTCTCCAAGTGAAATCAAAAGAAAACTTTGTGCACAATCAACCCAAAGTAGCTCTTGAAGAGACATAAAGCTTGCCGATGAGATATAAAACTTGCTGATGAGACATAAAGCTTGTTGATGGACATAAAACTTGCTGATGGGAGGTGATGAACATAAAGCTTGTTGATGGACATAAAGCTGCTGGGAAAGATGGGCTGATGGGAGAAAACTTTGATAGCATATATCTATATTATTCCCAGCAAGCAAGTAAAGTTGACGGACATAAAGATGAAGAATTTCTTATGAAGTTACACATGCGTCCATTATATTCAAAAAAATTTGATTTTTTTGTCATAGTTTGGTGTCTTTAATTAAAAACAATGAGGGTATTACAGGTATTATGAATGTTGCACCAAAGGGTATTTTTCCTTTATAGAATAGTATATATATATATGTAACATTTCGACCCCGGTTGAACCGGTTGGACCGATTTAACCTTGAACCTTTCACTCCGCTGGTTCAAAGTCCGGTCCGGTTTTCAAAACCTTGATTATAATAGATTATATATTTCATATATAATTTATTAACCACTTGCCTTGATATTACAATAGAATATCATATTATAATATAGTATCATATTAAGATAATGACTTATATATTATCATATACATAAATAAACGTCCAACTAATCCAAAAAATCGAATCAACTTGGATTTCTACGAAATTCGCACCGAAACTAAACATCGACGCTACGAATCCAACGGTGAAGTGAATTTAAGATTCGACAAACCAAACTAGGGTAAAAACTCCCTCGAAAACCAAAACACCAAATATCTCAAAAAAAAACTTCACCGAGTTCCAAAACAAACTCGGCTCGCAAGGGAAATCTCAAAGCCACACTTAGAAATTAGTCAAGCTGTCAAAACCTCGGATACCTAAGGAGCAAAAGTCATGCTCCGACGTAACGTCATAACATCAAAATACGTCACTAAAGTGATTTTAAATAAACATCGAAAATGCGGGGGCATTAAAGTGCATGCGCATGCAAACAGCATGCCCGCACACGCGCTGACCGGCCTTACCGTACATGCTAGCGCGAGCCCCTTGTGCACACACACGAGCGCGGATGGGCGCGGCCCACGCCGGCGGCCGGCGCCGACTCCGGCCACTGTCGTCGTCGGGCTACTTGCCCGAGCCGGCCAGACCACCCGAGGGGCATGTTCATCAATTTACGAAAATTGGTGATCCATTTAATCAAAATGGACTGACGTCATTCGTCAACTCAAGATTCAGCCGTCACAATTATCAGCACGTCCCTCCAAAAAAACTATAAAAAGTTTTCAGGCCTTCGTTAGAAGACAAGAAACCCCAAACACTAGAGATATCTGACGTTTTCCGGCAAGAACGTGGGACTTAGATTGCTCCGCTGCTCTCTCTAGTCCGCTCAACGCTCACTTGAACGCTTCAGTGAGCCGGGAAGAAGGCACAATCGAACGCTCTCAAGGACGCATAGTGGAAGCTCCATTGACTTAGCTTTCTTCCTATTCTCTTTATACTCAAAGGTTGTAACGAAGAGGTGGTCTGTCACCCTTCGAGGAACTTTAAACACTTGTAAACAAACGCTAAATAGTGGATTTTGGCTCAGTATAGATCCAGTCACGTGGTAAAAAAAATCTCTCACCATTGCTGCTTTGTTTTCTTTGACTATTTGCATGCTCGGTCTGAGTCAGAGCTAAGAGTTTGATTCTCAGGACCGTAGGAAAACCGGGCGACCCGCAAAAAGGTTGAATGGGAAAACTTTCAAAAGTGGCAAATTTATCCATAATCGTATATTCTACAACTTTGCTCCAGAGTTCATCCTATTTCTAGTATCTACATGGACAAATCTAGGGGGCAGGGGCTTGGGCCCTACCCAAAAAATTTGTAAAATGAATGCGGAATTTGAATTTCTCTCATCGAGGCAATAAATTTTGACAACTTATACATCAAAACGGTGTCCACATGAGGGAGAGAAGGTGGAGAAAATTTTTTGTTTGGTTGGAAGAGGAGAAAGATGACATGACTGCTAACCGGTTTAATTAATTTTGTTGAGGTGACGTGTAAATTTATTTGAGATAGCTGCAACTTATTTTAAGCTCCTCAAGTACACCTTCTTCTTTACTCATTGCTTCTTTGGAATCTCTGAAAGAAATATTGTCATTTTTGATTTTTGGCACGATATAACGTGATATCTTCTTTACTCAACCCTTATAATTTTGCTTATTTCTATAGTCTCATTTATTGCACCCTAAGAGTGCACTAGATCATGACCAGACAATTAGTTTTTAAAGAAAACAATATGTTAAGTAATATGCTATAATATTTTTGTGTTTATTCAATTTTTATCTTTAAATATATACAAAAAAAATTTTTGAAACAAAAATTATATTAGAGGCTAAGGACATACCTAGCTGAATGCGAGAACGAAGAAGCCTCCGACGAGGATAAGGAGTTGTGATTTCCTTGGAATTAGAGGCGGCCAAGTGAGCGGGCTTTGTGGAGAGCCGATTTTTGCAGGTGCGGAATTTAATTAGGAATTAGAAGCGTGATTTCTAATTAGTGCATTTTTATATGATCTTATAATTAAAATTTATTATATAAAAATGTGTGTGCATATATAAATATTCTCTTGATTAAAGTTTTTAATTAGTGTCATCACGCACACAAACTAAGATGCTATGTTAATTCGTTTATTTTTTAAAATCAAACTCAAACACTGTATTTGTCGACTACGGGTTTCTCAAACTTTTTGAAAGTTCCGGGGCCCCTTGTTGAAATTCCTAGATGTGCCAATGATCTATTCTAGGGTACTCATATTTTGTCCAAAATAAAAAATTTAATTATTCCTGTTTTTGAACAAAAATATGATTATTAATTAATTTAGTATCTTTGAGGCTTGAGCTTGTTTTTGAATTATATATTGACCGCAAATGTAAAACACTTTTGAATATCAAAGTTGCAGTCATTTATATTAACTACAACTCAGATATTCAGTGCTTCAATAGTGAAGGACTTTTTTAGACAAAGGTAGATAATTGACATATCTACAATTTTACCTTTGACACCTACTCACTTAAGGTCTTTAAATGGGATAAAATAAGGTGATTGTTAACCGCAATCCGTAATTGTCTAGTCACACCCCAAAATCTCTCATTTTTCGCGCCTTTTCGAAATACGCCTTGTACATGCAATTTCAGGAAAAGTGTTCAACACGAAAGTTGTAGATATCGACGAGATCTACAACTTTCGTGGTGAACACTTTTCCTGAAATTGCATGTACAAGACGTATTTCGAAAAGGCGCAAAACCTGAGCATATTTCCAAAGTACGCCTTGTACATGCATTTTTAGGAAAAGTGATCAACACAAAAGTTGTAGATCTCGTCGCTATCTACAACTTTCGTGTTGAACACTTTTCCTAATATTGCATGTACAAGGAGTATTTCGAAAAAGCGCGAAAAATTGGGAGATTTTGATGTGCGACTAACAAAATAACGGGTTGCGGTTAACAATCACCTAAAATAAGACTTAAAGAAGGCAATATTTTAAGTCAAAATTGAAATACTTTGAAATTGAATTAATGACGAAGACACACTTATGAAATATATATGTATACCATATATATCAATATACATATTATCAAGCACGTCAAACGCTTGCCCTCAACCGTTTGATCAAAGAACATAAATCTCATCTTTTAGATGGAGAGAGGGAAAAAAAGATTGAAGAGAGGACTCAACGAGATCACTCGACGAATTCTACAAGTGGTTACATGAGTACTTGAGACTTCAAAAACAGGAATTATCTTGTCGACGAATTATCTAAAAGCTCTTAAGAGTACTCGACGAATTTACTTGTCATCTCGACGAATTATACTTAGAACGGGCTAACACCAACTTTCTCTGGAGTTCACTTGACTTCTCGAGAGGACTCAATGAATTCCACAAGTACTCACGTAAGTACTCGACGAATTCCCTTGAGTACTCGATGAATTGTACATAGCAGTTCTGGTCAGCAGTTCTCAATGATCTCTCAAGTACTCATGAGATCACTCGACGAATTCTACAAGTAGTTTCATGAGTACTTGACGAATTTAACGAGACCTCACGTGATCACTCGATGAATTTTTCTTAAACAGAATCTGCAACTTCTGAATGTCCATTTCATTTGTGATGTTAGATGATGTACACTTCATTAGAGAGATTACACATGGGTCAACATGATGTTCTATACAATAAAGGATTACATTGCACAGAACCGTGTTTGAAGACTCATTGTAGCATGACAATGGTTTGTACTTGGCAATAATAACCTGCACCACACACAACTGAAACTAACATTAAATACACCCTCAATTCAACTTACTTCAAGGGACACTTCTTCAAATCAAGGCTATTTGTGAATACAATACCCAACACAGTTGCAATATGAATGTCATGAGACCAATCTCTATGAATTCAAATATTTGTTATCAAATATAAAATGATTAGTTCTATTAGTAAAATAACGTAATATTCTAACAAAAAAGTATCACAAATCAGCATATTTATCTAATTTACACAAAATTAGAATATTTGATTTTATAAAATCAAACCATGTTCCTTTGATTATTAAGATTATTATTAACTATTTCACAATTATGTTATACCATCAAGTTTAAAATGATACAACAGACTATGACCATTATATCATCAAAATTGAAATGATATAACTAATAATCACAATATTAGGACACATATCTACAACTTCAATATTCTTATTTGGAATGATACCCAAATAAACCTTTAAATAAAAATAATTGTGTAAATCAACAGGTTTGGAATGACTGACAACTATTCATCTCTGACTTTCATCAGATAGCATTTGAAATAATTCAGTGTACTCACTCTGGATGCTTGAATGTAAGCAGACTTCGGTTAAAAAGGTACACACATGATGGTTTTTTGTATACACTCCTTGGTGAGCCACCTGACGGGCTTTATCATTTAAAAGGTACACGTTACAACCGCGTGACACACTATTTTGTCACCATCCATGACATCCCTACGAGTGAGGACGATAGTCATGTCAGATTTTTCTATCGCCCATCCAGTAAACCTCCTAATAGGTTGCCCATGTTATTGTTGACCAAGTCATTGGCGGGCTTTTTCTTTGGAAGTGTGTCGAGTATGTTGTACCCCATTAACATCCTTCACTTCATTTCTGTGGGTCGGTTGAATCATTTACTTATCATTTGCATGCACTCCACGAGTTGGTCCGTAAGAAAATTGCAGCTAGTAATGATTATTATAAGGATCAAGCAGACCAACACAGGCTGGAACAAATCTTTGAGGCGGGAGAACAAGTATTAATTCGCATTTGATCTGAGAGGGTCTCACAAGGATCAGCAAAGAAACTAAGTGCATGCAGAATGGGCCCTTATACAGTCGTATGGCGGATTGGTATGAACACATATGAGATAAGCATCCATCATTGTATGAGTTTCAGCCGAGTATTCAACGCAGAGGATTTGACTTCTTACTACGAGGAGCACATGTCCGTGGACCCATTTTCCACACATCTACCAGAGAATTCATCTCGCATAGCCCATATACTTGAGTCTTCACCTCCTATTGCCTACAACAATCCCTCTTTGTTACTACCCGCAGAGTCGCACCATATAGATCGCATTGCTCCATTGACGGTCCCACCGACACAGCAGTCAGACGAAGATGCATCACTGTCAGACAGAGATACATCACTACCATCACTGTCAGACGAAGATACATTTGTGTCATCCCCTTCTACAGACGACGTGCTTCAGATTACCGATCACGACTACTACACCGCGGGCAGGCGAGATGTTGCACGCTCTCTTATCCGTTGGAACGATCGGCCACTGCATAGTGTTACTTGGATATCTTCAGAGGAGCTCGAGAGACTCGCTCCATGGCTACACAGCGAGAATGACCACCCGCACTCACCGGAGATGTGTGCTTTTAAGCCGGGGGGAGTTGACGGCGTGCCACGACCAACACATGTGTATTCTCTCAGGAGGTGGTGATTCGCTACCCGGACGAAAGATCAGAGTCTGTGGTTGTGTCTGGGTGGTCGATCAAAGTTGATTTCTTATATGGGTTTTTATATTTTGAGCATTATTTTGCCCTCGATCGGTCCAGATAATGTGAACCGTCCGATCCCGATTTTTATTGAGTCACAGTTTTTTTTCTACAGCGGTTACTGGATATGGCTTCTTTATAACATACAGGCGGTTCAAGTGGAGGGCCATCGAAGTTTTCTGAAAAATGGGTAACCACCGGTCACTGTTCGGCGCGAGGCCGATCCTCCTTCTGGTGTGACACCGATCCCTTTCCCTCTCCTGGTGTTACTCCAGGAAGCCCCTCCTCCGCATCCTTCACCCTCTCCGGTAAGCCCCTCTACCACCGCTCTTCCTCCACCCTGTCCAGCCCGCAAATGTCATAAAGCCGCAGTTTCCGTGAGCCGCCTCCTTTGATTGCTCTCGTTTTCCGTCATCCTTTCCAGAGAATCGACCGCCTCCCTCAACTCTCGCCGGCCTCCTCCCGTCCTGATACTCCCCACTCTAGTCAGCACCCCGCCGCCCAATCTTCACTCCTCCCCCCTCAGTCCACCAGCCTATTGAAAAAAAGAACTATTTCCCCACTCCAGTTTTTCGTTTCATCTACTTCAGTCACTCCCTAACCTCTATTCCCTCATCCGTTGGTCTTCTTCCTCCCACAGAGCCTCCTCAACCCCTAATTCCAACATCCTGAAATCCCTCCTGCCGTGGATCCACTTCAGATCAGCCACCCCAACATCATTGTGACCTTGGATGCCCGCCAACAACCGCCTCCGCCGCCGCCTACGTATGCAAAGTGTGGTATAAAGTTCATGTTTTTACTGTTATTTATTTTGGCACCTATATTGTGTAGTGAATGTTCACTTTAAATGTTATTACTATTATTCGTCATGTGATTTGCAGGGTTTCTTCTGCACAAAGTAATTGCGTCTCTTTCGTTTTGCAAAATTAATGTTTTGTCCTCTGTTAATTAATTGTTTGTAAATGCATATGCACATGTTGTTGATTCATAATAAATAATTACTTGTTTGCAATTTTAGCATATCACTTGTGCACTTTCATTACACGTCACTGCATCTAGGACTGCATTAAGCGAGTCCACCTCCGCGTCTACCTTACCACTGCATCACATACTAAGGCCTCTTCACAAATGTAAAACGAGAAATTATAAGTGGTTGTCCTTCAATGGCTTGCAGTAGCAAGTTCTTTGGAGGCACCTACGTGGGGAGTGCATTCTTTGGTGAAACGAACTTTTCAATTTGTAAAGAGAAAGCAATGTTTTCAATTTTCTTGACGTTTGTCGACAAAACGCTCCAAACGAGCGTTTCTAAAATAATTGCGATTTTTTTTGTATTTTTGAACCGCAGAACCCTAGTTACTTTTCTATCGCTCGGTAGTAGGCCAACTATGCATTTCAGTAAGGACGATGAGACGATGATGTAACAATTTGGTGTCGAATTTCACGAGATAGGGAAAACATACGAAAAGGCTCAAATGAAAAATAAATGGAATCACCAGAAAAAAAAATAAAAGTTAGGGCATGAGTTGAAGCGTGAGAGAGTAGACTAGGTTGAAATTCTTCGAGAAAAATTATAGATGTATTGGACGAGTGATGAAATGAGAGAATAAGGGTGAATTTACTACTTGTCTATATTTAAAATCTCTATATTTATTAAGTGCCTAATTTTTCTTTTTTTTTAATTAGGTGCAAGAAGCTAGAAGGTAATTTTCACTACAAACAGAATATAATTTTAAACAATAATTAATGAATCTAAACTATTTAGATATTCACTCTTTTAAATAGCAATGGACCTACGATCCAGGAATAACTTATCTTCCGTTTGGGAGAACTTATTTTCACCGGTCAAGCGGCTACGATCGCATGTATCTGACCTTAATTAGAATCCGATTCATGCGGTCGTAACTGCTTGACCTGTGAAAATAAGTCCCCCCAAACGGAACCTTAGTTAAATTTTTATGCCGTGTAACTTTAAAAAGTTTGTTATTGTGTTTTATCAAATAAATTTTATGCCCTGTTTTTTAAAAAACAATGCAAATTTCATTTTACGTAAACAGATTTTTCCTGCAAACTTTCATTTTCTTATGACAACAACATTTTCATACTTCATTTTTGTCAGCTATTTTTCCATCAGCAATAACCGAAACAAATAAAGCGGTAGTCTTTGAGAATCTCGGAGAGAATGCTGAGCACTTTATTCTTATTATTTTTTGGATAACCAAGAAAATTAACACATTATTTTTAATAGATAATATGTCTAATTTACTCTCCTTTCTCATTTTTTTGTTGGGATTCTCTCTCTATAAATTCATACGAAAATCTCACTAAAAACGCACCCTTTGAATTGGCAGTATATCATATTTTCTCCGGGCTTGTCCTGTTGTACAAGGCACATATTGCAACCATTCTTCTCTTGTCAGTTGATGTTTGTAAATTAATTAAAGAGAAATATGGTAGGGACCGTTCGGCGCGGAGTTTTAGCTCCCGTGAGTGGCCAAAAAAATATCGTCATAGAATATGTCTGACATGTCAACGATTATGACCACCACTAAAAAAACACTAGTTTTGAACATAAAAGTAAATAAATTCTTCAGTGAGGCCATTCCACGGTTCATAACCACAGCATTCACGATCCTCACACATGTGCCAAATGGATCCTGAGTCTTAGGCTCCATTTGGGGGGACTTATTTTCACCGGTTACGACCGCATGAACCGGATCTTAATTAAGGTCTGATTCATGCGGTCGTAACTGCTTAACTGGTGAAAATAAGCCCTCCCAAACGGAGTCTTAGTTGTGTCGTTAATCCTCAAGTTAAGTCGGCCAGAACTGTAGGAGGAATAAATTTATCCAAAGAATGAAAGGTTGTATGGATGCGGGTTTGGTCATTCCAGTTAGAATGGAAAGGAGAAAAAATGGATTCTCAAACACACCCTAGGTCAGTGGAGACAACGGTAATTAGAAACCTCATAAAACAATATTTTGCCCTATGGGATGTCTTTTGTAAAACCTGTAAATCTGGAGGGCAGTTTGGTCCTTTTGGTTTTCGTACAGCACCTGGTATCCTTTGAGAAGGCCCTTACCCCCAATAACCTACAAAATTACTGAGGAATGGTTCTTTAACATGTGCAAACGTAGGAAATCTTCGGTGCAGCTGACCAAAAGACTGCATGTTTATTAGACGTGTTTCTACTTCTATAAACTTCTCTAACACAAACATTGCTTCACGTGAGAGGACATGTAATAGCAATACCCTGAATATGGGATGGAGATTCTCCAAATGAAGGGGCTCATTTAACGGTCCGAATTATTTTTCTATATCAAAAGGTGTAAAATATTTTAACTATATATATATATATATATATATATATATATATATATATATATATATATATATATATATATATATATGATTAATTAATTCCTCGTACAAGGGCATCTGAATATTACCATATGAACCACAATAGCATTTGAACTTTTGATACACGCCGGCCGTGATTTCCGCTTTAAAAGTTTTTTTTGGCCTTTTATAAGCATGCAAGCGGTTTAATTTAGTTCGGTTTGATTTTAGGCAAAATCGAAATCGAAATCAAACCAAAGAGTCGATTTTTACACACTCAAAATCGAAACGGAACCGTTTGATTCATGCTCTATTTGTTTGGGCGTTTTGCTGCTCCGTTTTGAGCAAACGTCGCCGGAAGGAGGGTAAACAAATGAACCTCCGGCGGCGTTTGCTCCGTTTCCCCCGCCCGCCTTGAGAAACGCCCCAAAAAGCTCCGTTTGGAGCAGCCACCTCCCCCCTCCGTTTCGAACACTCTGTTTCCACCCGCCAGATCAACCCGCCATGACCAAAACAAATGAAGCCTCAGTTTTTAAACATCGATTCAGTTTTCCAACAAATTTAAAATATAAAATTCAAAAAATATTGATGTTGTTTGCATTTTCTTGGTTGGTCTGCTATTAGTTGAATGAAAGTCCGATTAACTATAAAATATTTTATCCAAAAAAATAAGTTTATCAATATTTAAAGGAAAACTCAATGAACATAAATATTTACATATAGATTAACATGTGCAATTAAGACAATGAGTTCAAGTATTTGTTCAAAATTGAAACAATAAATACATGTTTAATTTCATTCATATGTATTCATTCTCAACTTCATTCACTCTTTTAATGTTAGTTGTTTTCATCTAGAACGAAGAAGTTAGATATCTTAATCTAAATAAAATTATAATACATATGTTTTGATAATAGTTTTTATTCTCTAACAGTTATGTTCGGTTCGATTCAGTTTACCCAACCAACAAGCCGGACTGAGCCAAAATGATGTCGGTTTCAGCCCCCCTAAATCGAAAATGAACCGATCAGTTTGGTGCGAAAATCAGTTCGACTTGATCGGTTCAATCTGGTTTCATTGGCTTCAGTTTTTTATGCACACCCCTAGCCTTCCATTATAAAAAAAATAAAAATAAGGAAAAAAAGTGAACACTTCGGACAATAGAGTCTGTTGGAATAACTGTGAAACCTTATTTGCGTCTTAAAAATATCCGTGAAGTATTATAGACAGCAACAGGGTAATTTGGTCATAAACAATTATAGCAAACTGAAAAGAAGATTAAGCAAATAAAATTATTCGAGCTTATGAATGATTCATTCTTCCAAATTAAAAAAAACAAATTTGAAATATATACTCAGCTTGGAAGGCTGGAAGATTTAATATATTTTTAATATATTTCATTGAATTGGTTATTCAATTATTCAAGGCATGAGTGCATGACATTGGAATGTTCTTCAAATAATTTAAACATTGTAATGATTCCTCTTTTATTGGACAGCTTAAATAATCCCATCTTTTTTCATATAATCAAACAAATTTGTAGAAGGGGGGACTTGGTGCACTTGTTAAGGTGTCAATGTGTGACTTTGAGGTCACGGATTTGAATCCTGGAAACAGCCTCTTGTAAAAAATTACAGGATAAGATTTACCTACATTTCACCCTTGTGATTAGACCCTTCCCCAGACTGTAGAGAGCCAGTGTAGTTGTTGATGGTTGGGGTTAGAAAACTAGTTTGTGTTGTCTAACTTTGGCGGGATGGGCATAGTGGCATTCGTCGTATTAGTCATATTCATTCAAAGACTGAGGAGGTGATGTTATTGATTTCAAAACATAAACCCAATTTCAAAATTAGTTAGACTAATGCTTAATGGGAATTTGCAAGCTGAAGAAATCAGAGCGGGCAAAGACTTTAGAACAAAGTACTTATCAATAATAAATAGGAATAATTTACCAAAACTTTTCTTGGAAGTTGTCATATTTACATGTTGCAACCCTCTTACTTAAAACTCCTCAGTATGTTTATATTTCATAACATACATGCACAAAAATACTCTCATTGGAATATATAATATTAACTTTTGTGTTCATGGATATTTTGAAATATAAACATACATGGGAGTTTTTTGTAATTTCAAAAAAAATAAGATAGGGGGGGGGGGGGGGGGGGGGGCCTAAATAAATAAACAAACAAACAATACCAATAACCACCATAAATCTTATATAACAACAACACTCAAGCCTTTATCCTACTATAATGGGGTCGGCTATATGGATCCTTGTCGCCATTGCCCTATCTTATAAACAATTAATATCTGATAACCATGGCATTGAACGCTGAATTTTCTGAGACTTGTTGGACAAATATTGCGTGGTCAAACAAAGGCCGGAGAGAGGTTGCATGAGAATGAGAATTTTTCCGAGACTTGTTGGACGAGCATTACATGCTATATTGAAGGCCGGAGCAACCTACAGAGGCTGTCCGAGAAAGAGATGAATCAGATACACATAATTCGGATCCTTCTTCCAGAAACTTTACATGTATGTAGAGCCCAGATGAGGCATACGGCTCAAGGGCACCTTGGAAGTTAAGGCCTCTAACGATAGAATCTACAGAGAACGTACGATTTCCGGCATATATCGCATCGGCACTTAATGAGCGTGTGTAGTCTAAGCTGCCTCCTAACGCAAAATGGTCTACCTTGAGAGTCATTCCTTCACCATGACCACCGCAAGGGTTCTTGCTCAGTTGATCTTACCAGTGATGCCTTCCTGGGATGAAGATCCTCGGAAAAGATTACCCCATCAAAGCCTCCCTAAAAGGGATTTGCGAGAGAGATCCCATTCAAGCCTACTCTTCCAAGAACGTATTTCTCCATTCATCATGATAAATGTCAGGTTTCATCTCTTTCAAGCCTACTCTTTTGGGGGTTAGGGGTGTGCACGGTGCTGTTTGAGCCCAAATCGCAACCGCAATGCGAGGGCATGATTTTGGCTTGAGCAAATCACCACTGCACCGCAAGGACACTACTTTGAAGTTGATAATCCCCTTATCAGCCCCTTGACTGGACTGAGAAATATTTATTCCCGGAAGATCTCTAGGGCAAATCAATCTCGATTCGCCTTTTCTCAATGGATCCATGCTCCTTTCAAACTCCCCAATCATATGATAGTATATTAGAATCTACAAGTAAATTATTCTGAGCATCAAATTTTCTAATTAATCACATGGAATTCATTTATGGTTCTCAAGCTCAGGGGGTGGTGTCATGCATTCCTTTGACCCTAAGATTTATGACAATAACCTGGGGCTAAAATCCTACAAACAGCACAATAGAGGAGCTGCATTGTATGCGTATAATGGATTCGGAGGAGCCTTGGGAGAAGTCATTGTTTTTGGTGAAGTTTTCTTACAATAACAACAGCTACAAAGCTAGTATTGGGTTAGGCTCCTTGTGAGATATTTTAGGATCTTCGCAGCAGCACTCTGTTGTGTTGGATCAAAGAAGAAAATGAAAGGCACCACATGGCGTGAAGTTTTCGTATAATAACAGTTACAGAGCTACCATTGGGTTAGGCTCCTTGTGGGACATTTTAGGGTCATCACTGCAGCACTCTGTTTGTGATGGATTAAAGACAGAAAATGAAAGGCACCGCGTGACAAATTCATAGACATAAGACATTATCACAAATACAGTGAAGTTCTCCCGGGGAATAAAGACTGCTTGGGATTCTGATAGACCAAATATTTTGATGCTAATGAAAGATGAGAAAAGAAATAGTTGATGCATTATATTCTTTCACAATGGGGTAATAAATAAGACTTATATGGACACTCAAAGTCAAAATTATGGTGTGGGACTAAATCCCCAATACTCCTAAAGACTATTGCATGGAATAAATCTAAAAGTAAAGGTAAAGGTGGCAGGCTATGTGGGACAAAACAACAGACGAGCCACAGACGCCCAACCGCGTGTCACCGGAAATAATTCAACGGGGCACAAGCCATACGACTTTGGTTCCACAAACCAACCATGATCATGATGGATGCACCGACCATGGACACGTAGAAATCGGGTCAACCAACAAAGACCATACCACACCTACCCAACAACGAAGACAAAAATTGGGAAGACACAAATAACACACAAAATACGCCTAGAGGTCGTGTAAATAAGGCGAGTTGGAAAAATGTCATCTAAGTCGCCTTCGTTATAAACACTCCCCCTCACATGGAATACGTGCATGAAGGCATATAACACAGTAGACTGAGACGAGTGAAGACAAAAAACATGACAAAAAACTATCACAAAACTACATCATTGGTGAGAGATCAGCAGCCCAAAAGAGGGGTAGCAGCTGAAACAATAGAAACCAAAGGGTCAGCGACTGGAGTCATCTGTAATCATCAAAAAGGTGAGGGCAGTGGTTGTTCCGGAGCATCCAGGAACAACTATTCCATTAAAGTGTGGATCTTAAGAACTGACATCAGAAAATGAAGCGCATGAGACGGTCGGAACAACAAAGGAATCATCGTCAGAAACGACAAAGGATCGGCGACTGGAAGCAGAGGGAGTCAAATCGACGACTGGAGAGCAACAACACAAATCTTCCGCAGGAGAAGAAGCTCCATCGACAGTGGGAGAAGAAGCCCAACAAAATCTGTGACGCAATCGTCGAGGAGATTAGTTGACGCAGTCGATGACGGGCGGGATGTTTTCAACAAAAACAACACAGAAGCACGATGACAAGAGGGAAGGAGCAGGAAAAGCACGACGACGAACGGGAAGTAGTGCCAAGCAACAGGAACGTCAGGGGATCAAAGGCAACTCTCATCGACGGAATCAAAAATCGATTTCGTCGACAGGAGCGGAAAAGGAATAATTTGACGGGAGCGAGAGCAGGACCTGCCGACGAGAACAAGAGGAATTAACCTATGGCACGAGCGGAAGCCACCGAGAAAATTAGATCGCCAACAATTACGATGATGAAATTTCAGGGAGTCAATTCTTACTCTAATACCATGATGAAAGATGAGAAAGGAAATCTTGATGCATTATATTCCTCCACTATGGGGTAATAAATAGGACATACATGGACACTCAAACTCAAAACTACAGTGTGAGACTAAATCCCAAGTACTCTTAAAGTCTATTACACCGAATAAACCTAATAAGTTAAGAAGATGCTAATCTTAGATTGATCGAGTTCTATGTTGATGAAAATGACTTTCTCAAGATCCGATCAATGCAAAAGTCAAGGATTAAGAGTGAACAAATTGAATCCTGATATCTCAGTTTGTATTCGTTCCTGAAGTTGAGTAGAATGTAGATTAGAGTCATATACACTATCATTGCCTGCTGAGATTGCACTCCATGATGTATTTCACATCTCAGCATTATGGAAGTTGGAGAGCACAACTTCGACAACACCAGTATATTGAGCATAATCAAATAGTTATTCAGAGTAATTTGACCCATATGCTTTGGAACTTCTTGAAACATGAATGTACAAAATGTGCCAAATACAATCCTATGCACCAATTTTTGATTAAAATTAAAACAATTTCAAGGTCTATCGATCATATGCTAAATCACGTTATGGCCTTAATATGATCAACCTACTAATATTTTGATCTGAAAGAATTAAGAGAAAGGAGAACGAGAAAGATTGAAGAATAGGATTGAAATTAGTTATCACTTGCTTAGCCGCTAGTGTTATGTATGCAAGTGAACGGAGAAAATACATTGTTTAAATTTCTACATATATTTAATAACCTCCTAATTAGGTTAAAGCTAAACATCATGAACAAAATTGCGAAATCATTCATTAAATTCCCTCCGGTTAAACAAAAAAAAATATGCCATGTATCTTATTTAATGAAGTGTATATGATAATAGTTTTAGAATCATAATTTTTTTGAATCTAGATAGTTCCACAGAATCTCAAATGAATCTTTCAAAAAAAAAGAATAGATTTTTCCATACAAGTAGACATCGCCAAAACTTTCAAGCCACAGCAAGGAGAAATTGTGTACAAAGAGGACTAGCAGCTTTGAAATGTATGGAGAAGCAGAAACTTCCATCGTCTAATGATGAAGTAATAGAAATGTGGAATAAACTGGAATAGAGAAGGAACTCTTATGAACTAATTAATAGAAGTTACAAGGGATTGGAATGTGAAAAAAGAACCACTAAGCAAACTAGAGTTTAGTTTCACATCATGGTAGCCATTGGTTCTCTACCACAATCATGATCGTATGAATAAGCGTCCATGGAGAGCCATCACCTCAGTTTATGAGTTGGGAAATGAAACTCTAAAACTAGTGGTGCGGAGAAAGAAAATGAGGAAGAGGATGCCGTGTTCGCAAAGAAAACAACAAGCTACATTAAAAGATTCTGCCATCTTTGATCTCTCAGAGTCAAGAATAATACAAACAGAATACTGCAGCTCCCTAATAACAGGGTTGAGCTCAAAGTTGTTAAAGGCTAAAGGCACATTAAGGCACAAATATGTCCTAAAGTACAGGCGAAGGCGCGGCGGGCAACAAAAGCAAGATGCAACTGCATTATACCATTTTAAAAAAATCATTATCAAACATGAATTCATCTTATTAACTAAACTCTTCATTCAATATACTCGTTAATCTTTCATTATTACCAATATATCTCTTAAGAAATGCGATCGATGTGATTACTTGCATCATTGAATCCTCGACACTCAACCATATTTCATAAGCATAAAATCATTCAAACATTATTTCGCTACTATATTACTTCTTTTTTTTGAAAAATTAAAGCTTAAAACAGAAACCCTCTCCCTGGAGAGCATTTTATGGTAAAAGGAGGGTGCCTAAACTACATGGAGCGCAAATGGTTGTATTTACTATGCTAAGACGCAAACCTCTGCGTACGGTGAGCCGTAAGCATTAGGCGCACATTTAGCTTTAGGCATGTCTATAACAACTTGATGCAGAGTAAGCTAGGTAGGTGTGAATCCTAAGATACAACCATAAGTGAAGTGCTGGGAAAATAACAAAACTGCCCTTGAACACTATATGTAGCACACACACAAAATCCAATAATTCACAAACAAGCAATGAAAGAGCATGTTAGCAAATAGATCCCACAAATCACAATATTCCAAGATTAAACAACTACTAAACAAAAGATCTAAACAAATAAAAAATCACATAACCATATAATAATAATAAAGACAAAGATCCACACAACAATAAAATACTCACGAAATACTGGGATTGTCAACAAGGGAGGTAGATCTAGTTAATGGAGATGCAATATTGCTATCCCAGGAGTGGTGGCGGTGGTGGAGGGGCCATGGAGGCAGAGACGATTCAGGCGGGTATGTAGGGGGATGAGGTGTGGGATTTTGAAACCAATGGAGGTTGTGGGGGGGGGGGGGGGGGATGGGACTATCGAGTGAGACCTTGGGGGATTTGAAGGCCACGATTGGGGTTTTCTAGAGGTTTGACAAGACTACCGAGTGGAGTTGACTGGGGGATTTCAATGAGGGATTTAAGAGGGTATAAGGATGCGGTTTTGGGAGAGGATACACTCATACACAGGAATACCAAGAAGTCAACACATAGGGGCTCACAAGTCGTCCCACAAGAATATTGCAAAATTTCGAGATAACTTTTCTCTAAAATCTTCAATACCATAATGTTGTCCTCATTGATCTTATTTATAATAAAACAGTAGTAGGGCACTGTGTCATCAACGACTATGATTGATCGTTGCTGACAAAAATCCGACCTCACACAATAATGACTGAAAATGTTAATTTAATACATGAAAAATATGTAAACAAAATCCGGACGCATTCATGAGGTCAGATCGTCGATCTGGTCAAGCCATCCTAAGTGAATACACGATCATGAGTCTTGCCTTGCGACGAGCCAATGTGATGGACGATCTTTATCACAATGATTCCATATTTTCCAAGACATATAAAACTCTAGTGAGATCCTATGGAGGCGGCTCAATTTATATAAACTTTTTTAGATTTTTTTTCTTCTCTAGCAACATAATCGATACAGAATCTAGATTAGATAGCTGCCTCCCAATCTATTTGAATAAAACAAGAATGATCTTTTTTTCCTAACCTTCCATAGCAGCCAGCTTCTTGCTTCCACTCGGTTCTCAAAGAAAGGCATTAAGTAGGTCTTCAATTAATAGTTTTTCAATCAAATTTTATATTGTCATTTTTACCTACATGCTTTATCTCCTCGTTTGGACAAAACATGAAATGATATATCTAAATTGTCAAAAAAAAACATATCTTCCATTTTGGGGGATAGTGTGAACTTGATCTAAATCATGGTGGGATAGTTATTTATGCACAGGTTGCTCAAACCTTCTCTTTTGTATATTGCATGATCCAGATTAGATAGTTGTCTCCCAACCTATTTTGAATAAACAAGAATGATCTTTCTTCCAACCTTCCATGGCAGCCAGTTTCTTCACTCCACTCAGTTCTCCAAGTAAGATCTTAAGCAGATCGTCAATCCAGAGCTTTTCTATCAAATTTCATATTGCCACTTTTTCCATAAATGTTTTAGCTCTTTGTTCGGACAAAACATGGAATAATAAATCTAAATTGACCAAAAAACGCAACGCATATCTTCCATTTTTTGGGATAGTGTGAACTTGGGTAATCTAAATCATGGTGGGATAGTAATTTATGCAAAGGCTACTCAAACCTTCCATCTTACATATTGCAAGATTGGATAGTTACATCCCAATCTATTTTGAATAAAGCAAAAGAGGAAGTTAAGAAAATAATCTTCTTCACATGATTAGATAGATGTGGCATCTGCTCCTTTTTTTAATATATAGCATGAAGGAGTGCTTATCTTAACTAAAGATCCTTTTTAATATATAGCATGAAGGAGTGCTTATCTTAACTAAATACACCATAAATAATCAGGGATAATGGCAAGATACCATTCTTTATTTTCGTTATGAATTCACATGCCCCGTTAAAACTAAATCATCACATGGTTGAGAATTGAGATGCAACTGGAAATAAAATGTTAGACTTGTCGGTCTTCCTACTACAAGCAGTCAAATGATAATTAGTATCCAGTAAGCACCACAGATAATGTGAGTGGAAGAATTTTTCCTTAAATCTGTTCACTATCAAATACCAAATAAACATCATCACCATCATTGAAAATATTGAGAATATCAAAGTCATTATTATATATCAGATAAGCATCAAAAAACAATTTCATGTAAATAAATTACATATACCAAGAGCACATTATGACAAGATTGAGAATACATAATTCCTCAAAGGGGATAGCTATGAAAGAAACCAACAGAATTTGAATTTTGGAAGAAAAGTTTTAATTTTCCCACCTTTAAATCCTTTTGTTGTGATCATAGAAGTTCCATCTACAAACATATTCTAAAGAAGGAAGTCTACAGGGAAAAGATCACTTAAATAAACTGGAGGGGGTCGAGCTACTAATTGCCAATAGCCAAACAAGTAGCAAAATTGCAAGGAGAGAAAAGAATGTATGATCATAGAGCACACCTTGAGAATGTAAGGTAGAAATCTCAGAAGTATAAAGAAAACATTCTCCATCATCCAAGAATCAGAGCTCAAACTCTTCCTCCCTGAGAGCCGCCTCTGCCGCCTCTTCTTCGTCATCGTCAAGCACAAAGTACTGGTTCCTCTCCACAGGCCTAAACATATAGAACATGAAGATGTAAAATGCCAGGCTGACAGTCTCCTCGGCTGCGACACTCACCCACTGGAACTTGTAAGCAGCAATGGTCTTCAGGGCATAGACCACAATCCTGGTGAAGTACAAGTACCCAACCAATACAATGTAGAATTGCCGGAAAAGAGTGAGCTTGGCTAGATTCCTGGCAGCTTTTCCATCAGTCTTTGAAGTTTCCCTCAATGTTCGAATTGACCAAACTATGGGGAACATGATTGCACAACAGCATATGAGGTCAATGAGGAGGAAGACCTGGTTCCAAGTAACCCAGTTCTGGATAAACGGTCCAGTCTCCCCAATGACAACAGAAGCGATGTTGGCAATGACTTGAAGGGGGATCACAATCATGAGAACCTTCTTCTCCCTCACCTGGAGAAAGGGCTTGAGAAAAGACCAGCCAGTGCCTATGAGAATGATGACGGTGAAGAGAAGGCCGCCTTTGAGGAACTGGAAAATGTAGAAGAGGACGTCCCAGCCGTGGGGCGTGCCCGTGACACGAATGTAGTGCTGGTCCTCGGCGGCGCAGATGAGATTGAGGGCCTTGGCGAGAAGGAGTGCGCCCATGATCTGATGGATTCGATGGGCGGAGAGACGATTCTTCCAAAGGGCGAAATAGACCCAAACAGCAAGAAAAGCTGCGTAAACGAGCGCAAAGAAGGAGTAGATCGAAGGGACGATCAACCAACCTACAGAGAGGTAATCCCGGGAGACATCGGACCGAGCGTTGTACATCTCCGTGTGGACGGACATGGTCACCTGACTCTCTTCAGCGCAATTGGCAAAGAAGAGGCTGTACTCGTCGGGGTGAGTGATCGGGAACGAGTGGTTGTACGAATTCGCCTGGGACTGTGTGAGATCTCGAAAGGTGAAGAGAGGGCGGACGTAGGGGCTGAAAAGGATGCAAAAGGTGCCTCCATGTGGGTTAGGGTTAGGGTTAGGGTTAGGGTTCGGGTGGATGACTTCCTGCTGGGATTCGTAGATAGCCTGGATGAGGTTCTGATCGGAGAGGAGAAAGAAGCCGAGAAGGGAAGAGTCGACGTTGGAGCGGGAGGAGGAGAAAGAGACATCGGAGATGGCGATGTCGACGTATCCGCGGGGGGTGAAGCCAAACTTCTCGAAGAGGATCACGGGGCGAGAATCGCTCGTGATCTTTAGGTCTTTGATCTCCGCCAAGCACGCGGAGATCAGGGAGATGAGGAGGAGATACTTGAGAATCGAAGCCTTACCCATCAAAAAATGTGTTTGCAGTGCGTCGGCAGAGAGACGGTGGAGCGCCGGCAGGGCTATCTGCTCCTTCGTTGTTCTGGAGACGGGGGAACTTGCTAGGGACGCGGTTTGGGAAGACTGGCAATTTGATTGGGGCAGGGAAGAGAGGAACGAGCAAGAAAATAATATGTGAGACCCTGAGCAAAAAAATCAGATGCATCTATGCCGTTCATTTTGCTATATGTCAGTATTTTCGTATATTTGTTATTTTGTCTAGCTGGAATCTAAACAGTCATGGGCATAAAGTCCAATCGGGCCGGCTCCTGCCTTGGGAAGGGCCTGATCCGTCCCTTCGGGCCGAGCCGGGCCAGACTATTTTTACAAAATATTTATTTTAAAAATTAATAATTATTAAATTACTTTTAAAAACTTAATACATTAAAAAAATTATATTTATTATTTTATTATGATAATAAAAAAATCGCTCACACGAAGCCATGGACAAGAAAAATTCAATTTTATTAATGTTAAAGCCAAAATTTGACTTCAACGAAAGTTCGAAAATAGGGGCATAACCAACACCTACTCGTCTCAAACTCTGACCTCCGACTGGTTGTGAAGAACTAGAAACCGACTCAAAGCCTCAGCAGGGAAGTCTCACCGCTTACCCGGAAGATTTTTGAGAGCTTCCCCTCCAAAGTCAAAAGCTAGACTTGGAGCTCCTCAGAAAGAACAGAAAACCTCTTCAAATCCCGGGAAAAAAGTGCTTCTGAAGAACTCATGTGGGCCTATTTATAGTTTTCTGAGTTTGAACTGTCAATAACCAAGCTGAACCGACCTGAAATTACCAAAATACCCCTAGTTGGGTCTGTCAACAGCCAAACTCCGCTGTTCTGAAGAGTTATATGCAGACCATCAAGGGCAAAAAAGTAAAATTACCTGGGGTAGAAAAGTAAAATCCCTCATGGGTATAGAAATGTAAAAACGGCCTTCTTTTTATATGGCGAGTAGGGAAGCACCCATCGGCGAGACGAGCCCTCCTACTCGTCTCGCAGACATCCTTCGCTATGGGGCCCTCTCGCCGTTAAGGGCCTACTCGCGTCCCAAAAGGGCATCTCGCCCACTGCAGAGACCACTCGTCCCGCCTCCTGCGAGTGGACCACGTGGTCTAGCTTCCTGCGAGTGGACCACGTGGTCCCGCGCGCATATCCAGGACCTCTCGCCGGCCTCTGATGTTCGCACCCTGAGGGTCTCTCGCGAGCCCGAGGTTGGTTGTACAATTAATATTAAATAACATTTACAATTTACATTAATTGAAAAAAAAAAATTTTATTATCGTTTTAAATTTTAGATTAAAAACTATAATATTTATTAATTTAACAAAACACAAAAATACAGTTTTAATGCAGCTAGCTAGCTACTAGATGTGTGTTTGCTCTTCAATCATCTTATAAATTTATTGCGTTCATCTCGTCTTCTATCTTCTCTGAGCTATCCTCTAATGTTGTAATGTGTTGATTCTTATTTATAGTATTTAAGTAGTCTTTGTAGCAGATGCACATTTCTAGAAATTTTTCGTGGAACCGGCTCCTCCGCTCGTCAAAACTCTGTCACTAAGAGAAAAAACGGACTCTGAAGCTACCGTACTAGTTTGGATTGTTAGTAAATCACGGACTATATAGACCAAAATAGGATACATATTAACTTTACCTTTCCATCATTTTAAGAGATCGAAGTTTTCAATCTCATTCGTGCTCATAAAATCACGGAATTGTGTTTTAGTGTACAATCCTAACTCATTTAAACTACTAGATGTGCGCGCATTTTTCTTAGTTGTCAATTCTAATTTTTTATTTTAAAATGTATTCTTTGTTTTTGTTTGTGATATTTCTTGCCGAGGCCGAGAGCCGTATAAGTTATCATAATAATTATAACACTCGGAAAAAAAGAGAATTAAATTTTATAATACTAACGTCATCACATTCATCGAAATTTAAATTTAAATTTAAGATTGTATTTATTTCTTCTATCAAATTTTCTACGCAATTTACGCTGAATAATTGATTTAAAGCGACGGCGCACAAAAACATTGCAAGCATTTCTCTATAATATTTCAAAAAAATTTCTTTCATTATTTCAATTAATGGAAGTCATACATCATGTTGCTTATAATAATTAAATTTTTCTGCGATGTTTACAAAATTTTCAATTACTAGTGAGCTAATCGGATAGTACACGCTGGATAAAGAAATTTGTCGCTATATAAAACATTTTAATAAATACATGTAATTAGCTTTCATTCGACATCAGTCAAATCATGACTATTTACCATATTATAATATTTCATAAGAAGTGATTTTTGTTGAAACGTTCTTTTTTTAATATTTTATATGTTAAGTTTCATCTAATAAGCATATTAAATTGAGGTTTCAAATAATTTTTATCTTGTGCGTTTACAAAATGTTTAAAATCCTGAGATCGTTGCCTAGAACTATAAATGACTCTAAGCATTAGACAAACTTTTTCAATATAGGGTTCCATAGCGGTTAAACTATCTTGTACTACTAAATTTAAAACGTAATAAACTAAGCGAGTGTGAAAAAACGCACTATTTAGCATTGGTTTTAAATCGTGTTTTAACCAATCAATAGCTACATTATTGTTAGAGACTTTATCAAAAGAAATACTCATTATTTTATCTTTCAGTTTAAATTCTCGCACAGATTTCATAATACATTATATATTACTTTACCGGTGTGCGGATATTCGAAACCTTCAAAATAAATTATGTGCTTATTTAACTCTCATGTAATGGGATCGATCCAATGACACGTGATATACGATAATCCTATTTTTATGCTACTGCTCCAAATATCACTCGTTAAACTTACGTGACCCTCGAAATTTTCAAAAAAAATTTATTAACATTTGTTTTGATTCTAAATAGGCTTTAATGGAGTCGTGGCTAAGAAAAGCTTTACTTACATGTTGATATTTAGGCTGAAGGCCTCCATGTATGTATTCTGTCGCATCCTCGTTGTCGTAATGGCCGAATGTCAACCCACGTTTGATGACATGTTTCATCTGCAGGTCTCGTTTGCGAAGTTGATCGTATGTCCAAATTTGTCCTGCTCCTGAAATTTTGGGCCTGACTTGACACGGGAGCTTGTTTCGCCACGCAAGAATTCAGGTGTCTTGATAGTATCGAGTTGCCGGTAAGGGTCAGCAGCTTCGAGCATAATTTGCATCGCGCCTTGAATTCAGCGCAAACTTGAACCTTATCGAAGTGCTTCCAAACTTTCGTCTTATGATTGTGCTCCACCACTACAAGTGTACTTTGAGTAGACGACCATGATGTTGAGGAGGAGGACGTCATGTTATCGCTGAGGAAGTGAGAGCCTTGAATAGTTGGAGGGAAAATGAGAGAGTGCGAGAGAGTGAGTGAGTGGGAGAGAGAGAACTAGTGAGAAAGAGTAAGTGAGAGAGAGAGGGAGTTGGAGAGAGAGAGTGAGAGAGTGAGAGAGAGGGGGCGCTGACGTTGGGATTGGGGGGAATGAGAGAGAGAGAGAGTTAGTAGGAGAGAAAGAGTGAGAGTAAGTGAGAGTGAGAGGGGGCGGGCAGGGTGGTTTATATAAAATAAATTATATTAGAGTCGTTAATCAAACAGCTCTAATAAGAGCCGTTAATTGCTCGGGTTTCTGGGCCAGGCTTTGCCCGACCCTAGACTCGCCCGAGCCCGGCCCCGGGCCAGCCCGCAAATCGGACATTGCCTGGCTCGGGCCGGGTATCGGCTGGGGAAGTTGCTTTAAACATGGGTCCTGCATGGGCCCGGCCTTGGCCCGGGCCGAGCTTTTGCCGGGTCGGGCCTATCCGGGCTTTTACTGGGCCGGGCTCGGATCGGCCCTCTGGGCCCGACACTTTTGTACACGGCTACATCTATAGGTGTTTTTTTGTGGGTTTATATTGGCAACCCGGTTTTTACAATCAGCAGTAGGGCTGATATCGAGTCGAGTTCTAGCGATTTTGGCTCGGCTCGAAATCAAAATTTTCAACTTGAACTTGGCTCGAAATCGACTCGAAATCAAAATTAATTTCGAGTCGAGTTGGCTCGACTCCTTGAGAAGGAGAAGCTGAGTGATACAGGGTTGGCTCGAAATCGACTCGAAATCAGATTCGAGAAAAATTGAATAGACTCAAATTGAGTCGAATCAATTTTAACCGATTCCGATTCGACTCAATTTTTGTACGATTTTCGAGCGACTTTCGAGTTTCGAATAATATGCTCAACCTAATCGGCAGTCCATTAAAATTAAATAAAAAGTCTAAACGCTTAAATTCCTTATTTTCCCCTTTTACATCTCGACCTCAACTCTCGCTCCCGACTCCAGCGCCCGTCTCCCGTTACCCTCGCTGTTTTCACCCCTACTCCCGCGATTTCTCATTGTCGGCCGCCGAAGTTCGTCGGAGGAGCTATAGAGGTCGGCAAGCTCCTTTGGTGGGTATCCCGAGACTCTCGCCCACTCGCGCTCCCTCGATTTCACCAGAAACCCTAGCTGGGATGAGTTCGAGGGTTTCAAAGCTGTTGGCTTGCTACTGGCGTTCTCATCTGAAGCGATTTTACGTCACAAGTGTAGAGAAGAAGAAGAATTAGCGGGATTTTACGTGAATTTTACGAACCTCCATGATTTGTCCACGTGTCGTGCACACATTTAACTCGTACCTAGATTTCCATACGGGCTCCGGTTCCAAAATTTTCGCGCGAGGGGGAGGGTTACTATTGCCAGATTTAGCTTTATGAAAAAAAAATAGAAAGATTTTATTAGTCACATTTTTTAAAATAAAATAAATTTGTTGTCTCCAGTTGGAAGAATCGAACCGGCTTAACTCGCAGTAGCACTGGTCGCACAAACAGTTAAAGACACCGCAACAAATGACAAGAAGGTTTTTTGACGTGGAAAACCCGGAAAATGTGAAAAACCACGTGTTTGGATTTGTGTCGAGCCAAATTTCACTAGATTTCGTGTGTTTACAAAGGTTTAAGTTTGATCTCGGAGAGCGACAGACCGCTACTCCGTCACATGTGTAGAGAATGAACTGCAACGAGGAGGAAACGACTAATTCATCGGAGCCTCGATGGAAGCACTCCATCTTTGAGATGACGTTTAACTCACAAAGCCTCGGTGGAAGCGTTCCGGCTAGAAAATCTTCTAAGCCCACAAAACTTCTGGAGGAGTGTGGAGCGCTCTCGTTGATGCGAATCCTAGATGGGAGCGCTCTCGCGGAGGCGGTTGACGTCACGTGAGCCGTGAGAAAACTGTGGCGCAAGGAGTAGAGCGGAGTGAATTCTTGATCGGAGAATCGGCCTACATCCAAGATCTCGTCATAAAACCTCAGATCTCTCTCTTGCCTCTGGAGTTGCTTGCTTGAAATGAAGGTTTGTGAGCCTATTTATAGTTTTTCGGAGGGTCGCGGTAGTAATTGCGTCGGAGAATGATTTATGTCGGCGAACGATGTCGCTCTATTTCGACCACTCAGATTACCAATTTTGTCGAAATGACGAGAGTACCTCCTTCCCCCCGGGCAGTTCGTGTAACACCCCAGTTTTTGCAAGAGGTTCAGTCTGCAGTTCTGAAATTTTTTGGGTTCTGGCAGGAGGCACACGGCCTGCGACACGGGCGTGTCGCAGGGCGTGTCGAGGCCGTGTCGACACTCGGTCCAAGTGTCGACACTTTCGCTCGACAAAGTGTCGAGAGTGAGGCACACGGCCTGCGACACGGGCGTGTCGCAGGGCGTGTCGAGGCCGTGTCGACACTCGGCCCAAGTGTCGACACTTTGTGCTCGACAGAGTGTCGAGAGTGGGGCACACGGCCTGCGACACGGGCGTGTCGCAGGGCATGTCGAGGCCGTGTCGACACTCGGCCCTAGTGTCGACACTTTTGCTCGACAGTGTGTCGAGACTGGGGCACACGGCCTGTGACACGGGCGTGTCACAGGGCGTGTCCCGCTTGGTCGACGATCTTCGCTCGACGTTTTTCCGCGGTGTCGACACAAAGCCTGTCGACGGGTGTCGAGACTTGGCACACGGCTTGGGACACGGGCGTGTCCCAGGCCGTGTCACCTCTCGGGTTGGTGTTGGGGTCGTGTCGTTGGAGACACACGGCAGGCCACACGGGCGTGTCGGATTGAACACGGGCGTGTCGAATGCCCGTGTCTGATTCCAGGCGCGTCGATTTGAGACGGCGAATGAGGCACACGACCCTGGACACGGGCGTGTGCCAGGCCGTGTTCGGCCCAGGTCTTTTATTTTCCAGGCAAATCGCAGCCAGTCTTTTTCTGGTTTTTGGATCTAACGGTTCAGGCCATCTCCTGGGAAGTTAAGTCCGAATTTAGGGTTGCAGATCCTCATTCTTTTTCAAGTCCTCTCTTTCTTAGTTCTTGAGAGAAACTAGAGCAAGGAGGAAGAAGAAGAACTCTTGGGCTGTAGGAAGGGTTTCGGAGCTCTGAATCGCGAGCCGAGTCCGGATCCGTGAAGCTTGGAGCGTTGCGAAGTTTTCCATCCGGCTAGTTTGCCATGGCAAGGAAGAGGAGTCGGAAGGTAACGACATCTCTCCTCTTGGTCCTTAGGATGCACGTATTAGCATCATCTAGTTTTCTTTTCTCTAATTTTTGGGCACCAAACTCTCAAATGAGAGGGGTTTTGGCTTGCCAAGTTTCAAGAGGAACTTCCGGGTCGATTGAGTCCGTCCCCGGCATGTTTTGCATTAGAGATCCGCTTCGCTAGTGGATTAGGCATGGTGGGTGAAGCCGTAGTCGCGACCGTTAGTCCGACTCGGTGATGTTGCATACGATCTTAGGGATTCGTAGAGACTTTTCATTGCGGCAAGATGCCGTTTGTGTTGTGGTGGTTATAGTCCCGTTTGCTTGAAAGGTACGTGTAGTCGGACCCGGACAAGGTTAGCTCCTCGTGGCGGTAGATGGTTTCCTTGAGAGATAAGGTTAGCTCCGCACGAGTTGGAGATGGTTTCCTTGGTGCGCGGGAACGCTGCAGTACAATGAGGGATTAAGATGTTTTAGTCTTGGTTTGTGTTGTGCCAAGGCGTGGCTATGTCTCCGTGGTCGGCTGGCTATCCCGTGACATGTGCGTCATGTGTGGAGAGTGTCCCGGCGAGACTAGTCCCCTTCTGTGAGACTGACGAGAATGCCAAGCTTGGGGCAAGCCCGGGCAAAGAGGCTACGAGCGGGTGGGGTCCAGCAAGGCTTCTTAGAATCGATCGGTCTGTGTTTGTTGGAATCCTGACATGAGACGTCAGAGCTTGCAGGCAAGCCCGGGGCTAAGCCCATGAGCGGGTGGGGCCTTGGCAAGAATTCCTTGTGGCGGCCTGTGTGCCGTTTAAGGGAGAGGTGACTCCCTTAGTGTTTGCAGCTTTATGCCAATTGGGGAAATGTGAGTACCCAAATGATGTGATGTTGTGCTAGATGCATACGCTGTAGGGTACCTTGGGTAAAGCCCAGGTGTTGCATTCATGTTGCATAGTAGGCCCTTTCTTTTTATGCTCAACCAGTAGAGAACACGTTTGTTGATTGAGACATCCAAGCCTGTTTTAATGCTTTTCTATTTATAGAAGTTTATATTGCATATGAAGTGCTGACTTGCAGGTTGGAGGGTTCCCCGGGGTCCGTTAGGAGCGGCCGGGAGGAGATGTGTTGTTACACAGTTTTAGGTCAGCCTTTGCTGACCCACGTTACTAATAATTTTTACAGGGCAAGGATCGCACGCAGGAGCTAGCACGCCGGCCAAAAAGGCCTAAGCCCATGAAGTGTTTTTTCTTTTGTAGCACTACTTTTGATGATGTTTGTTTTGAGACTCTTTTGTCCGGCTTGCATGCCGAGGTAGACTAGGAGTGCTATGCACATTCATGTTTGATGTACTGTTTACTTTTGGACATTTGATGTAAGGCCTTAAGGCCATTTGTTTACTCTTTTGGTTAGTGGATAACTTCTAGTTGTGCTTGGTTTTCCGCTGTGTTGTGCAAGTGTTTTGAGTTTGGGTAGCTATATCAACTTTTAATACTAAAGTTGTGGCGTTCGTATGTTGTGGGGCCCCGGCCGGACC
Source organism: Platanthera guangdongensis (assembly GCA_039583875.1). Classification (NCBI taxonomy): domain Eukaryota; kingdom Viridiplantae; phylum Streptophyta; class Magnoliopsida; order Asparagales; family Orchidaceae; genus Platanthera; species Platanthera guangdongensis. The sequence goes on along the minus strand of CM077159.1, from coordinate 174,856,639 downwards.
CATATTATACGTCCATTACATGGGAGGTGTTACAATTTGGTATCAGAGCCAGGTTGGATTCAAGGTTAGTGCGTAGAGAAATTATCCACATACGAGTAACGCGGGACTTGAGATTGGAGACTAATCCCTTATTTCTTGCTTTCCTGAAGAGTGCAAGCAACGAGGCGGGCACTTCAAGAGCAAGGGATGATCTCTCGGCGAGCAGTGCTACTGCTCCAGGCCTTTTGGGCACGGGTGTAAACCCGGCCGACTTCTGTCGTATGCTTGCAGAAGCGATGGTGGCAGCTCAAGCTGCAGCAGCGGCTCAGGTGGCAACTCCTGCCACACCAGATATGGCAACGGCCGTGCCAGGAGGAGAAGCCAGGCGAGTGGAGCCTTTGGCGGAGAGGGTAGTTGTCGGACATGGAGATCGGCACATGAAGTACTTCCTGAGTTTCCATCCCCCGTCTTTCAAGGGTACTGGAACGCCAACGGATGCGGAGGACTGGTGGGTTCGTATTCAAGAACTGTTAAGGGCGGCAGAGACGCCAGAGGAAAAGAAAGCGGAGTATGCGGCGTTCATGTTGGAAGGAGACGCCAAGTTATGGTGGGTGGCCCATAGAGGCCGCCAGTTCCCGGGACGCACCCCGTTAGTGGAAGAGTTTGGGGACGCTTTTCTTAAGAGGTATATTCCAGTTTCAACACGATTGGCCCTGCAGAGGCAGTTTCTGCATCTAATGCAGCGAGACAAGACAGTGGATGAGTACGTGCAAGAGTTCACCCGTTTGGGTCGTTATGCGGGAACGACTATGGCGGATGACGTAGAGAGGGATAACCTCTTCTATCAGGGGCTGAGGGAGAATTTGAGACAACCTCTCATCTCCATGAAGAGAGCCGGATTCAATGAACTAGTTGAGGCTGCCAGGATCTTGGAAAGTGATTTGGAGCGAACCCAACGCCGTAAGGGTTTTACTCCCAAGCAAGGGGAAGGGAAGCCTTCCCCATCTCATGGAAAGTCTGATGGGAGTAGGTGGAGGAAGAAGCCTCACACTCCCAGATCTGGTGAGAGGAGCAACTGGACGCCTGGGGGTTCCCACTCTAGGGGACCGCCGACGTGCTACAACTGCGGGAAGGTTGGGCATATAGCCCGTGCTTGTCAGCAAGGGGGTGCGGGGCAAGAGGCAAAGCAGGAGCAGACTGTGCGCTCCGGCCCCAGTGCTGCAGAGAAGGGAAAGATGGCGGAGTCGAGCGCTTCTCGGTTCCAACCGGTGCAACCAAGGGCCTACAACCTTGGACAGCAAGAAGCGATCCGCCAGACTGATGTGGTGACAGGTATGAAGAAAATTTAAGTTTAAATTTTGTGCTTCATCCTTTTAGACTTTTGGGTAATGTCTATGTTGTAGGCTTCGTGTTAGTTTCCGGATACCCCGCTAGGGTATTGTTTGATACGGGAGCATCGCACTCCTTTCTTGCGGAGAGCTTCATCCGGAGGATAGGAGTTGAGTCTTTCTCGTCGGGAGCAGAGCTGAGAGTGCGCATGCCCAATGGGTCATCTATGACCACCGGGGCTAAAGGGCACATTTGTTGGGAGCTAGACGGAGTTGTCTTCGCTCTGGAAGCAGCAGTGTTACCATTAGTAGAGTTCGATGTCATTTTGGGCATGGACTGGCTTGCAGAGCAGCGCACCAGCATTGATTGTTTATCCAAGGTAGTGACTCTAAGGAGTAAGGGGAAAACGGAAGTCAAATTTGAGGGCCTTTGTGGAGTGGCCTGTTCCCTGATTTCGGCCATGCAGTTGGTGCGGGCGGTTAACCAGGGTGGTGTAGCGCTTGTAGCATTATTGGAGGTTCGTCTCTCCCAACTGTCGATTGAGGAAGTGCCTGTGGTGGCAGAGTTCAAGGATGTATTTCCGGATGAACTCCCTGGAGCGCCTCCTCGGCGGGAGATCGACTTCTCGATCGAGTTAGTGCCGGAGGCTAGACCGGTATCACGTCCTCCATTTAGGATGGCACCAAAGGAGTTGGCGAAACTTAAGGTACAGTTACAGGAACTGTTGGAGCAAGGGTATATTAGACCCAGTTCTTCACCGTGGAGCGCACCGGTGTTGTTTGTTAAGAAGAAAGACGGTAGCATGCGCCTATGTATAGACTACCGAGAGCTGAATAAATTGACCGTCAAGAATAAGTATCTGATTCCTCGGATAGACGATTTGTTTGACCAATTGGTGGGTTCAGTGGTATATTCGAAGTTGGACTTGAAGTCAGGCTACTATCAGCTGCGAATTCGGGATGAGGACATACCCAAGACTGCTTTTGGGACAAGGTATGGACACTTTGAGTTTACGGTGATGCCGTTCGGGCTGACGAACGTACCATCGGTATTCATGGATCTGATGAATCGGGTATTCCGGGAATACTTGGATTCGTTTGTGGTTGTCTTCATTGATGACATCCTGGTGTACTCCAAGTCAGAAGTGGAGCATGAGACCCACTTGAGAATAGTTTTGCAAGTGTTGAGGGAGAATGAGTCGTATGCAAAATTCTCCAAATGCGAGTTCTGGTTGGAGAAGGTGGCATTTTTGGGCCACGTGATTAGTGGTTGTTGAAACCGAAATCCGGCCTCTTGTGGAGTTCTACCCTTGGGGAAGGGGTGGTCTCGCGCCTACTTTGCTCCTGCAAGAAAAACAACGGAAGAGACAAGAAAGAACAGACCCAAGGGCTCGGCAGGGAGGTCCCACCACAAACCCGGAAGATCTCTGAGCGCTTCCCCTCCTTAGCCAAGAGCCGAGCTAAGGTACCCTCAGAGAACACTTGAAGATGAGAGTCAGGAAACACTGAAAGCGTGCCCTCTGAGGTACCCCTTGGGTCTTATTTATAGATTTTCAGAATCTGAACTGCCAATAACCAAAAGGACTGACCTGGAAATACCAAAAGGCCCCTGGTTGGGTCTGCCAACAGCCAAACTCCGCTGTTCTGAACAGCTATGCGCAGTCCAACCCGGTCTGCCAACAGCGAGGCTCCGCTGTTCTGAGTAGCTATTCGCACCCCTGGATGGTCAGCTCGCCTTCAATTCTCCCGCAGGAGGCGGGCGCGGTCTGGCTTCGCGGCTCGCCTATCCTCCCCGGGCGAGTGCGAGCCGATGGGCGAGCTGCCTGTCTTCTGCCAGGCGGATCGGCAGCCAGGTCGCGTACAGGGGGTTGGCCGGCGGGTTGCCAATCGCGGGTCCGGCTCGCTTGCTGCGGGTCGCCAGCTCGCTCGCCTGAGACGGGCGGCAGCGGGCCAGCCCTTTAGTCGCACAGCCCGTTCTGCCGCTCGGGTGCGGGTCGTGGGGACAGGCCTGCTCATTCTCCCTGGTGGGACCCGCTCGCCGGACACAGGGTTGTACACAATCCCCGCTCTTTTGGAGCTTGACTCAAGCTCGGAAAGAATCATCCAACCCGCGTGTTCGGCGAGCTCTGTGCTGAGCTGGCAGGGAATCTTCTGGTGGGGGCCCACTGTCCTGCTATAAATACACACCGCTAACCCCTGGAGGAGGCTCCCCAGATCCCTTCATTTCCTTTGAGCAGACCTTACTTTCTCGATGCCGGTCAGCGAAGAGGTGCGAGCTCGCCTGGCGGCAGCGAGCCTGAAGACTCGGGAGGAGGCCCTCGAGGCTGCCCCTTGGTTATCACGCGGGTCTCCCGACCCTATCTTCAGGCCGGCGAAGGGGAAGATTGTCAGGCGGTCTCTGGCGGGCGACTGCCCGGGCTCCAGCTCGACCGCGGGTGTCGAGGTAATCCCTGGTGGACGTGACCTTCCGCGAGTTATTGCTGTACCTTTGACCCTTTGTTTTGCAGGCGATTCCCTGTGAGGGGGCGGGGAATGGGGGAGAGGATCGCCCCTCTCGCGAGTCGCCCGAGAAGGTCGCTGGTTCCCCGGTTCTGGATCGCCCGCCTCCGGAAACTCCCTTTCCGGCGGTCTCCCACGGGCTGGGGAAATCTCTTGAGACCCTCGAGGGAGGAAACTTTTAGGGTCGGCCGGGCTCTTCTCGCCCATCTGTCGGTGCGGGCGACGTGCCAACCCCTGGTGAGCTGGTTTTTATCGTTGGCTTTGTCTCTTGCTCGCCCATTCTGACCCCTCCCCGCTTGCAGGCTTTCACAGGGCCTCTCCCGAAATCGAGATGAGCGAAGGGTACTCGCCTCCGCCTGACGTGGACAGTGTTTCTGACTACCTGGGCGACCCGACCGATGCGGCGGGGATGAAGAGGCAGGTGACGCGGCTATTCCAGAAACACACACTGCTGCTGCAGGAGATCATGAAGAGAATTGATGACGACAAGGCCGAGACCGAGGCCCGGCTCGCGGCCTTAGAGGGCCCTCCGCGCGAAGCGGAAGACGACGATGTCACCTCGCCGGGCGTGCATATAACGCGAGCCGAGGGGCATCTTAAGAGCGTCGTGGAGCAGGTCGGCCTGGCTCAGCGGGAGCTGGTGGCGGTTCGCGATTACCACGATCCCCGTGTGCCGCCTCGGTCGGGAACGAAGAGGCGGCATAGGTGGAAGTGGGTCGAGTACTGACCCAGTTGTTTGCCCCTCGCTCGCGGGATACCGCGGGGTTGTTGTCATTTCGTAGTTATCTTGTATTTGTAATTGCTTGCGACTCTTTCAGCCCGCCTATGGGCCTAACTCTTTTGTTGCTGAGATGTATTTGAAATTGCCGTGCTGTTTTTGTTGTTTTCTGTGGGCGGGTTAAGGGAAAGGCCCGTTCTTCCCTTCGCGCTGATCGGGGCGAGGGCGAACCGAAGAGCTCGCCAGACGGGAGTCTCCCGTCTTGCGCGGAACGACGTGCGGGTGCGGGCCGGGGTTCGCCCGCGCTGGTCTCCCGCGGTTGCAGCCGGGCGAGAACCGTGCCGGATCGGCCTTTGAGGTGTGGTCGCGCGCGGGAAGTCGAACCGTCGGGCGGATTTTGGCTATCCGCACCCCGCCTTTCGGCGGGAAGTTTCCCGCCCTTTCTCTTTCCCTATAAATAGGCCTTGCAGGCCCTAATTTCTCCACCGATTCCAAACCTTCTTGCTTCCCGTTCCCGCGGAGTACCGTCTGTGTTCGCCTTCTGGCTTTTTCTCGCGCGTTCGGCGGCGACTCGACGGGGATGGGTGGAGGCGGCGGCGATGTGGATGGCCGAAGCAAGTGCGCTTGGACCTTCTCCGAGCATGATTTCCCTCGCGCCGTTATCACAGAGCGTGAATACTTGGAAGCTCTAGGCGACCACATCCCAGCCGGGTTCTCTGCGAGGCGACCCGAAGAGGGGGAGAAGATCAACGACCTGTCTAGGGATGAGCTCGCCATCCCTCTCGCTCACTTTGAGGTAGGACTGCGACTCCCCCTGTGGCCCGAGGTGCGCCAGGTGCTAAAGTACTTCGGGGTCGTCCTGGGCCAGATGACCCCGAACTCCATCGCCGTCATGGTGGGGTTCGCCTGCTTCCTGCGAGAGGAGCGGGTGGAGTTCAGCCTCGCAGTGTTCCGGAAGCTGTTCTCCTTCCGGGCGAATCGGGACGGGACAGCCTACTTCTCCAGCGCCCACCTCAAGGTGCGGGAGACAGTTAACAAGAGCCACAACTGGCTGAAGAAGTTCCTGTTCGTCAAAGGGGACTTCGGCAACGTGCCCTTCTCGCCGGTGCAGCTCAGCGAGGCGAGCTACCGGCCACCAAGCCTAGGCGGCCACGAAGCTGATCTGTGCGCGTTCTTCGCTGGGAAGAACTTTGAGGTCACGTTCCTGCGCCGCCACCTTGACGATCTCGCGGCTGTCCCGCCGGGGGGAGGTTTGCCACTCGTTTCCGTTAGGCCTTACTTTCCCACTCTTCTTTCATCTCACCTTCCCTTCTTCGCAGGTGAACGCGACATCCCTCTTCACCCCCCTTACGAGAGCGCTCGGATTCCCCCCGGGGTCCTCGCCCGCGCCCAGGCTGCGGATGTCGCCCAGCGCGACATCCCATCGGTCCCGGCCAAGAAGCGGCCGGGCGGCGGTCAGTCAGCGCCTCCGCCGAAGGCGGCGAAGACCGTGGATCAACAACCCGCCGCGAGCCAAAGAAAGGGTAAGGCCCCCGCGGTCTTGCCGACTGAGGGCCCCTCGCCCCCGCTGGTTGCTTCGACCAGCGACTCCCCGGTCGGGGCGGCGGGCACCTCCGCGCCGCCGGGCGGGTCTGAAGCCGCTGCGGAGCCGGTGCCGAGAGGGCATCGTAACTTCGGCTACGGCGAGAAGTACTTGGACTAGCTCGGCGTCCCGCTCCTGGCGTGGGACAAGGAGTCGAACCGTGCAACGATCTCGACCCTGCTGCCGAGCTGGATGGAGCAGGATACTATCGGCGGGGAGGCGTATAGCCTCTCCTTTGGTCTGTACTCGCGCGAAGACGCCGCCATTTATGACAAGGAGGAGACGCGAGTGCTGATTCATGAGAGCGCGCGGGCCCAGCTGCGTGCTCTGGAGCTGGCTCATATGGTGGGGAGACGCTGCACCCAGGTGGAGCGGAACGCCGCGTCCATCCAAAAGATGGCGGATGAGAAGGAAGAGGCCCGAAAGCTCTCTCGGGTGGACGCGGACCTCCAGAGAGGGCGAGCCGCCGCTGCCGAGGAGACCCTCGCGCAGTACTTGGGCGGGGAGGTATGCGCTCAACCTGAGTTACCCTCTTCCTCTCGCGAACACAGCTCACGATTTTTCCCATTCCTTTTTTCAGGATGCGGCGACGGCGAGTCGAATGGGTGCCGAGATCGCCACCCTTGGCCAGGAGAAGGCGGCGCTGGAGGCCCGGGTACGCGAGCTGGAGGCCGCCGCCGCTGTTCCTCCTCCAGACAGCAGGGTCTGCCCGCGCGAGCACCTCTCTGACCATGACCTGGAAGTGCTAATGTAAAAGAACGCGGCCAGCGCAGCGAAATACACGATGCAAATGCTGCGGCGCGCGGATCTGCTTACGGGCGAGGCGTCAGAGCTTTCGGCGGAAGACGTTGTGCCGGCGCTGTTTCTCCCCGTTCCGGACCCTGGCGACAAGGCCTTCCAGCCCCTTTAGGGTTTCTAGATCTCGCGCTCCCCTTGCTTTTTGTAATTTACTTTTTAGATGAACATTATTTCGTATAACAATCTATTCTGAGATGTATGCGCGAGTTACGCTTATACTTCATATTTTTAGCTATTGTTCCTTTTATGAATGCCCTTTTCGCCTGCCTTATTTTTCCAATGCTGTCATTGCCAGATGGCGCGACCTCCCCCTGCGGCCCGGCTCTGACGAGGCGGCTGCCCGTCCGCCGAGCGAGGCGAGCTGGCTCGTCCGCCGAGCGAGGCGAGCTGGCTCGCACCTTGGCCGCATGCTTAATTCTCTGCGGACTCTCGCCCAGGCCTTTGCGTTTATTCGACCACTTTCCTGGGGCTTGAGGGTGGGGCTATGCTAGACCCTTTCCCTCTTTTTTGACTAACTCTTGTGATTCCGTCTTGCTGCGCACGCTTTTCGAGTAGTTCCCGGTCTTGCCGGCTAGGTGGGGGTCCGACAACGCAATTTGTTCTGGGTCGCAGGTTATTGCTTTCTGAGTCATTCCATCGAGTGACATCCGGCCCTGCCAGCTAGGTGGGAGCCTGGCAGCGGGATCTTCTCGAGGCTATGGATGACACTGAGTGACTTCCGGCCCTGCCAGCTAGGTTGGAGCCTGGCAGCGGGATCTTCTCGGGGTCCAAGTTCATTCCATCGAGTGACTTCCGGCCCTGCCAGCTAGGTGGGAGCCTGGCAGCGGGATCTTCTCGAGGCTAGGGATGACACCGAGTGACTTCCGGCCCTGCCAGCTAGGTGGGAGCCTGGCAGCGGGATCTTCTCGGGGTCCAAGTTCATTCCATCGAGTGACTTCCGGCCCTGTCGGCTAGGTGGGAGCCTGGCAGCGGGATCTCCTCGAGGCTAGGGATGACACCGAGTGACTTCCGGCCCTGCCAGCTAGGTGGGAGCCTGGCAGCGGGATCTTCTCGGGGTCCAAGTTCATTCCATCGAGTGACTTCCGGCCCTGCCAGCTAGGTGGGAGCCTGGCAGCGGGATCTTCTCGAGGCTATGGATGACACCGAGTGACTTCCGGCCCTGCCAGCTAGGTGGGAGCCTGGCAGCGGGATCTTCTCGGGGTCCAAGTTCATTCCATCGAGTGACTTCCGGCCCTGCCAGCTAGGTGGGAGCCTGGAAGCGGGATCTTCTCGAGGCTAGGGATGACACCGAGTGACTTCCGGCCCTGCCAGCTAGGTGGGAGCCTGGCAGCGGGATCTTCTCAGGGTCCAAGTTCATTCCAACTCTCTGGGCAAGCTTAAGTATGACAATCCTTGGGGGGAGAGAAGAGAAGCTTTATTATAATAAATCGTGTTGCTTACAAGAACTTAGGGAAAAAATCTCTTCAAGTCGTCTCCACTCCAGGTGAGACTCAGGGTCTCGCCCTCAACATTTTGGAGCCGATAGCCCCCCGACTTCAAAGCTTCCTTTACAATGAATGGCCCCTCCCAGCTGGGGTTGAGTTTCCCTACGGACGCTGACCTCCCTACCGCGTCCACCTTCTTCAGCACCAGGTCCCCTTCTGCGAACTGCTTGACCCTGACATGCTTGTCAAAGTACTTTGCCATCCTCCTTTTGACCTCCTCCTGTCGGATGGCCGAAAGATCCCTCAACTCTTCCACCATGTCGAGGGAGAGTCTCAGCTCCTCCCCATTCTCGGCTTGCCATTCCTCTCGGCCTTCCCTGGCCGTTCCGACTCGCGGCGTTTGAACCTCAAATTCTATGGGGAGCACCGCCTCACACCCATGGGAGAGCTTGAAGGGGGTCTCCCCCGTGGCCGTATTTGGAGTGGTTCTAAGGGCCCAAAGGACGGCGGGGAGCTGCTCCACCCAGCTCCCCCTCAAGTTTTCCACCTTCTTCTTGAGGAGATTGAAGATGATTTTGTTCGCCGCCTCCACCTGCCCGTTGCTCCTGGGGTGGTGGACCGAGGCGAATCTGAGGTCGATCCCAAGCTGCTCGCAGAAACTGGTGAACTCGGCGTTGGCGAACTGAGGCCCGTTGTCTGTGACGATGGCCTGGGGCAGCCCATGGCGACAGATGATCTCCCCCCAAACGAAGTTCCTGATTACCTGGGAGGTCACCTTGGCCAACGCCTTCACTTCCATCCACTTTGAGAAGTAGTCGATCATCACCAGGAGGAATCTTCTCTGGCCGCTGGCCTGGGGGAACGGTCCAACCAGATCCATTCCCCAGATTGCAAAGGGCCAGGGGGCCGTGATGCTCTTGAGTTGTTGGGCCGGTTGTAGCTGGAGGGGGGCAAACAGCTGGCACTTATGACATCTTCTTGCGAACTCCGCGGCATCCCGGCCCAGGGTGGGCCAGAAATACCCCTGCCTGACTATCCTCCCCTCCAGGGTCCGACTCCCGGAATGACTCCCGCACTCCCCGGAGTGGACTTCTTCCAAGATCCTCTGCGCCTCGCCCTCGGACACGCAGCGGGCCAGCATCCCAGAGAGGGTCTTTCTGTATAGCTGCCCGTCTTTAAGGAGGTAGTAGGCGGACTTGTGCCTCAGCTTCTTCCTGTCTACTCCCTCCGAATACTCTCCCGTGGAGAGGAAAACTACTACTGGGTCCATCCACGAGGGCTGTTGATCGATCTCCATGAGCTCTCCTTCTTCAATGGAGGGGCGAAACAGGTCGGTGATGGTGCCCCCTGCCCGGGGGCCGTGCTTCGCCAGTTGGTCAGCCTGCTCATTCTCCCCCCTTGGCACGTGCCGGATGGAGAAGGTCTGGAAGGTCCCTATGACCCCCTTTACTTTGGCCAAGTATAACTTCAAAGCGGGCTCCCTTGCTTCGAACTCCCCGTTGATCTGGGAAGCCACCACCATGGAATCGGTCAGGACCTCCACATCCAGCACCCCCAACTCCCTGGCCAGGCGTAGTCCCGCTATCACTGCTTCGTACTCAGCCTGGTTGTTGGTAATGGGAAAATGCACCACCACCGTCTGCTCGATCCGAGTCCCTTGAGGGTTTTCCAGAACCACTCCTACTCCGAGAGAATGCCTTCCTGAGGCTCCATCCACCCTCACCTTCCAAGGAGTCGGGCGGGTGAGCTCCTCCTCCGCCACTTCCGCTACGTAGTCGGCCAGGAAGTCGGCCATCGCCTGAGCTTTGATCGAGAGCCGCGGAACGAAGGAGACATCGAACTCGCTTAGCTCCACCGACCACTTGGTCAGCCGGCCTGAATGCTCCACCCCCTCGAAGACGTTGCGGAGAGGATGGTCGGTCACCACTCGGATTGCGTGTGCCTGGAAGTAAGGTTGTAGCCTTCGAGCCGAGATGATTAATGCGAATGCAAGCTTCTCCAGGATCGGATACCGGAGCTCGGCCTTCCTCAGGACCCGGCTGACATAATAAATGGGGAGCTGCCTCTTCCCCTCTTCACGTACTAAGACGGAGCTCAAGGCCTCTGCCCCAACCCCGAGATATAAGAACAAATCCTCACCCTCCTTCGGCCCCTGGAGCAGCGGAGCCTGTGTCAACTGCACCTTGAGGGCCTGGAAGGCCTCTTCACATTCCTTGCTCCATTCAAACCTCTGGCCTCCCCTCAGCGTTTTGAAGAAAGGGGAGCACTTCTCCCCTGACCGAGAAAGGAAGCGACTCAGTCCTGCCAGCTTCCCTGTCAGCCGCTGGACTTCCTTTGCATTCCGTGGGGACCCTAGCTCCAAGATGGCCTTGACCTTTTCTGGATTCGGCTCGACCACCGCGGGGGTGAGGAGATGCCCCAGGAACTTTCCCCGGCTTGCCCCAAACACACACTTAAGGGGATTCAGCCGCATTTTGTATCTGCGCAGGGTGGCGAACGTCACCTCCAGATTCCGGAGGTGGGAATCCACGTCCCGGCTCTTGATCATGAGGTCGTCCACGTACACCTCCAAGTTCCTCCCCCTCTGTTCCTTGAAGACCATATCCATCATTTTTTGGTAGGTGGCCCCAGCGTTCTTCAGCCCGAACGGCATCATCTTGTAGCAATAACAGCCGTCTCCTGTGATGAATGAGACATCCTTGATGTCCGGGGGGTGCATCCTGATCTGATGGTAACCTGAAAAGGCATCTAAAAAACTCATTACAGAAAAGCCGACGGCGGAATCAACCAGCGCGTCGATCCGAGGCAAAGGGTAACAGTCCTTAGGACAAGCTTTATTAAGAAGAGAGAAATCGATACACAACCGCCAGCGACCGTCTCCTTTTTTAACCATCACAACGTTTGAGACCCAGCCGGGGTACTGAATTTCGGATACGAAGCCGGCTCTGAGAAGCTTCGCCACCTCCTCCCTGATGGGTTCCGCCAGCCTGTCCGCCGTGGACCTCTTCTTCTGCTGGACGGGGCGTGTTCCCGGGTCCAGGTTGAGGCGGTGGCAAGCCACATCCGCGTCAACCCCCGGCATCTCCGCGGCGCTCCAGGCGAAGATGTCCACGTTCTTCTGGATGCACTCCAGCATCCTGCCCTGGTCCTCCGGGGTCAGCCCCCGCTGACGCGGATCCTCTCCACCCTGCCTCCGCGGGTGAGCACTTCCAGTTCCACCACCTCCTCTGCGGCCTCCAGCTTGGACTGCTCCCCCCATCCTTCGGCGTCCCCTTCCTCCGGAACGGGGACCTCTACCTCCATCTCCCCTCCTACGGCCCTTACTTCTGCCACTTCCTCCAGATCTCCTCCTTCCGCCTTCTCTGCGCAGTCCTTCGCCCCCAGCTCCACTTCCCCGGCTTCCTGCTCGTCCTCCTCCATCCTCCGCCCCATCTCCTCGGCTCCCTCCTGCCAAGAGATGGTGTTTACCGCGGTGACGTAGCATTCCCGCGCCACCTTCGGGTCTCCCCTAATCCTGACCTGCACCCCCTCAGCGTTGAACTTCAGGCACTGATGGAAAGACGAGGGGACGTAGCGGAAGGCGCTGATCAGGGGCCTCCCGAAGATTGCGCTGTAGCTGCTGGGGGCGTCCACAATGACGAACCTGCAGTTCCGGGACTGCCCCCCCAGGGTGACATGGAGGCCGACTCCTCCCTCTACCTCCTTCCTTTCTCCAGAGAACCCGAACAAGGGCCCGTCCGAGGCCAGCACCCTCTTGGCTTCCACCTGCATCGCGTCAAACGCCTTTTTGAAGACGACGTTCACGGAGCTCCCATTGTCCACGAGGATCCGAGAGACAGTGAAGTTCTCGATGGCGGCCTTGATGACCAGCGCATCACAGAACGGATCCTCGTGGTCCGGCATATCACTTCTGGAGAAGGTGATCCTCTCCTCTGGCGGCGGGGTTTGGGACGTAGAGGCGACGCTCCGCCGATACATGGTGTGGAGACTTGCCTTGCGGGAAGCCTCGACTCCCACTCCTCCGTGGATCACTCCGATCCCTCCTCGGGTCCCCACATCCACCCGGTCTTCACAGCGATCCTCCTCCGCCCGAGGCAGGACCTCCTCGATCCTTACTTCCTGCCGCACCTCCTCCTGTTGCTGCTGCCGCCCCCTGTTCCCTCTCATCTCCAGGAATTCCGGGCACGTGGCTGTTGCGTGCCCCTCTTCCTGATGGAAGTCGCAGTAGGGCAGTTCCACCCTGAACTCCCTTCTCCTCCTTCTCATGACCCCTCTCCTTGCTCCCAGAGCTATGGCCATGGCCTCCTCCTGATCGGGGAGCCGCGGCCTCTGACCCTGCCTCCAGCCTGGTGGGTGGAACGGGTCCTGCCTCCCCTGATAGTGACCTCTCCCGTAGTATCCCCTCTGTGGCCCCTGCCCCTGCCACTCTGGTCTCCAGCCCAGTCTACGGTCGGGCTCCTGACGCCCCCACCCCGGCGGCTGTCCTTGGAGTTGCCTCTGCTCCCTCTGCCTGGGCTCCCCCCTCCTCTCTTCCTGTCCTCTTCCTCCCTTCGACTCCTTTTCCTCCTCCGTCGCCCACCTGGCCAACTTCCTTGCAAATTCGGGGTTCGACGCCTCCCCGTCGACCTCTCTCGCCGCCCTCTCCATCAGCTCCTCGTAGGAGAGGGGGGAATTCTCTTCAGCTCCATGCGGAAGAAACCCTGCTGCAGGCCCAGTGTGAAGGCCATCATCAGACTGTGGCCCGGCATCTCCTGGACTTGGGTAACCTCCTCCTGGAACCGATCGACGTAGCTCCCCAACGTCTCGTTCACCCCCTGCTTTATGTGGAACAGGGACTCAGACTCCTTCTTCCTCTTCTTTGAGGTGGTGAACCTCAACATGAACCCTCGGCGCAGGTCCTCGAAGCAATAGATGGAACTGGTCGGCAGCTGGTGGAACCACTCCCTTGCCTTCTCTCAGAGGGTGATGGCGAAGAGACGGCACTTGAATCCGTCCGACATCTGACGGATGGAGACTACGTCCTCGAACCACTGGACGTGCTGAACCGGGTCTCCCTTCCCGGTGTAGTAGGTCATCTCGGGCTCCCTGAATCCGTCTGGTACTGGAGCTGAGGAGACCAGCTCGCTGAAGGGGCTGCCTCCCCCCACCTGGCAGGCCGGCGAGTCTCGCGGGCCCAACTCGCCGAACCGGCCTCGGCCTGCCGAGCCGGGGAAGAGCTCGCGCCCCGGGAGCTCGCCTCCTCGGCCTTCCTCTGCTACCTCCTTCCCGGCTCGCCTGCCGGGTGCGTCATCGCCCAAAGAGGGGGCGGCCGCGATCGGGATCGCCGGAGTCGAGCACTCGGCCCGCGCGCCGAGTGCGAACTTGACGAGGCTCAGCACCTCGTTCCTGAAATCCTCCAACATCCCCACCGTTGCGAGAGGCGGGGGGGGGGGGGGGGTGGCGAGTCCTGTCTGTCCGATCCCTGACCTCCCGTCATTGTGCTCGCCGAAGCTTTTCTACACTGACCACTTTCCACGCTCACCGCACCAAAATGTTGAAACCGAAATCCTGCCTCTTGTGGAGTTCTACCCTTGGGGAAGGGGTGGTCTCGCGCCTACTTCGCTCCTGCAAGAAAAACAACGGAAGAGACAAGAAAGAACAGACCCAAGGGCTCGGCAGGGAGGTCCCACCACAAACCCGGAAGATCTCTGAGCGCTTCCCCTCCTTAGCCAAGAGCCGAGCTAAGGTACCCTCAGAGAACACTTGAAGATGAGAGTCAGGAAACACTGAAAGTGTGCCCTCTGAGGTACCCCTTGGGTCTTATTTATAGATTTTCAGAATCTGAACTGCCAATAACCAAAAGGACTGACCTGAAAATACCAAAAGGCCCCTGGTTGGGTCTGCCAACAACCAAACTCCGCTGTTCTGAACAGCTATGCGCAGTCCAACCCGGTCTGCCAACAGCGAGGCTCCGCTGTTCTGAGTAGCTATTCGCACCCCTGGATGGTCAGCTCGCCTTCAATTCTCCCGCAGGAGGCAGGCGCGGTCTGGCTTCGCGGCTCGCCTATCCTCCCCGGGCGAGTGCGAGCCGATGGGCGAGCTGCATGTCTTCTGCCGGGCGGATCGGCAGCCAGGTCGCGTACAGGGGGTTGGCCGGCGGGTTGCCAATCGCGGGTCCGGCTCGCTTGCTGCGGGTCGCCAGCTCGCTCGCCTGAGACGGGCGGGAGCGGGCCAGCCCTTTAGTCGCACAGCCCATTCTGCCGCTCGGGTGCGGGTCGTGGGGACAGGCCTGCTCATTCTCCCTGGTGGGACCCGCTCGCCGGACACAGGGTTGTACAGTGGTGATGGGGTGGCAGTGGATCCAGCGAAAGTGGAGGCCATCAGAGATTGGCCGGTGTTGAGGACCGTGGCGGAAGTCCGAAGTTTTCTTGGACTAGCCGGGTATTATAGGAGATTCGTGGAGAATTTCTCGAAGATAGCTCTACCCCTCACCTCTCTCACTCGCAAAGACCATAAATTTGTGTGGACCCAAGAATGCGGTCAAGCATTTGAGGCCCTGAAGGAGAGGCTTATGATGGCTCCACCGCAAGGGACCGAGGGATTTCAGATCTTCAGTGACGCATCGGGATGCGGTTTGGGTTGCGTCTTGGTGCAACATGGGAAGGTGATAGCTTTTGGGTCTAGACAGCTGAAACCTCATGAGAGGAATTACCCCGTCCATGATTTAGAGTTGGCGGCGGTAATCTTCGCTTTGAAAGTTTGGCGACACTATGTGTATGGCGCAAGGGTGGAGATCTTCACGGACCATAAAAGCCTGAAGTATCTCTTGGATCAAAAGGACTTGAACATGCGGCAACGCAGATGGGTTGAGTTTCTTGGAGACTACGAAGTGGCGATTCAGTATACGCCGGGTAAAGCCAACGTGGTGGCGGATGCGTTGAGTAGAAAGTACTCGGGACAAGGAAATTGGATCGAAGCTCATGATGAGCGGTTGGTTCGGGAATGAGAGTCCCTTGGGTTGGAATGTGTTGCGAGAGGCGAGTCTAGCGTGGCTCGGTTGAACTGGATTGAAGTGCAAAGCGACTTGTCCGATCGTATTCGGGAAGCGACTCGGTTGGATGTAGAGTTTCAACCTTTTGTGTTGGAGGCTCAAACGGGCGAGAGCAGCACCTGGGAGATGATTGATGGGATTCTGAGGAAGGGCGGAAGGGTTTGTGTACCGCAGTTTGGCAATCTCCATGAGGAGTTGATGTTTGAGGCTCACTTATCAAAGTACTCCATTCACCCGGGCAGTACAAAGATGTACTTGGATATGAAGAAATCCTTTTGGTGGCCGGGGTTGAGGCGAGATGTAGCTTTGTATGTGAGTCGTTACCAAACATGTGCCTTGGCGAAGGCCGAATGTCAGAAACCGGGCGGGTTCCTGAAGCCCCTTCCAATTCCTGAGTGGAAATTTGAGGACATTTCCATGAACTTTGTGCATGGTTTGCCTAGATCGCAGCATGGTAATGATGCTATTTGGGTGATCGTGGATCGCCTAACCAAGGTGGCTCACTTCATCCCGAACCGGAAAGAGGACAGCGTGGAGAAGCTGGTGGAGTTGTATGTTCGCAACATTGTGCGACTGCACGGAATTCTTAAGAGCAAAGTCAGTGATCGCAATGGACGGTTTACGTCCAAGGACTGGAGACTGGTTCAGAAGAGCTTGGGCACGAAGCTAAAGTTCAGTACGGCGTTCCATCCTCAAACCGATGGGCAAACGGAGAGAACGAACCGTACTATGGAGGATATGTTGAGGATGTGCGTTCTTGATTTTGGCAAGAGGTGGGAGGATCACCTCTTCATGGTAGAATTTCCGTACAACAACAGTTTTCAAGCTAGTATAAAGATGGCGCCATACGAAGCTTTGTATGGGAGGCGGTGTCGAACGCCAATGTCTTGGGCAGAGGCGGGAGACACCAAACTTCTGGGAAAGGATGTGGTAGTTGACGCTTGTGAGATGGTACGGACCATCCAAGAGCGTATGAAGGTGGCACAAGACAGACAAGCAAAATATTTCAATGCTCGTCACCGGAAGTTAGAATTTGCAGTTGGTGATTGGGTTTATCTGAAGGTCAAGCCGTTCAAAGGCGTCTCGCGGATTCGCCGACTCAAGAAGTTGAGTCCAAGGTTTTTGGGGCCTTTTGAAATTGTTGAGCGGGTAGGAGAAGCAGCCTATCGGTTGGCGTTGTCCGCAGATTTGAGTGGATTACATGACGTCTTCCACGTCTCCGTGTTGAGGAAAGCCTTGGTGGAGGCTAGCGTGGTGATTGAGCCGGCATCGGTGCCGATTGAGGAATACTTGAGGACGTGAGTCCTTCCAATCGCTATAGAAGATTCGGAGATTCGGCAGTTGCGGAATAAAGAAGTTAAACTTGTGAAAGTTCGTTGGGACAACTGCGGTCGTGAGGAGTTCTCTTGGGAGCGAGAACAGGCCATGCTAGAGGACTATCCAGAACTATTTTTGTCAGGTACAATTTAAGTTTTGTACCCTTTTGTTTTGTAATTTCGGGACGAAATTCTGTTAAGTGGGGGAGAGTTGTAACACCCCAGTTTTTGCAAGAGGTTCAGTCTGCAGTTCTGAAATTTTTTGGGTTCTGGCAGGAGGCACACGGCCTGCGACACGGGCGTGTCGCAGGGCGTGTCGAGGCCGTGTCGACACTCGGTCCAAGTGTCGACACTTTCGCTCGACAAAGTGTCGAGAGTGAGGCACACGGCCTGCGACACGGGCGTGTCGCAGGGCGTGTCGAGGCCGTGTCGACACTCGGCCCAAGTGTCGACACTTTGTGCTCGACAGAGTGTCGAGAGTGGGGCACACGGCCTGCGACACGGGCGTGTCACAGGGCGTGTCGAGGCCGTGTCGACACTCGGCCCAAGTGTCGACACTTTTGCTCGACAGTGTGTCGAGACTGGGGCACACGGCCTGTGACACGGGCGTGTCACAGGGCGTGTCCCGCTTGGTCGACGATCTTCGCTCGACGTTTTTCCGCGGTGTCGACACAAAGCCTGTCGACGGGTGTCGAGACTTGGCACACGGCTTGGGACACGGGCGTGTCCCAGGCCGTGTCACCTCTCGGGTTGGTGTTGGGGCCGTGTCGTTGGAGACACACGGCAGGCCACACGGCCGTGTCGCTGGGGACACGGGCGTGTCGGATTGAACACGGGCGTGTCGAATGCCCGTGTCTGATTCCAGGCGCGTCGATTTGAGACGGCGAATGAGGCACACGGCCCTGGACACGGGCGTGTGCCAGACCGTGTTCGGCCCAGGTCTTTTATTTTCCAGGCAAATCGCAGCCAGTCTTTTTCTGGTTTTTGGATCTAACGGTTCAGGCCATCTCCTGGGAAGTTAAGTCCGAATTTAGGGTTGCAGATCCTCATTCTTTTTCAAGTCCTCTCTTTCTTAGTTCTTGAGAGAAACTAGAGCAAGGAGGAAGAAGAAGAACTCTTGGGCTGTAGGAAGGGTTTCGGAGCTCCGAATCGCGAGCCGAGTCCGGATCCGTGAAGCTTGGAGCGTTGCGAAGTTTTCCATCCGGCTAGTTTGTCATGGCAAGGAAGAGGAGTCGGAAGGTAACGACATCTCTCCTCTTGGTCCTTAGGATGCACGTATTAGCATCATCTAGTTTTCTTTTCTCTAATTTTTGGGCACCAAACTCTCAAATGAGAGGGGTTTTGGCTTGCCAAGTTTCAAGAGGAACTTCCGGGTCGATTGAGTCCGTCCCCGGCATGTTTTGCATTAGAGATCCGCTTCGCTAGTGGATTGGGCATGGTGGGTGAAGCCGTAGTCGCGACCGTTAGTCCGACTCGGTGATGTTGCATACGATCTTAGGGATTCGTAGAGACTTTTCGTTGCGGCAAGATGCCGTTTGTGTTGTGGTGGTTATAGTCCCGTTTGCTTGAAAGGTACGTGTAGTCGGACCCGGACAAGGTTAGCTCCTCGTGGCGGTAGATGGTTTCCTTGAGAGATAAGGTTAGCTCCGCACGAGTTGGAGATGGCTTCCTTGGTGCGCGGGAACGCTGCAGTACAATGAGGGATTAAGATGTTTTAGTCTTGGTTTGTGTTGTGCCAAGGCGTGGCTATGTCTCCGTGGTCGGCTGGCTATCCCGTGACATGTGCGTCATGTGAGGAGAGTGTCCCGGCGAGACTAGTCCCCTTCTGTGAGACTGACGAGAATGCCAAGCTTGGGGCAAGCCCGGGCAAAGAGGCCACGAGCGGGTGGGGTCCAGCAAGGCTTCTTAGAATCGGTCGGTCTGTGTTTGTTGGAATCCTGACATGAGACGTCAGAGCTTGCAGGCAAGCCCGGGGCTAAGCCCATGAGCGGGTGGGGCCTTGGCAAGAATTCCTTGTGGCGGCCTGTGTGCCGTTTAAGGGAGAGGTGACTCCCTTAGTGTTTGCGGCTTTATGCCAATTGGGGAAATGTGCGTACCCAAATGATGTGATGTTGTGCTAGATGCATACGCTGTAGGGTACCTTGGGTAAAGCCCGGGTGTTGCATTCATGTTGCATAGTAGACCCTTTCTTTTTATGTTCAACCAGTAGAGAACATGTTTGTTGATTGAGACATCCAAGCATGTTTTAATGTTTTTCTATTTATAGAAGTTTATATTGCATATGAAGTGCTGACTTGCAGGTTGGAGGGTTCCCCGGGGTCCGTTAGGGGCGGCCGGGAGGAGATGTGTTGTTACACAGTTTGAGGTCAGCCTTTGCTGAGCCACGTTACTAATAATTTTTACAGGGCAAGGATCGCACGCAGGAGCTAGCACGCCGGCCAAAAAGGCCTAAGCCCATGAAGTGTTTTCTCTTTTGTAGCACTACTTTTGATGATGTTTGTTTTGAGACTCTTTTGTCCGGCTTGCATGAAGAGGTAGACTAGGAGTGCTATGCACATTCATGTTTGATGTACTGTTTACTTTTGGACATTTGATGTAAGGCCGTAAGGCCATTTGTTTACTTTTTTGGTTAGTGGATAACTTCTAGTTGTGCTTGGTTTTCCGCTGTGTTGTGCAAGTGTTTTGAGTTTGGGTAGCTATATCAACTTTTAATACTAAAGCTGTGGCGTTCGTATGTTGTCGGGCCCCGGCCGGACCCATATTATACGTCCATTACAGGGGAGGTGTTACAGTTCGGGCGGCCCAAGCAAGATGCCCGGAGATGGCGACGGTGTTCGGAGGTAGCCAGGAGTGGCGGAGGTCATCGGCGGAGGCGGGGCCGACAACGACAAGAGGGTCGTCGTCGGCGGCGGGGGCCGTCGAAGGGGCGCGTGCCTGGTGCGCACGCAGAGCGCAGCCACGTGACCGGCGACAGCGCGGGGGCGCGGCCTGGGGGCCGCACGAGCTGGCCATGCGCAGGCGCGGTGGCAGCGTGGGGCGGGGCCGTGTGCGTACAGTCGCAGGCCTGACGTGTTTTCTCGGTCTTCTCGGGTGTTACTGGTCTGGTTGGGCTCCCTTATGCTTGGACCGGCTCAGCTCGGCTCGGAAATTTTATAGGGACCCAATAAAATGACCCCAAATTTTTGCAAGTCCTGCTCCGGGAAGCGATGAACGCATAAATTTCTAACATCTCCTGAAACGCTCCAATCATCAGAAGATTACCTAACATACTTTGTGAGATATCAGTCAAATGTTAAGCTTATTCGTTGTCTGTTTTGAGACAGCAAAATATCATGCAAATCAGGACTCCGTATATTATGAGTCCTCCTATGGGGCCTGCAAATTATAGTGGGTCGCTTAGTTCTTTTCTCACGCTTGTTGCAGAGATTTCGGAGGCTGCGGACTTTGGCGCGGAGTTAGCAGATTTCCCCGGTCATCATGTCTTCCTCGAAGAAGGTTAGTTTTTTCTGCGACTTGGAAGTGTGGAGCGATGCGAACGGTAGAAGGTCCCAATGAAAGTTCTTCGCGGAACGACGTCAATGAGACGGAAGGGACGATGAGCACGGAGGTAGTGTGCGGGAGGAGGCCGCCTGTACGTGAAGTCAGCTGTGCCCAAGGCGGCCCGCGTGCATGCGGGAGAGGTCGCGCATGCGCGCTACCGGGATGCACGGGGCCTCCCGCACGCGCGGGGCTAGTCGCGCCTACGCGTACGTGCTGGTACACAGGGTTGGTCGAGCTCGCGATGCGCGCGGGGCTGGTCGCGCGCGAGCCGCCCGCGTGTGGTGCTTTTTGTGCCCCCGCGCGTGCACGTATACGAGCGGGCGGGCACACGCATGCGAGGGCGCGCGCGCCGGCTGCGCGGGCGCGTGCACCGGTTGCGGGTGCGTGCGTCGGCCGCGGGCGCCAAGACGAACAACTGCCATTGTGACTTTTTACAATAAAAGCTCGAAAAGGGTAAAAAAATTATGTTGCTGACCGGTCCAAATTACACTACTTTTCTGGGTATTACAAGTAGTAGAAAGTTCGAGGGTGACAAGTTACCACTTGTTACAATGAGTGTTTCGTAGATAAAGGGAAAAAAATCTTTGAAGGGCTTGAAGGAGATCTTCAAGCACGAAGGAGATCTTTTAGGGACATGAAAGAGATCTTCGAGTCCCGAAGAAAATCTTCAAGGCGGTCTCCGAACGCCGGAGGGGAACTCTGGAGGATTTTTGAATGAGCTCTCTATGATGTTGAAGGTAAGGTGTTTTCAAATGAGGGCTCAGGACTCCCTTTATAGCTTTTGGTATCAGTGACTTAGTAATTGCGTCGTTGTAACCAACATAAACACCGGACGAGCGAATCACGTTCATCGATCTGGAGAACACAAATCATCAATTTTGGGGATATGACGATTTTGCCCCCAGGGCAGTTGGGACAAATTGCAGTGCATGCCCAAAAGGAATTCCGCGCGCAGTGAGTACAGAGGCGTTCTGAGCGCCCAACGAGCGCGTAGGAGTTCTAAGGGCTCAGCGAGAGCGGAGGCGGTCGGAGCACGCATCGATCGCGGAGGCGATCAGAGCTCGTCCAAGGGGCACTCCCTGCCTAGCACGGCCATGGGGCGTGCGATGCAAGGGCACACACGACCGTGCATTGGTCGTGCAGCCATTGGCCACCCGTTCGGTGTGGCCGCGCGGCGGGGCTGTGTGCCTGTGTGAGATACGGTCAGATGCGTGGGCCTATAGGCGTGTGCTTGAATGCGAGCCCCCTTGCGGTCCTGGGCGGTTTTCTTAACTGTGGTTACGTGAAGTTCTCTCTCCCAGATTATGAGCGCTCCTTATAATGGAGGGATTTTGCTTCCCGCAGCCCAATTTTGGTGAGAAGTGTGATATCCGTGGTCTTATTATTGTGAGAAATATGCTATCCGCAGCCTACTTTGAATTGTATATAAAAGATATACCATTAACAATTATATTATTAGTGTTGAAACCAAAAATTTGGTCTCTCGTGAAGTTCGGGGTCCCTTAAAAGGGGTGACCTCACACTTACTACACTCGAGGGGATGTCACGAACCAAAACTCAAGAAACTAGAAACAGACTCTCGGCTCTAGCACGGAGGCCCCACCTCACACCCGAAAGACCTTAGAGATCTCCCCCTCCCTAGCCAATGCTGAGCTAGGGTGCCTTGGAGGATGAAGAGAGAGTGAAAAAGTGATGCTCTCCAAGGCACCCCTAAGGGCCTATTTATAGTTTTCTGGGAATGACCTGCAAATAATCAACCTCCACTGCTCTGAAAATTACCAAAATGCTCCCGGATTGTCCTGCCAACAGCCAAATCCCGCTGTTCTAAGCGGCTAATTACAGTCCATTGGTAGTCCCTCAAGCCAGGCGAACTGGCGGTTAGTCGGGAAGCGGGGGGCGTCCTGGGCGGACAGACGGCCTGCGAGTGGCGACCTGCGAGCTTGGCAGCCTGCTTGGCGAGCTGCGGCTTGGCGAGCTGCAACCTACTTGGCGAACTGCGGCCTGCTGGGCTAGGGTGGCAGTCTGGGCGAGACGACGGTCTGGCGAGCTGAGCCCTGGAGAGACCGAAGCCTGCCGAGCTGAGGCCTGGCGAGACGGCGGCCTGGGCGAGGCGGTGGTCTGGCGAGCTGAGCCCTGGCAAGACGCGGCCTGGGCGAGGTGGCGGTTGGTGAGCTGAGCCCTGGCGAGACGACGGACTGGCGAGCTGAGCCCTGGCGAGACGGCGGTCTAGCGAGGATAGCCCTGGCGAGATGCGGCCTGCTGCGGCCTACTTGCGGGCTGGGGCGGTCTGCGGGCCTGGGCCTGGGTGACTTTTCAAAAGGGGTCGGAGGGAGATAAATATTTCCTCCCCCTACTAGTATATTACGCAGATCCGCCCAAAATTGGCCTCCAAGAGTGCAAAGCTCCCAAAAGCTTAAAAATGTGCACTAAGTCTTGTGCCTTGCTTGGGGCCCACTCCTCGCGAATACGGGGTTGTACACAACCCCCACTCTTTTCGAGATTGGCACAAGCTCGGAAAGAAACGTCCAACCCAACGTATTCGCTGAGTGGGCTTCTTAGAGCCGAAAATACTTGGCCTCCCCGAGGGGTCAACCTGTCATGCCAGCTAATGAGAGCCTGGGTGACGAGACGACCTCGGGGTAAAAAACACTTGACCACCCCCGAGGGGTCAACCTGTCATGCCAGCTATTGGGAGCCTGGGTGACGAGACGGACTCGGGGGAAAAAACATTTGGCCTCTCCCGAGGGGTCAACCTGTCATGCCAGCTAATGGGATCCTGGGTGACGAGACGGCCTCGGGACTAAAAAACACTTGGCATCCACGAGAGGTACCACCGGTCATGCCCAGCTAGTGAGAGCCTAGACAGCGGGACCGTCTCGGAGCAAAGAGAACTGGGCATCCACGAGAGGTACCACCGGCCCTGCCCAGCTAGTGAGAGTCTGGACAGCGGGACCGTCTCGGAGCAAAGAGAACTTGGCATCCACAAGAGGTACCACCGACCCTGCCCAGCTAGTGAGAGCCTGGACAGCGGGACAGTCTCTGAGCAAAAAAAGACTTGGCATCCACGAGAGGTGCCACCGGCCCTGCCCAGCTAGTGAGAGCCTGTACAGCGGGACCGTCTCGAGGTGAGACATACCCCACCCTCCAAGAGATCAACCTGCCCTGTCAGCTAGTGAGAGATTGACAGCGGAATCTATCTCGAGGTGAGACCTACCCCACCCTCCGAGAGATCAACCTGCCCTGCCAGCTAGTGAGAGCCTGGCAGCGGAATCCATCTCGAGGTGAGACCTACCCCACCCTCTGAGAGATCAACCTGCCCTGCCAGCTAGTGAGAGCCTGACAACGAAATCCATCTCGAGGTGAGACCTACCCCACCCTCTGAGAGATCAACCTGCCCTGCCAGCTAGTGAGAGTCTAGCAGCGGAATCTATCTTGAGGTGAGACCTACCTCACCATCCGAGAGATCAACCTGCTCTATCAGCTAGTGAGAGCCTGGCAGCGGAATCTATCTCGAGGTGATACCTACCCCACCCTCCGAGAGATCAACATGCCCTGCCAGCTAGTGAGTGCCTGTCATCTGAATCTATCTCGAGATGAGACCTACCACACCCTCCAAGAGATCAACCTGCCCTGCCAGCTAGTGAGAGCCTGGCAGCGGAATCTATCTCGAGTTGAGACCTATCCCACCCTCTGAGAGATCAACCTGCCCTGCCAGCTATTGAGAGCCTGTCAGCCGAATCCATCTCGAGGTGAGACCTACCCCACCCTCTGAGAGATCAACCTGTCCTACCAACTAGTGAGAGCCTGGCAGTAGAATCTATCTCGAGGTGAGACCTACCCCACCCTCCGAGAGATCAACCTGCCCTTCCAGCTAGTGAGAGCCTGACAGCGGAATCCATCTCAAGGTGACTACCCCACCCTCCGAGAGATCAACATGTCCTGCCAGCTAGTGAGAGCCTGACAGCGGAATCCATCTCGAGGTGAGACCAACCCCACCCTCCGAGAGATCAACCTGCCATGCCAGCTAGTGAGAGCCTGACAACGGAATCCATCTCGAGGTGAGACCTACCCCACCCTCCGAGAGATCAACCTGCCCTGCTAGCTAGTGAGAGCCTGGCAGCGGAGTCCATCTCCAGGTGAGACCTACCCCACCCTCCAAGAGATCAACCTGCCCTTCCAGCTAGTGAGAGCCTGACAGCGGAATCCATCTCGAGGTGAGACCTACCCCACCCTCCGAGAGATCAACTTGCCCTGCCAGCTAGTGAGAGCCTGACAGCGGAATCCATCTCGAGGTGAGACCTACCCCACCCTCCGAGAGATCAACCTGCCCTGCCAGCTAGTGAGAGCCTGACAGCGGAATCCATCTCGAGGTGAGACCTACCCCGCCCTCCGAGAGATCAACCTGCCTGTCAGCTAGTGAGGGCCTAGCAGCGGAATCCATCTCGAGGTGCGACCTTTCATGGATCACAAATATTTTTCGGCGGTTTCTGTCATTAATCATAGTTGATATAATGCAAGCGAAATTCATTACAAAGAGATGATTCACTTCTTTCCTACCTCCCTCTTCCCTCGTGAATCATCGGATCCCTCCCCGGGTGCCCACAACAACCTTGTCCTCACATCTCTCCTTTGTCACCTCGGGTTGGAATCCTTCAATCCACACCGGATCTTGCGCTTGTTGAGGCTAATGAGGCTGTGGTGTCGGATCTCTTGTCCTTCTCAGCTTCAGAAATTCGGGGCAAGTAGCCGTGGCGTGACCCTCCAACTGGTGGAAGTCACAGTAGGGTAACTTTACCCCGACTCTTCTCCTTCCCTGGCGGTTCCTCCTCTCCCTTCGACCAATCTCTATCGCTTGTTGTGGTTGGGGTAGGAGTTGCCTAGGGGCTTGCCTTTGGAAGTTGAACCTACCTTGTCCTCCCCAAAGGTCCCCCCCATCTTGGATGAGACCTCTTCCTGCACCCTGATCTGGTCCTCTCTGTTGCCTCCAACCTAGCTCCGGACCTTCTTGAGGTCCCTGGAGCCCCTGAGCTCTCTGCTCCTCTCTCCTTCTCCCCCTTTGATGCCTTGAGCCACCTTGCTCCTTCGAATCTGCCTCTATCAATCTTGCCAACTTCTTGACGAACGCCGGGTTGGCCGCCTCAGTGGCTATCTCCTCTGCCGCCCATTGCATCAGCTCCTCGAAGGAAAGGGGGGCCTTTCGGGTCAGACTCATCTTGAAGAACCCCTCGCGCAACCCCACTGTGAACGCCATCTGGAGAGCATACCCCGACATCTCTTGGACCTCCAGGATCTCTTCTTGGAACCTGTCAACGTAGCGGGCCAGCGACTTCTCGGCCCCCTGCCTTATCAGGAAGATGGACTCAGGACTCTTCTTCCTCTTCTTGAAGGTGGAGAAGCGAAGCTGAAAGCCTCGGCTCAAGTCCTCGAACCCATAGATCGATCGTGGAGGGAGTTAGTGGAACCAGTCCCTTGCCTTGTCCTTCAATGTGATCTCGAAGAGGCGACACTTGAAGGCATTCGTCATCGCCTGATGGAGACTGCATCCTCAAACCACTATAGGTGTTGCACGGGGTCATCCTTCCCGGTATAGTAAGCCATGTCTGGCTCTCTAAACCCCTTGGGAACGGGAGCTGAGATGATCAGCTCGCTGAAGGGTGACCCCCTGTGGGGTGGTCTCGCCACCTCTACTCGCGTGACCTGCTCGCCTGGGAGGCTGGCACTCGCTGGGCTGGAGAACAAATCCCAGCCGGTGAGGTCTCGCTCGACCCCATCTCCCATCCTCTCCTTCCCGGGCCGTCTTCCTGGCACACTTCCCTCTCCCCCTGCTGGTGTCACCTCGCCTAGATCCCTGAGAGTCGGCTCGTCGAGAGGGGGGGGGGAGCTAGCTCCTGTGGGGTTAGAGTGGAGCTGCCACCCCCGAGGAGCAATACTTCGCAACATCTCCATGATGTCTTGGATGGAGGTCATGAACTCTTGCCTCCTCGCAAAGGGTCCTGGGCTGGGGAGCTCGCCGAGATCATCACTACCTCCCTGACCTCCAGCCATGACACTCTCCCAAGATCGTCTGTGCTGGTCACTCTCCACGCTCACCGCACCAAAATGTTGAAACCAAAAACTTTGTCTCTCGTGGAGTTCGGGGTCCCTTAAAAGGGGTGACCTCACACTTACTATACTCAAGGGGATGTCACAAACCAAAGGCTCAAGAAACTAGAAACAGACCCTCGGCTTTAGCGCGGAGGCCCCACCTCACACCCGGAAGACCTTGGAGATCTCCCCCTCCCGAGCCAATGTTGAGCTAGGGTGCCTTGGAGGATGAAGCGAGAGTGAAGAAGTGATGCTCTCCAAAGCACCCCTAAGGGTCTATTTATAGTTTTCTGGGAATGACCTGCAAATAACCAACCTCCACTTCTCTGAAAATTACCGAAATGCCCCCGGATTAGCCTGCCAACAGCCAAATCCCGTTATTCTAAGCAGATAATTACAGTCCACCAGGGATAGTCCCTCAAGCCGGGCGAACTGGCGGTTAGTCGGGAAGCGGGGGGCGGCCTGGGCGAACATGCGGCCTGCAAGTGGCGACCTGCGAGCTGGGCGGCCTGCTTGGCGAGCTGCGGCCTACTTGGCGAGCTGTGGCCTACTGGGCTGGGGTGGCGGTCTGGGCGAGACGGCGGTCTGGCGAGCTGAGCCCTGGCGAGACGGCGGCCTGCTGCGGCCTACTTGCGGGCTGGGGCGGTCTGCGGGCCTAGGCCTGGGTGACTTTTCAAAAGGGGTCGTGGGGGGGGAGATAAATATTTCCCCCCACTACTAGTATATTACGCAGGTCCGCCCAAAATTAGCATCTAGGAGTGCAAAACTCCCAAAAGCTTAAAAATGTGCATCAAGTCTTGTGTCTTGCTTGGGGCCCACTTCTCGCGAATACGGGATTGTACAATTACTAGCAATTTTAATTATCTTTATTATATAAACAAAACAAAAGACTATTTTGTGTAACATTTTAATCTCATTTTGTCCTTCATTTTTTCTAACTTTTCTCATTAATTTTATGGTATTTGAGTCATTTGATATTATCTTTATTATATTTATATATGTTATTTTTCTACTCCTCATGCCCAGCCCCGCCTCAAATCATCACGCCTCAGATCTCGTTGAAATGTCGCGCTCACGACAAATGTTATTTGCATGAGATTCTCGTACATGACTGCTTGTATATTTATATATGCTTTAGTTAGAAGTATTTAAATTGATAGTATATTAAATTATTTTTATCTTTAAAAAAATTGCATAACTTCAATATAGAATTAAACTTTCTTTTTGAAAAAAATGATTTTATTTTAATGGAAAAGCAGCTATGATTAGACAAAAAAATGGATAAATGTCGGAAAGTTTAAATAATTTTATATAAGGATGCTGTTATAAGCAAATATAAGGCTGCTCTTATAAGCAAATATAATTTGCTTTTAGCAAATTAAAAAATATTTAAAGTATTAATATTTATGTTACTTAAAATGGATTCTAGTAAATCCTATTTTTTTTCGTGTTTTTTCGAACTGCGTTTTCTAAGTGCATTTTTATGATAAGTGTTCAACACAAAAGTTGTGTATCTCATCGATATCTACAACTTTCATGTTGAACATTTTTTTTAATTTGAAGCAGTTTAGGCCCCCGAAAAAAGTCACGCCGAACTCGAGCGTCCGTACATATGTTCGGTGTACAACCTCATATTCGCTGAGCCAGACAAGGAGGCACAATGGTCACAGGAGGGTTAGCCAAAGTGGTCCCGCCCTAAGGAGGATCTCGCCCACAGAAGGCGGAGACGCTCTCGCCGGATGCTATAAGAGAGAAATCGTGGGCCGAGAGCGCCAAGCGCGGGCTGCGCGGAAGCACTCTCGCCCAAACCAAGCCTCAATCCCGAGAGTTCTCGCTTGGGGCGAGCACGTTCGCGCCGTGCCCCGGGCCGAAAGGTCTCGGCATCAGCTCTCGCCGAGTGGGGCCCAGGGTCTTTGGAAGAATGTCTTAATTGCCCTCAGGAGAAATTACTTCAGTACCCTCAGGAAAACAGCGGGATTCAGCTATTGGCAGACCAACCAGGGACTTTTCAGTAATTCCAGGACAGCAAAGTGCTATAAATAGACACATAAGGGCTCCTTAGAAAGCAAGCGATCATTGTCTCCGGAATTCTAGTGCTTTCTGAGGAGCTCCTAGCCCAGCTTTGGCTTTGGAGGGGAAGCTCTCAGAGATCTTCCGGGTGTGAGGTGGGACCTCCCTACTGAGGCTTTTGGGTCAATCTTAGGTCCTTAGAACCCAGTCAAGGGGTGAGACTTGAGAGAAGTAAGTTTTGGCTGCACCCCTTTTTCTTCGAACTTCAGTTGAGGTCAAATTTGGCTTCTACAGTTCTGGTGCGGTGAGCGTGGAAGGCAGTCGATTCAAGAAAGCCTTGAGTTTTGTCCCATGGCTGGAGGTGAAGGTGAAGGGTCAGGTTCTGGAGGCTCCCCCACCCGGGGAGAGGAAGCAACGAAGAGGATGCTGGATGAGTTCAGGCGAGAGGTTCTGCAGACGATCAGTTTGGCCTTCTCGGCGAGAGGCGAGTGGGCCACCCCTCAGATCCCGATAGAAGAGGTTCCGCTTTTGGGCGAGAACGCCCCAGGACAGCGCCCAGGAAAGGAGGTCCCGGGCGAGGCTGGCGAGAGAGATATGGCGGCGCGGGAGCTATTCCCGGGCCAGAGCCAGCGCCCGGGCAAGGAGGCATTGACAGAGCCTGGCGAGAAGGAGACGGCGGTGCGGGAACTCTTCCCAGGGCACGGTCTCGCGGATCGGGCGAGCCAGCCGAGGCCGCGAGACGTGCCCTCTCGCCAGGCAGGGGGCGAGAGCCCGTTTAGCGAGCTCATCATCTCGGCTCCGGTACCGGAGGGGTTCTGGGAGCCCGACATGTCCTACTACTCAGGGAAGGATGACCCGGTGCAGCACGTACAGTGGTTTGAAGACGTTGTGTCAATAAGACAGATGACAGACGCCTTCAAGTGCCGGTTGTTCGCCATCACGTTGAAAGAGAAGGCTCGGGACTGGTTCCACCAGTTGCCAGCAAGGTCAATCTACTGTTTCGAAGATCTACGGAGAAGTTTCCTGTTAAGATTCTCAACCTCAAAGAAGCGAAAGAAGGAAGCGGAGTGTCTGTTTGCAGTGAGGCAGAGGCAGGATGAGACGTTGGGTCATTATGTCGACCGGTTCCAGGAGGAGATTCTTCTGGTCCAGGAGGTTCTAGGGTACACGCTGATGTTGGCCTTCACCCTGGGGCTGAGACCAGGATTTTTTAGCATGGAGTTGAAGAGGATGCCCCCCCTCTCCTTTGAGGAGCTCATGGAGAGGGCGGCAAAGGAGATTGATTTCGAGAGAGCAAACCCAGCATTCGCCAGGAAGTTGGCCAAGCTAGCAGAAGAGGACGGGAAGGAACCAGCAGCTGGAAGACAGAAGGAATCGAGAGAGCAGAGGGAGCTGAGGGAAGATAGGAGAAGGGAGGAGCCCCGAAGGTTTGGGCAGCAGCAGGGTTGGGGGGCCCGGGAGCCAGTCAACCGGTTGGGTTGGAGGCCCCAGGAGGGTCGCCCCCAAGGACCAGGAGAAGGCTATCAGGGGAGAGATAACCTGCGGGAGCCCCGGAGGTTCGATCGACCGGCATGGAGGCAGGAGCCGAGGGATCGTCCCCCACCACCGCAGGAGGCAATGGAAGTAGGAAGAGGGAGAGGAGCACCCAGGGGAGCTCGAGGAGGAAGAAGAGGAAGGGGAGACGGGAGAAGGGGCGGGGAGGCGTTGCTCTTTTGTGACTTCCACCAGGAGGAGGGGCACGCAACGGCCACCTGCCCGGAGTTCTTAGAGTTGAGGGGTGCCAGAGGAGCAGGGAGGCAAGATCCACCGATGAGGATAGTGGAGGTGCAGCAGGGCGAAGCGGAGGACAGGTGTGAAGACCGGGTGGATGTAGGGACCCGGGGAGGAATCGGGGTGATTCATGGAGGAGTGGGGATTGAGGCAACCCGTAAGGGGAGCCTTCAAACCATGTACCGGAGAGGGGTAGCCTCAACCTCCCAGGTTCCTCCACCGGAAGAAAAGATTACTTTCTCATCAGCGGACATGCCAGACTATGGAGATCCATTCTGCGACGCCCTGGTGATTCAGACGGCGGTGGAAAACTATACCGTTTCAAGGATACTGGTAGATAACGGGAGCTCGGTTAACGTCATCTTCAAGAAGGCTTTTGATGAGATGAGGGTTGAAGGGAAAAGGGTCTTGGCATCGGATGGACCTCTATTCGGGTTCTCCGGGGAGAGAAAGGAGGTAGAAGGAGGAGTAGGGTTGCACGTAAGGTTGGGGGGCGTGTCGCGGAACTGCAGGTTCGTGATCGTGGACGCCCCGAGCAGCTACAATGCCATCTTTGGGCGCCCCCTCATCAGCGCCTTTCGCTGCGTCCCCTCCTCGTTCCATCAATGCCTCAAGTTTAACAATGGGGGGGGGGGTGCAGGTCAGGGTTAGAGGGGACCCGAAGGTGGCAAGACAATGTTACGTTACGGCAGTCAACACTATTTCGTGGATGGCGGAGGCGGAAGAGTTGGAGATTGAGATGGCGGCCCTAGAAGAGGTTGTGGAGGAAGAGGAGATGGTCCTTGAGGAGGTAAGAATGGAAGCTGGAGAGGAAGCTGGAGAGATAGCTGGAGAGGAAGTCGGAGAAGGAGAGACAGGGAAGCTGCGAGAGGATGTGCAGGGGGTCCAGGTGAACGAGGAGCAGGAGAGCCCGGAAGGGGCGATGGAAGTAGGGGGGAAGCGGCAGAGGAAGTCGAGGGAGAGGTCCCGAGGGGCGTAGGAGTCGAGCAGCAGCAGGAAGGCCGGGTGGAAGCAATGGAGATTGAGGAAGAAAAAGGAGAGC
This sequence comes from Platanthera guangdongensis, assembly GCA_039583875.1. Taxonomy (NCBI): domain Eukaryota; kingdom Viridiplantae; phylum Streptophyta; class Magnoliopsida; order Asparagales; family Orchidaceae; genus Platanthera; species Platanthera guangdongensis. The sequence continues at coordinate 174,825,519 of CM077159.1, read as the reverse complement.
TGGAGCTCGAGGAAGAGGCAAGGATCGGTTGGGAGCAGTCGCGGTTGGAACCGGCTGAAGAAGTGGTGGAGATGGAGGTCTTCTCCAAAGCCGGAGAGGTGCAAAGGGTGCGGGTCAGCGGGGGGTTGAGTCTTGAGGCCCGGGAGCAGGTGTGAGCTTGCATTCAAAGCAACGTTGACGTCATCGCTTGGAGCGCGGCGGACATGCCGGGCATCGACGCCGACATAGCCTGCCACCGCCTGAACCTGGATCCCCGCACCCGCCCCATCCGTCAGAAGATGAGAGCCATCGCCACCAAGCTGGAGGAGCCCATTCGCGAGGAGGTCAAGAAGCTCCTGGAGGCGGGCTTCATCTCAGAGATCCAGTATCCAGGCTGGATCTCCAATGTGGTAATGGTGAAGAAAGGATGTGGTAAATGGAGGATGTGTGTAGACTTTTCTTTGTTGAATAAATCATGCCCTAAGGATTGCTATCCCCTGCCTCGGATCGACGCGCTGGTTGATTCAGCCGTTGGTTTTTCTGTCATGAGTTTTTTAGATGCTTTTTCAGGTTATCACCAAATCCGGATGCATCCTCCTGACACCAAGGATGTGTCCTTCATCACAAGGGAGGGGTGCTTCAGTTACAAGATGATGCCCTTTGGGTTAAAGAACGCAGGGGCTACCTATCAGCGCATGATGGATCGGGTCTTCCGGGATCAGAGAGGGAGGAACTTGGAGGTCTACGTCGACGACCTAATGATCAAAAGCAAATGCATGGTTTCGCACCTGCAAGACCTCGAGGAAACATTCGCCACCCTGAGAAGGTTTAAAATGAGGCTGAATCCCCTGAAGTGTGTCTTCGGGGCAAGCCGCGGGAAGTTCCTCGGGCATCTCCTGACTCCGGAAGGAGTGGAGCCCAACTCGGACAAAGTCAAGGCCATCCTGGATTTGGAGTCACCTCGCGACGTCAAGGAGGTCCAGCGCTTGACAGGCAAGCTGGCTGGGCTAAGCAGGTTCCTCTCCCGGGCAGGAGACAAGTGTTCTTCATTCTTTAAAGTGCTGCGGGGAAATCAAAGGTTCGAATGGACGGCCGAGTGCGAAGAGGCTTTCCAAGGGCTGAAAAGGCAACTCTCTCAGGCTCCCCTCCTTCAGAGCCCAAAGGATGGGGAGGACTTGACCTTGTACCTCGGAGTAGGGGCGGAGGCGGTGAGCTCCGGCCTAGTAAGAGAAGAAGGAAAGAAGCAGCTTCCCATCTACTACGTCAGTCGGATATTGAGAAATGCAGAGCTTCGTTACCCCATCCTGGAAAAGCTCGCTTATGCCTTGGTCATCTCGGCCAGAAAGCTCCGGCCGTACTTTCAAGCGCATTCGATTAGGGTGGTGACCGACCACCCTCTTCGCAAGATCTTCGAAGAAGTGGAGCACTCGGGGAGGCTGGCTAAGTGGTCCATTGAGTTAAGCGAGTTCGACATCACCTTTGTACCAAGGCTCTCCATCAAGGCACAGGCAGTGGCGGACTTTCTAGCAGACTACGTTGTTGAGGTTGAGGGGGAAGAGCAGCAACCGCGAGAAGCATGGAAGTTGACGGTTGATGGGGCCTCAGGAAGGCACTCCCTAGGGGCAGGGGTGGTGTTGACAAGTCCCCAGGGGGTAACCATAGAGCAAGCAGTCATTTTACATTTCCCAGTGACCAACAATCAAGCGGAGTACGAGGCCGTTATTGCTGGCCTTCGCCTGGCAAAGGAGCTGGGGATTCAGGAGGTAGAAGTTTTCACTGATTCAAAGGTAGTGACATCACAAATCCGAGGAGAGTTTGAAACTCGGGAGCCAACCCTCATCAGATACCTCTCCAAGGTAAGGGTGATCATCGGAGGATTCCGGTCTTTCTCAATTCAACATATTCCAAGGGAAGAAAGTATAGCCGCCGATCGACTGGCCAAGTTCGGACCTCAGGTAGGAGGGACCTTGACGGAGCTATTCCGACCAGCCATAGATGAGGGAGAATTGATGATGGTGGATCGACAGCCCTCGTGGGTGGATCCATTTGTGGCCTTCCTAACCACCGGTGAACTGCCTGAGGGGACCAAGGTTGGGAGAAGCTTCAAGCGCAAGGCGGCTCACTACTTGATGATGGAGGGGGGTCTGCATCGTAAGATGTTGTCAGGGCTCCTAGCCAGGTGTGCGACCGAAGAGGAAATCCCGAAGATTTTAAGGGAGGTGCATTCGGGCGAGTGCGGCAGTCACTCTGGAGGAAGGACACTGGAGGCTAGGGTGGTCAGACAGGGGTACTTCTGGCCCACCCTAAGGAAGGATGCCATGGAGTTTGCAAGAAGGTGCCAAAAATGTCAGCTCTTCGCCCCCCTTCAACTCTTGACAGCTCAAAGACTCCGGAGTATCACAGCACCATGGCCATTTGCTATCTGGGGAATGGACTTAGTTGGGCCCTTTCCTCCGGCTAGTGGACAGAGGAGGTTCCTCTTGGTCATGATTGATTACTTCTCGAAGTGGCTAGAGGTTAAAGCCTTAGCCAAGGTCACCTCGGAGGTTATCAGGAACTTCATCTGGGGAGAGATCATTTGTAGACATGGGTTGCCTCAAGCAATAGTGACCGATAACGGCCCCCAGTTTGCCAGTGAGGAGTTCATCAGCTTCTGCGCTCAACTGGGAATAGATCTCCGGTTTGCCTCCGTCCATCACCCTCGGAGTAACGGTCAAGTGGAAGCAGCAAACAAAATCATTGTAAATCTACTAAAGAAGAAGGTGGAAAACTTGAAGGGAAATTGGGTGGAACAGCTCCCATCGGTCCTGTGGGCACTACGAACGACTCCGAACACGGCCACCGGTGAGACCCCCTTCAAGCTCTCTCATGGGTGTGAAGCCGTCCTACCGGTGGAGTTTGAGGTCCGGTCCCCGCGAGTCACAGCCGCGGGCGAAGGTGACGAGGCTTGGAGGGTGGAGAATGAAGAGGGGCAGCGCCTCTCGTTAGATATGGTGGAGGAACTGCGAGACGTGGCGGCTATCAGGCAAGAAAAAATCAAGCGACGGATGGCCAAGCATTTTGATAAGCATGTCAGGGTCAAACAGTTCGCAGAAGGGGATCTGGTGCTGAGGAAGGTCGACGCGGCGGGAAGATCGGCTCCCGTGGGTAAGCTCCACCCGAACTGGGAAGGTCCATACATAGTGAAGGAAGTCCTCGGAACAGGGGGATACTACCTCCAGGACGTGGAGGGAAGAGCCCTAAGCCACACTTGGAGTGGTGATGATCTAAAACGCTTCTACCCCTGAGGGGGGAAGGATGTAACCGTGTATCTCAAAATTAAACTTGTTATATTATACCGATTGATTCTCCTTTAACTAGTGTCGAATTTTTCATGACATAACTTAGTTGAATGTTTTGTGACACCCCGAGCTCGGCTCGGCCCCAGGTAGACCCGCTGCGCAGGCTCTCATCTAGCTGGCAGGTCCGAAGGCTCGCCTGTGGGGGATAGGTTTGGTTGGTTTGAGATCTTCATCGGCACCCCGAGCTCGGCTCGGCCCCAGGTAGACCCGCTGCGCAGGCTCTCATCTAGCTGGCAGGTCCGAAGGCTCGCCTGTGGGGGATAGGTTTGGTTGGTTTGAGATCTTCATCGGCACCCCGAGCTCGGCTCGGCCCCAGGTAGACCCGCTGCGCAGGCTCTCATCTAGCTGGCAGGTCCGAAGGCTCGCCTGTGGGGGATAGGTTTGGTTGGTTTGAGATCTTCATCGGCACCCCGAGCTCGGCTCGGCCCCAGGTAGACCCGCTGCGTAGGCTCTCATCTAGCTGGCAGGTCCGAAGGCTCGCCTGTGGGGGATAGGTTTGGTTGGTTTGAGATCTTCATCGGCACCCCGAGCCCGGCTCGGCCCCAGGTAGACCCGCTGCGCAGGCTCTCATCTAGCTGGCAGGTCCGAAGGCTCGCCTGTGGGGGATAGGTTTGGTTGGTTTGAGATCTTCATCGGCACCCCGAGCTCGGCTCGGCCCCAGGTAGACCTGCTGCGCAGGCTCTCATCTAGCTGGCAGGTCCGAAGGCTCGCCTGTGGGGGATAGGTTTGGTTGGTTTGAGATCTTCATCGGCACCCCGAGCTCGGCTCGGCCCCAGGTAGACCCGCTGCGCAGGCTCTCATCTAGCTGGCAGGTCCGAAGGCTCGCCTGTGGGGGATAGGTTTGGTTGGTTTGAGATCTTCATCGGCACCCCGAGCCCGGCTCGGCCCCAGGTAGACCCGCTGCGCAGGCTCTCATCTAGCTGGCAGGTCCGAAGGCTCGCCTGTGGGGGATAGGTTTGGTTGGTTTGAGATCTTCATCGGCACCCCGAGCTCGGCTCGGCCCCAGGTAGACCCGCTGCGCAGGCTCTCATCTAGCTGGCAGGTCCGAAGGCTCGCCTGTGGGGGATAGGTTTGGTTGGTTTGAGATCTTCATCGGCACCCCGAGCTCGGCTCGGCCCCAGGTAGACCCGCTGCGCAGGCTCTCATCTAGCTGGCAGGTCCGAAGGCTCGCCTGTGGGGGATAGGTTTGGTTGGTTTGAGATCTTCATCGGCACCCCGAGCTCGGCTCGGCCCCAGGTAGACCCGCTGCGCAGGCTCTCATCTAGCTGGCAGGTCCGTAGGCTCGCCTGTGGGGGATAGGTTTGGTTGGTTTGAGATCTTCATTGGCACCCTGAGCTCGGCTCGGCCCCAGGTAGACCCGCTGCGCAGGCTCTCATCTAGCTGGCAGGTCCGAAGGCTCGCCTGTGGGGGATAGGTTTGGTTGGTTTGAGATCTTCATCGGCACCCCAAGCTCGGCTCGGCCCCAGGTAGACCCGCTGCGCAGGCTCTCATCTAGCTGGCAGGTCCGAAGGCTCGCCTGTGGGGAATAGGTTTGGTCAGGTTGGCTTGGTTAATGAAAGGCAGGAAGCACGTTGGGAACACCAAATGACAAGTGAAAAAGAGGAGAGAGATCTCGGCAGAAATAGATCTCGGCAGAGATAGATCTCGGCAGAGATAGATCTCGGCAGGGATAGGTCTCGGCAGAAGATTCCCTATTGAAGGGAACTCGAGGTGGGGAGGCTTCCGCCAAAAGGGTTCCTCCCAGTGTTCTCGAACAAATAGGCGAGATCGTCAACGATGGGCTAGTGGGGACTTGCGCAGTCTAGAGGGGACGGTCCCGTCTTAAGGATTCGAGAGTCACGCTTCCGGCTGGCCGGTTACCGCGGGTTCTTGCGGATTCATCGCTACGAATTTCCTAAGAAGGCCAAGGGCCTTGGCGGAAGCCTACGCCGAAAGCATTCGACTACGACAATCACAAACACATTCGCGAATAACAAAAAATGTTCGCAAGAAAAAACATTTTGCATTAACAAATACTATATACAGGTACAAAATGATAGCGTCTCGCGCTTTACATAGGAGTGAAGAACAAAAGCAAGAAGAGGACCCTCAAGGGGACAAGCTGTATCCTTCTGAAGTCTCGCTGGAGCTTCCGCTGGAGCTTCCGCTGGAGCTCCCCCCGGAGGTCTCGCCATCCGCTGCGGGGGACTTTGGGACATCCGAGGGAGGGGTATTGGGGGCGCCAGGGGGCTTTGGGATGGGCTCGAAGAGCCACGGGACAAGTTGTGGAGCGGTAATGTCTTTGCCCCTTCCGTCCCAACAGTTGATGTCGCGCAGCGTCTCCAGCGTCAACTTTACGGTGGCTTGCGCGTTCCCCTGAAGGAGCTTGTCGATGTCATAAGCCGAGTAATACTCGCTCTTCAATCTCTCGTCCGGCGGAGGGGCTGCACTCGCCTCGAGGCGCGCGATCTGCTCTCGCAGGAGAACGTTGTCATATCGGGCCTGAGACAGCTCCTCGCGAAGTGCGGCTTGAGCGGAATCCTGAACAACGGGAGGTTAGCATAAGAGAAAGGTTAGGATTGCGAGAACAAGTGATTATGAAAGGTCTCGCTTACCCCTTCCGCTTGGCGCGAGGATAGTAGTTGCTGGGTCTCGGCCAGCTCCTTGGCCAGAGAGGCCGCCTGGGCCACCGCATCCTCCCTGGCCTTGAACATATCTTGGAAGTTGCGGTCTATCGTAATGCTCCGCCGGGCGCACATGTGCGCAAGCTCCAGCCCACGCATTAAGGCGCGAGTGGAGTCATATGCCAACAGCCGGGTCGACATCCTGTCGAAGACGCTAGCGCCCTCCCGGCTGTAGAGGCCATATCCTAAGGCGAAAGCTTCGTCGGTGACCTCGTCTCGCTCCGCCCAGCTCGGCAAGAGGGACGAGACCGTGACCTTGTTGGCGTCAGGGTCCCATTGCAGCAGCGGCTTGTTCTCCGCGTCCAGACACCTCACGCCGAGACCAAAGTTACGATGACCCCTCGGCACCTCGTCAGATAGGGGTTGGTCGGAGGTCCCGGCGGCGGCACCCTCGCTCTCGGCGGCACCCGGGGCCCGAGGGTTCTCGGCAGGAGTCCCCGGGCCGCCCCTGGTGGCCGCAATCCTGCTTGCTGCCTCCAAGACCTCCTCGAAGGAGCGGCCGGGGGGGAGAGGTTGGACGGGCTGGACAACCACAGCCTTGCCCTTCTCGGTATCCGTGGTCTTGGGCCTCTTGATTGGCTGAGGTGCGGAAGCAACCGGCTTTCGCTTCACAACACCGCTCGAGGGGGGGAGGCCCGGCTCCTTTCGGCAGGCTTGCGCGGCGGCTTTCGCAAGAGCCAGCGGGTCCTTCGGAGGCTGACTCCCTCCGGCGCGAGCCTCGTCGAAAGGCTGGCGGAGAGGGATCTCGCGCTCTCCTGCAAAAAACAATAGTGATAAGTTCTAATCTCGGAAAAGGCAGGAAAAAGATAAATGAAGGCGAGACCCTACCTTCTCCCGGAAGAACAGGGGAAAGAGAATCGACGTCTCGCCGGAGGTGGAGGACGTCGAAGTCCTTGGTTCCGAAGAACTCAAGGAGGGCACTCTCGCGGGAGCCCAAGGACGGAGGCTTGTAGGCGGCATCCTCATATTGGATGGGGGCCAGGGGTACGTTCCCGAAGTCACCGGAGACGTAGATGAACTTCTCGCCCCAATGATGATGCTTGTTGGCGAGACCGATCGTCTTCAGAAGTTGCCCGGAGAAGAACACCACGCCTCCTTTCGCGCGGAAGGTAAACAGCTTGCGGAAGATCGGCAGGCTGAACTCGATCCTCTCGGAACGCATGTAGCATATGAATGCCACGAGAATGGCAACTGAATTAGGATTCAGCTGCGCGGGAACCACCCCGTAGTACCGGAGAGCCTGTCGCATCTCAGGCCACAGCGGAAGGCGGAAGCCCACCTCGAAGTGTTCAATAGGGATGGCGAGCTCCCCCTCCCCTGCAGTGTTGACCTTGTCATGACTGCCCGGGGGCCGCGCGACGAAGCCGGCGGGAACGTGCTGGGCCTTGGTCAGATTGAACTCCTCCAGAGTGAGAGTACAGGAAGGGAAGAGATGCTTTTGGAAGGCTTCCGCACAGTTGGATCGTCCTTCACCACCACCCGGCATCGCAATAGGGATTAAAGGCGAGATCTACGGGGAGAAGGCGAAAGCGAGAACGGGGCGAGAACGGAAGTGGAAGACAGAAAAGGGCGAGAGCTTTGCGAAGACTGCGAGAACAACAGCAAAGAGGAGAGAGACTGGAGTCAGAGTAATGAATGTGGTAGGTGAGCCTCCTATTTATAGGAAATCGTGGTAATGATGGTTGTTTTCAGAAAGGCGGCGAGGGTACAGCCGCCGCGTGCTAGGTCAGCGACGCTTCGTTTTTCCCGCCCGAATCTGACAGCGACCGATTAAACAGCTGGCGCTAACGTTGCGAAGTGTCATACGGCCGGAAAAGTAGGCGGAAGCAAGGTGGCTCTCGCCACCCCAAAGAGCTGGGAAGATAGCTCATACTCATGCAAAAATATTAAAGACAGAGCCATTGCTCTCGCTGAGCGAGAACGCGATAAATTAATAAACGAATAAAGTGCGGGAACATTAATTACAACTCCAAGCAAAAAAGTAAGGGTACATTAGAGAAGGGAAGGCCAGAGGAAGAGGAGGGGAGGTCTCGCGCTTCAGTACGGCTCCCAGCGCCATTTCCCTTGCTCCCAACGCCATTTGCCTCGGTCCCGCAACTTGGTCCGGGGGGGAGCCTGCGGGTTGAAGTAGGATGACAGAACGCTGCATCCCAGGTCAACCCGGCGAGACAGATCCCGGATTCTCTCGATGCATCTCTCAGGTGAAGACCCAGCGGTAGCTCCCCCGGGCCGGTCCATCTCGCCTAGAAGGAAGTCTCGTTCCAAGGACTCCAGCCTCTTCTCCACTGACTGGCGAAACTCTCGGGCCGCAAGGTCGCGGACCCGTTCTCGCCGGATGAGTTTCGACAGAATGGCGGCAACCTTCTTCCCTCGTCTTTTCGTGCTCCCAGCACCGGTCAGGATCTCCTCCATCTCGTCAGATGAAGGGAAGGGAGAGCTCTCGCCGTCCTCTCCCTCTCTTTCTTCTTCTTCTTCTTCTTCCTCTACCTCAGCGCCAGGCCGCGAGTCCATGTCCCCTGTCGAAAGAAGCCCCATTTTAGCGGAAGCTAAAGAATAGCAGCGATAACATTGCCGTATACCTTCAGAGTGACGAGGCCCCCCGGTCGACGGCAGGCGAGAAGGCCCAGCCCCCCCCCCCCCCCCCCTCAGCTCCAAAGAGGAGGTGGATTGGCTTTCCTTTGCCGGGGGGGTAAACTTTGCGGATGGTGATCCCGGCCTGATCGAGAGCGGGGGAGCGGGTCTCCTCAGCCGCTGGAGGACTAGCGTCTAGCGGCGGCACAGGGATCTCGGCACTTTTTCCTCTCGCCGATAGGGAAGAGTCAACCACATGGGCAGGCTGATTCGCAGTTCTCGCCCCACCATCCCGGGTGGCGAGATCTGGAGGTGCGGAAACTGGCGCTGCGAGGAATCAGGTCAGTATTTAAAAATACCAAGCGAAGCCAAGAAGGAAACCTTTACCAGCGGTGTTCGGGTCTGGCGGAGGAGGCGCCTCGGGAACCCGCGGTTGATCATCGTGATGGCTAGAGGGTGGATCCGAACGTTCTCGCGGGGACGCGGCAGCATCGGGAACCGTCTCCTGCGAGAGGTATTAAGTTCAACAACTGAGCAACTGGTTGTTAATTGGTATATCAAGCTTACCTTCCGCGGCGAGATGCCGTCCGCGCAACTAGGGGTCGGGGTGGGCGGGCTCCTGTTCTCGCGGGATAGGTCCCGCTGAACCACCTTCGCCTTCTTCTTCTTCTTCTTCGGCAGAGAAGGCTCAGCGACTGACGGTTGTCTCGCTAGCCATGGGGCGACAAGGGCACTGTTAGCCCTAGCTCGCGCCTGCGCCGCGTTGATGCGGTCCTGCAGATCCTGTGGAAGCGGTTTATCGGCACGCTTGGAAGGCATAGCGCGAGAGAGGGCGAGAGCTCAGGGGGAGAATGACGGCTCGAGGGAAGTGTCATGACCGTCTATCGGCACTCATATTTATAGACACCGTACGGCCCACCAAAAGATTCCCTGACGATGACACGTGCTCAGCGAATATTTTGGGTTGAACATGTCTTTTCGAGCGCGGCGCTAGCTCAAAAAGAGCGGGGATTGTGTACAACCCCATATTCGCTGAGCCAGACAAGGAGGCACAATGGTCACAGGAGGGTTAGCCAAAGTGGTCCCGCCCTAAGGAGGATCTCGCCCACAGAAGGCGGAGACGCTCTCGCCGGATGCTATAAGAGAGAAATCGTGGGCCGAGAGCGCCAAGCGCGGGCTGCGCGGAAGCACTCTCGCCCAAACCAAGCCTCAATCCCGAGAGTTCTCGCTTGGGGCGAGCACGTTCGCGCCGTGCCCCGGGCCGAAAGGTCTCGGCATCAGCTCTCGCCGAGTGGGGCCCAGGGTCTTTGGAAGAATGTCTTAATTGCCCTCAGGAGAAATTACTTCAGTACCCTCAGGAAAACAGCGGGATTCAGCTATTGGCAGACCAACCAGGGACTTTTCAGTAATTTCAGGACAGCAAAGTGCTATAAATAGACCCATAAGGGCTCCTTAGAAAGCAAGCGATCATTGTCTCCGGAATTCTAGTGCTTTCTGAGGAGCTCCTAGCCCAGCTTTGGCTTTGGAGGGGAAGCTCTCAGAGATCTTCCGGGTGTGAGGTGGGACCTCCCTGCTGAGGCTTTTGGGTCAGTCTTAGGTCCTTAGAACCCAGTCAAGGGGTGAGACTTGAGAGAAGTAAGTTTTGGCTGCACCCCTTTTTCTTCGAACTTCAGTTGAGGTCAAATTTGGCTTCAACATTCGGCCTGACTTTTTTCGGGGACTAAATCCGGGTTCTAAACTGCTTCAAATCAAAAGGTGTTCAACATGAAAGTTGTAGATCTCGTCGAGATCTACACCTTTCATGTTGAACACTTTTTAATTTTAAGCCATATTTTAAAAAAAAATTGAGTGATTTGTTAGTAACAAATTGGTTTTCAAATTATCATTTTCAAATTTTATGATTTGCTAGCAGTAATGATTTGCTAATAGCGAAAATGAGCTTATTAATAACAGGACCCCTATTTAATTGATTTACGAGTAAACTGTTGGTTAGCCATCTAAATTTTTTCACAGTTATTAATTAATCCCATAATCTTTATAAATATGTGAATAACCTCCGATGGGGTTTCCCCTAAAGCTTGTCAAACCGGACGGAAACGTGCCCGCTCGAATGGTCCAAAATTTCCTCGGAAGTGGGGGAGGGGGTTGAAACCAAGCATGCTCAGGCACCCATCATGGCCCGTGCGGACACCCCCAACTTACAGCAATGACGAGAGAAGGCACACACGTCGCGGACCAGACAAGTTGTAATGAGTACGACAATCAAGCCTCCATCAACTCACCTGTCAGTAGCGCGCCGCGCCTTGAGGAATAATCGACGCATTGGCGTTTTCACTGGAAGAGAGGATGCGCCAGATGGAGGAATGTCAAGCTCAAGCTCTTGCCCTACTGAAGGACTTAGGAGCTTTGTGGGGCCCCGAAGTGCTTCATGCGGCTACGGATTGGACATATTCTCGTTGAGCCACAACCCGCTCAACGGAATGGCCTGTGTCACGTACCTCGTCACATACACAGGTTTGGGGGCAGGAAACAACGAAAGCATTGCCTACAAAGGAGCACCTCTCGAACAGAGACCGGGAAAGCAAAAAAGAAGAAGAAGAAGCAGAATCTTAGCCTAACATCCAGGAAGGGAGGCGGGGGCTCTGATGGTGCCCAACAGATTGCGGTGTGGGGTGTGGGGGGGGGCATGGAAGGACAATACTTCACTCCCCTCAACACTTCCCACACTGAAGTCCAATGAGTCATCGAGGACCATCCTTTACAACGAAGATTCGGGACGCTCCCACCAGGAAGAGAGGATCAATCCAAATACTACCACTACCATCAAAGTCGTGGGCATGAAACGGAGGAGTGCAAGCACTTGAAGGAGGAAGTCAAGCGGTGCGTACACCTTGGCCTACTCGAGGGATTTCAAGGAAAGAGTACGACAGCGCAGTCTGCCCCAACCAAATTCACAGTGGGCAGAATCACAGAGCTCTCCCTGAAGAACGACAAACGATGGCCAAGCCAACCACTCCTAAAACACGAGGATTTTTGTCAAGCACTGAACGCATCTGTGTTATCATCAGATATCCCCTGTAGAAGTAGACGGAATATTGGTCGACGACGATGTGTCCGCCAAGGTGTTTTTTATCAACACTGCTTCAGCTTAGAATCTCTGGAAGGAAAGCCCAACTAGGTGCGGGGGAGGGGGATGACCATGTTACTAGCCACCCAAAGATCCCCAGCTTGGGAAGCATCATCCTACCAATGACTATAAGGACCCCTGGCACAAGCTACAAACAGCATCCATTTCATTAGCTTGCAGGCCGACTTAACATGCAGTGTCATTCTCTAGGGATCACAGCGAAGGGTGATCCGGGCCGACGCCCTCACGGCTCACGCAAGGCATTACGACAGAGTTCCACTCACACGAAGTAACTCCCAAAGATGCCACTAAAATTTGACACATGGGGCTCAAGGAAGCAGTATGGAAGAAACTCTGCCACCATCCATAGATTGCTTTCTCATATTTCTTAGAATAACAAGTCGCATGCCAGGACCTGCACGCACATGTATGTTCTCTTCAACAATAACGCAATGAATTCTCGAACGCTTTTGCGACAATCAGCTTTGTGGAAATAATGAATCTCATGTGCTACTATTGTCAAGGTGAGATGGGCGAAAGTCCTGCATCTCTTGAAAGAACGGTCCAAGCGCCCATCTACTGTCAATGCGAGCTCAACAAAAGTTCTTTTGCACCTCCTAAGAGAACGAACCATGTGTCATTCTACTGTCAAGAAAAGATAGACGAAAGTCCTTCTGCACCTCCTGAGAGAACGGACTCCATGTCGTTCTACTATCAAGTCAAGATGACCAAAGATCCTTCTATTTCTCCTTTAATAGAACAGACTCAGTGTCCTTCTTAAACGCGAACGGACAAAGGTCTTTCGTCACCTCCAATGGAACGGACCCCGTGTCCTTTCGAGGTGAGAACAGACAAAGGTCTTTTGTCACCTCTAATCGAACAGACCGCGCGCCCTACTGAGGTGCGAACGGACAAACATCTTTATCCACCTCCAATAGAACGAACAACGTATCCTTTCGAGGGGTGAACAGACAAATGTCTTTTTCCACGTCCACTAGAACGGGCTCCATGTCCTTTTAAGGAAAAAACAAAAAAAGGTCATTCGTCACGTCAAATAGAGCATGCCCCAAGTCCTCCCTACGATGCAAGAATGGACAAGAGTATTTCTTCGTCTCCTATAAGAACGAACCCAGAGTCCTACATACCAAAAGAAAAGTAAAACCCCAAATCCTCCTACAGGATTCAGTGGGAACGGACCCCGAGTCCATTTGCCATAGCAAGGGGGCGGACGTTCCTCCTCACCATACTCAAGCACCTACGCTTGGCCATAATGACAAGTAGCAACCGCCAAAGCTGACGCCCAATGTCACACACACGTACCAGAGTAAAAGGAACGTGAAAAGTTAAACATTTCCAAATCATCACAAAAAATATTCATATAACCTCAAAAAATACCACAAAGGCTACATCACAAAAAGAACAATTTTGGTGCAAATCCATACCTACAACAACAAAAGAAAAATAACAAATAACAAATACAATGTGTAAGTATTGGGTGGATGCTAGCAAGTTACCCCTCAATGTCAACATCAAGATCGTCATTCGAGGTATCGACTACCCCAAGGTCAGAGCGCTCTGGCTGTTGGTGTAACCATAGTGATCGGAAAGTGATCAAGCATGTACCCTCACTGTCAACTCAGTATAAGTCTATCAGGGTCGCAAATAAGATTGTGGAGAAATTGGGAGATTGGATCTGTACTATTTAGCTCATATGATGAGTTCAAGGATATTGAAAAAAAGACTGAAAATATTCTAAGGCATTTGACATTAAGTGTGTTTAGTTCACTCAACGCCATGAGGTTGAAGACGTTGAGTGTGTTTAGTTCATTCAAAGCCATGGAGGTTGAAAGATTCTAAGGCATTAGGCGTTGAGTGTGTTTAGCTCACTCAACGCCATCAGGCTGAAAGCATTGAGAGCGTTCAGTCCTGTCAACGCTTTCACGAGTTAAGTGTTAACTCTGCGAATGTTGGCATTGAGTGCGTTGACTGTCACACTTAAGTGTTGAGTGTGTCGAGTCCACTCAACGCCTTTGTCGAGTAAAGGGTTTACCGGACGAATCTGGATCTTAGGCATTGAGTGTATTGTATTCACACAACGTCATTCGACGAATCAAGTTCGACGTTCTGGCCTTTGGCGCAGATTTCGTCGAGCTGAGTTCGACGAATCGAGTTCGACGTTCTGGCCTTTGGTGCAGATTTCGTCGAGCTGAGTTCGACGAATGAAGTTCGACGCGCTGGCTTTTGGCACAGATTTTGTCGAGCTGAGTTCAACGAATCAAGTTCGACGTTCTGGCCTTTGGCGCAGATTTCGTCAAGCAAAATTCGATGAATGCCAGTGCTGAGTCAAATGTTGACTTGCTGAATTTATCTCCTGGTATATAAATAGGATGTTTTAGGGTTATATGGGGATGGTTCTTTTCTTCCAGCACACGAGCCGATACTATGTGATAAGAAGAAAACCTAGAAACCCGACGGAAACGTTCCGCCAATCCCGTCGCCGATTTCGATCCCGATACCGGCGAGTATTGCCGCCGCCTCTCCTACAACAGATCTAACAGACTGTGGAGACGCTAAGTGTCCTCTCCCGACCTAGCGCTTGCGTGACAAGTTGTTGTGGGTTCTCCCGATCTTGTGGATTACTGTAGAGGCGTGGATATACTTTCTGCGCTCGAGACTCTAGTCATTGTGTGGCCGGCCTTATTTTTCTGGAGCATCTAGGTTGAGTTCTGACTCAATTCCTCAAATGTAATTTTTATTACAGTATGCTTTACTTCTTGATTCATGAATATTGCTAGATCCGAACTCGTTTGGGTTTTCTTGTTCTTTTTCCGCTGCGTGCACAAGTGTTTTGCCATCCCCAAAAACCCAACAGTGGTATCAGAGGGAGGTTGCCGACAATATTCATTATTTCAGAAGTTGCTGAATCCATGGCGTGTAGATTTGGTGATTTTGAAGTGTTTCAAATGCCCAAATCTAGTCTTGGATCTTTCCAAGAACGCATGTGATTTCTTTGAGTTTACTCTTTAACAGTAATTGTCACTGTGTTGGTTTGTGAAACTAAGTATGTGTTAGATTTTGAATCTCACATAAAGTGACGAGCTTGTGTAATGTGTAAGTGGAGTTGATATTGCTCATGTCCCGTGCATGTAGGTATAAAGATTTGGACATGTTTTAGATGTTCAGATTTAGCCTACTTCATCAAGTGTTGATGATTCTTGTGCACATCTAGGATGCATTTGAATTATGTTTGTTGTATTTTATTATGCTTGATGTGCACGTTGGTTAAGTGTTAACCATGATTAAAGAGTTAATCAGCTATTTAAAATCCCTTAAAAAAATATTAAGTATTCAGATGTCTTCTGATGGATGACACTATTCCTGCCTCGATCGATGAAATGTGAGCTTGCCAAAGCAAGGTGCATTAATCTATCTTCGTGAGGGTGCGAGCGGATAATTGTGATATCCCACTGTCGACATCGTGTCTAGCTTAACTGGGTGACCTCAAAGGTTGAGTGCCCAAAGGCATGGGGTTGGCATGCACCATATGATGGATACGAATAAAGAGTTATTCACCAGACATACAAGAATTGCATTATGATGCAATTGACAAACGTTACCTACCTAAATAGCTGCATTGTGAGAGAAAAGTCAAAGCTGACTCATATTATTTGTGAAATATGGATCTTGTCCACTAAGAGGGTTACTCGCCAAACTCTTCAAATTGATATCGAGGATTATCAGTTTGATAAAAATAGTGAGAGCTTTTGATTAAAGTCTTAATTGAAAGATAAATTGTATTTTGAAATGTGATACTAATTTGCTTTGTTTGTATTCTTGTAGAATTTTCATGGCAAGTGAATCACACTCCACCCTTTCCCTCAGAGCGATCGTTGAGAAGGAGAAGCTGAGTGATACAAATTATTTGGACTGGTACAGAAACCTGAGAATTGTTCTCAGGCAAGAGCACAAGCTCTATGTTTTGGAAGATGTATCCCCTGATGAGTGTTGAAGCCAAATTTGATCTCTGTGGAGTTCGGGGTCCCAAAAGAGGGGTGACCGCGCACCTACTACCCTCAAGCGAACGATCTAGGCATAAGATTAGGAACACAAGGGACAGACCCAAGGTCTCAGCGTGGAGGACCCGCCGCATACCCGGAAGACTAACAAACTCTTCCCCTCCCAAGCCAAAGGCTGAACTAAGACACCTTCGGAGGGCGCTCTCGGCCGACCGGAATATATAAGGAGGATCTCGAGATCGACTCTCTCCTATCCAGATGTGTCTCCTTGGGTCTACACAAAATGCTCCTCACCCGCTCTACTAATGGCGCGAACTCGCCGAGCAATGCCACGACACGCTACCCAAACTGGGCCACTAACAGCGTAATTCCGCTACTCTGACTGGCTGTCAACAGGCCAAGAGGGGCTTCCCGGCAACTATACCTCAGGGCCCCTACGGGGCGAGCGGTTCTCGAGAACACTGCCTGCCTAATACGAAGAAGAAACCTACACATCCTCAGAGCATCACAGATATTAAAAGAATATTACAGGAATATGAATTCCATACTTCGGCACGCAGGCCGGCAATATAAACAAAAAAGGCCTTCGAGGGCCGGCACAAGCTTGGGCTTAAGCCCGCTACTCCCCGCCTGGTACTGCAACACCTGTACGCCAACGTCTCGACAAGCGGCGGTCAGCTAAACTCCAGTTGGTTAACATAAGCTGGCCGAACATATTGCACATACCCCTTTTTCGGGGCTATGGTGCGCATTCCCTGCAAATGAAAAATATACAACATCCTCGGAGTCTTCTCCGGGATCCTTAGAACATCACCAATCCGGCTCACACGTCCGGATGGGCTTCACACAGCATGTCTAAACCCGTACTCACGCTTCCGGGTGCTAACACAGTTAATTGCGGGAACGTACACGTCAACCCGTCGGAGAGCTCCCTTCCTCCACCCGTTGGTGGAGAGGGGCTTCCATGCAAATATGGAAATTGAGGGCTTCACCTGCCCAAGTAGAAATTTCGTTACCCTTGACGCGTGTTTGGCGGGGCCGCCACCGCGCTCATGGCCCGAGGCTCCACGCCTAGCATCCGTAGTGGTTGTCTGTGCCCGGATCCAACCACCGTGGGAGAGTTGAAAGCTCCGAATGATTTTCCCCTCCATGGCCGAGCCTCTCCATGGCCGACCGTGCTCCAAGTGCCCGGCCGCTGCTGTACGAGGCCGATCCTGGCCCCAAGTAACACCGAGGAAGTCGATCCCGGTCTCCACTACTTCAGGCGGCGTCGGGGAAGCTGATCCCGACTGGCCTAGCTCCAAACGGCGCCGGGAGAGGAGCTCCCGGTCGACGTAGCTGTAGGCGGCGCCGGGAGGGGAGCTCCCGGCCAGTCTCGCTGTAGGCGGCGCCGGGAGAGGAGCTCCCGGCCGGCCTCGCTGTAGGCGGCGCTGGGAGAGGAGCTCCCGGCCGGCCTCGCTGTAGGCGGCGCCGGGAGAGGAGCTCCCGGCCGGCCTCGCTGTAGGCGGCGCCGGGAGAGGAGCTCCCGGCCGGTCTCGCTGTAGGCGGCGCCGGGAGAGGAGCTCCCGGCCGGCCTCGCTGTGCCCTAGGCGGTGGCGCCGAAGAGAGAACAGAGAGAGAGAGAGAGAGAGAGAGAGAGAGAGAGAGAGAGAGAGAGAGAGAGAGAGAGAGAGAGAGAGAGAGAGAGAGAGAGAGAGACGAGAGAGAGAGAGAGACGAGGTGGGGTGCTGCTCCAGGCGGCCGGAGAAAGAGGAAATGGCGCGGGATCGGGGGCTGCTGTAGGCGGCCGGAGAAGGAGGAGGCGGCGCGGGATCGGGGGCTGCTGCAGGCGGCCGGAGAAGGAGGAGGCGGCGCGGGATCGGGGGCTGCTGCAGGCGGCCGGAGAAGGAGGAGGCGGCGCGGGATCGGGGGCTGCTGCAGGCGACCGAACCCTAGCGGGCAAGAGGCCAAGCCCCGATCCTTCCCTGCTTCCTTTCCTCTTTTTTTGTTTTTTCCTTTTTTTTTGTCCCGAGCCCATCCACCTGCCTCTTCTCATCTGTCCCGCCTGCTTCCCTTTTTCCTGTCCAATCCCCTCCCCCCTCATATCTCCAACATAATATCATTATATAATATATAATATATAATATATATATATATATATATATATATATATATATATATATATATATATATATATATATATATATATATATATATATATATTATAATAATAAGCATATATATTATATATTAAAAGATTACACCCATGGAACTTTCGCACGCACGCACGAGCACTCGTACGTCTTCGAACGGGGCGGCACCACAACGTCGCTCATAGTACGTCCCGAGTGCGCCGTTTGGGGAGGATCCCGCTCGACCGGATACGGGGTTGTACACAATCCCCGCTCTTTTCGAGGTTGGCACAAGCTCGGAAAGAAATGTCCAACCCCAAGTATCCGGCGAGTGGGAGCCGACCCAAAGAAAAATTTTAGAGAAAAACTCACTTGGAGATAAAGGGAGCCCCACACCAGGGCTTAGATCAGAAACAACTCACTATCTTGAATATGGTTTTATAAACACGATTATTCTTTTTGAATCTCTTTCTGTAACGGTGGTATAACAAGGAGCAAATTTTATGAGGAACTAGCATAGAATGAGGATTTAAATGCAGGAGCAGGTAAAGGTATAGAAGGACCGATAAATCTTAGCATACCCGCTCGATCAGCATGGACAGGTAAAGATCAACCTTATAATGATTTATTAACACGACCAATAGTTACTCCTCTAGTTCCCATCACTACAACCTTTGCTAATCCCTTAGATGAATTCACTGATATGTTCAATATGGATGTTGAAACACTAGATGATGATGATGAGGAATACACAACAGCTTTATCAATGATAATAATAGGTGAATCTAGCGCTGCTGAGAATCTGTAAAACAAAATGTTTAAAGCATTATTCCATAATCTAGACACACGAGCTTGTAAGAACCCTTAAGCAGCAGGAAAAATAATACAACATATGTAGCTATAATCAGTAGGTTTTTGAAAATTGTCCGCATATGATAGGACATCTAAAATCATTAACTGGCAGAATTACTTAACAAATACATTTTATGATAGTTATCTGTTGTCGTCACGTAGTCTGAGTCGTATATCGTACTATATCGAGAATTACTTTCGATCGAGTCATGTTCGTTGACTAGTATGTATATTTATATTTCAATATATAAAGAACCTTCATCTGTTATAAACATACACCTATTCCAAAACCAAGAACCAGGACCTCTCCCCCGCAGGCGAGCCTTCGGACCTGTCAGCTAGATGAGAGCCTGCGCAGCGGGTCTACCTGGGGCCGAGCCGAGCTCGGGGTGCCGATGACAATTCCACAACCAAAACCTATCCCCCATAGGCGAGCCTACGGACCTGTCAGCTAGATGAGAGCCTGCGCAGCGGGTCTACCTGGGGCCGAGCCGAGCTCGGGGTGCCGATGACGATTCCACAAACCTAAACCTATCCCCCACAGGCGAGCCTACGGACCTGCCAGCTAGATGAGAGCCTGCGCAGCGGGTCTACCTGGGGCCGAGCCGAGCTCGGGGTGCCGATGACGATTCCACAAACCTAACCTAACCTATCCTAACTTATCCTAACCTATCCTAACCTATCCTGACCTATCACCCAC
This sequence comes from Platanthera guangdongensis, assembly GCA_039583875.1. NCBI lineage: Eukaryota > Viridiplantae > Streptophyta > Magnoliopsida > Asparagales > Orchidaceae > Platanthera > Platanthera guangdongensis. The sequence goes on along the minus strand of CM077159.1, from coordinate 174,806,159 downwards.
AAACCAAACCTCTCCCCCACAGGCGAGCCTACGGACCTGCCAGCTAGTAGGAGCCAGACAGCGGGTCTACCTGGGGCCGAGCCGCGCTCGGGGTAGTGCAGAACCAAGAACCAGGACCTCTCCCCCACATGCGAGCCTACGGACCTGCCAGCTAGTAGGAGCCAGACAGCGGGTCTACCTGGGGCCGAGCCGCGCTCGGGGTAGTGTAGAACCAAGAACCAGGACCTCTCCTCCACAGGCGAGCCTACGGACCTGCCAGCTAGTAGGAGCTAGGCAGCGGGTCTACCTGTGGCCGAGCCGCGCTCGGGGTAGTGCAGAACCAAGAACCAGGACCTCTCCCCCACAGGCGCGCCTTCGGACCTGCCAGCTAGATGAGAGCCTGCGCAGCGGGTCTACCTGGGGCCGAGCCGAGCTCGGGGTGCCGATGACGATTCCACAACCAAAACCTATCCCCCACAGGCGAGCCTACGGACCTGTCAGCTAGATGAGAGGCTGCGCAGCGGGTCTACCTGGGGCCGAGCCGAGCTCGGGGTGCCGATGACGATTCCACAAACCTAACCTAACCTATCCTAACCTATCCTAACCTATCCTGACCTATCACCCACAAACCAAACCTCTCCCCCACAGGCGAGCCTACGGACCTGCCAGCTAGTAGGAGCCAGGCAGCGGGTCTACCTGGGGCCGAGCCGCGCTCGGGGTAGTGTAGAACCAAGAACCAGGACCTCTCCCCCACAGGCGAGCCTACGGACCTGCCAGCTAGTAGGAGCCAGGCAGTGGGTCTACCTGGGGCCGAGCCGCGCTCGGGGTAGTGCAGAACCAAGAACCAGGACCTCTCCCCCACAGGCGAGTCTACGGACCTGCCAGTTAGTAGGAGCCAGGCAGCGGGTCTACCTGGGGCCGAGCCGCGCTCGGGGTAGTACAGAACCAAGAACCAGGACCTCTCCCACACAGGCGAGCCTACGGACCTGCCAGCTAGTAGGAGCCAGGCAGCGGGTCTACCTGGGGCCGAGCCGCGCTCAGGGTATTGCAGAACCAAGAACCAGGACCTCTCCCCCACAGGCAAGCCTACGGACCTGCCAGCTAGTAGGAGCCAGGCAGTGGGTCTACCTAGGGCCGAGCCGCGCTCGGGGTAGTACAGAACCAAGAACCAGGACCTCTCCCCCACAGGCGAGCCTACGGACCTGCCAGCTAGTAGGAGCCAGGCAGCGGGTTTACCTGGGGCCGAGCCGTGCTCGGGGTAGTGCAGAACCAAGAACCAGGACCTCTCCCCCACAGGCGAGCCTACAGACCTGCCAGCTAGTAGGAGCCAGGCAGCGGGTCTACCTGGGGCCGAGCCGCGCTCGGGGTAGTGCAGAACCAAGAACCAGGACCTCTCCCCCACAAGCGAGCCTACGGACCTGCCATCTAGTAGGAGCCAGGCAGCGGGTCTACCTGGGGCCGAGCCGCGCTCGGGGCAGTGCAGAACCAAGAACCAGGACCTCTCCCCCACAGGCGAGCCTACGGACTTGCCAGCTAGTAGGAGCCAGGCAGCGGGTCTACCTGGGGCCGAGCCGCGCTCGGGGTAGTGCAGAACCAAGAGCCAGGACCTCTCCAGCACAGGCGAGCCTACGGACCTGCCAGCTAGTAGGAGCCAGGCAGCGGGTCTACCTGGGGCCGAGCCGCGCTCGGGGTGGTGCAGAACCAAGAACCAGGACCTCTCCCCCACAGGCGAGCCTACGGACCTGCCAGCTAGTAGGAGCCAGGCAGCGGGTCTACCTGGGGCCGAGCCGCGCTCGGGGTAGTGCAGAACCAAGAACCAGGACCTCTCCCCCACAGGCGAGCCTACGGACCTGCCAGCTAGTAGGAGCCAGGCAGCGGGTCTACCTGGGGCCGAGCCGCGTTCGGGGTAGTGCAGAACCAAGAACCAGGACCACTAACAGCGTAATTCCGCTACTCTGACTGGCTGTCAACAGGCCAAGAGGGGCTTCCCGGCAACTATACCTCGGGGCCCCTACGGGGCGAGCGGTTCTCGAGAACACCGCCTGCCTAATACGAAGAAGAAACCTACACATCCTCAGAGCATCACAGATATTAAAAGAATATTACAGGAATATGAATTCCATACTTCGGCACGCAGGCCGGCAATATAAACAAAAAAGGCCTTCGAGGGCCGGCACAAGTTTGGGCTTAAGCCCGCTACTCCCCGCCTGGTACTGCAACACCTGTACGCCAACGTCTCGACAAGCGGCAGACAGCTAAACTCCAGTTGGTTAACATAAGCTGGCCGAACATATTGCACATACCCCTTTTTCGGGGCTATGGTGCGCATTCCCTGCAAATGAAAAATATACAACATCCTCGGAGTCTTCTCCGGGATCCCCAGAACATCACCAATCCGGCTCACACGTCCGGATGGGCTTCACACAGCATGCCTAAACCCGTACTCACGCTTCCGGGTGCTAACACAGTTAATTGCGGGGACGTACACGTCAACCCGTCGGAGAGCTCCCTTCCTCCACCCGTTGGTGGAGAGGGGCTTCCATGCAAATATGGAAATTGAGGGCTTCACCTGCCCAAGTAGAAATTTCGTTACCCTTGACGCGTGTTTGGCGGGGCCGCCACCGCGCTCATGGCCCGAGGCTCCACGCCTAGCATCCGTAGTGGTTGTCCGTGCCCGGATCCAACCACCGTAGGAGAGTTGAAAGCTCCGAATGATTTTCCCCTCCATGGTCGAGCCTCTCCATGGCCGACCGTGCTCCAAGTGCCCGACCGCTGCTGTACGAGGCCGATCCTGGCCCCAAGTAACACCGAGGAAGTCGATCCCGGCCTCCACTACTTCAGGCGGCGTCGGGGAAGCTGATCCCGACTGGCCTAGCTCCAAACGGCGCCGGGAGAGGAGCTCCCGGTCGACCTAGCTGTAGGCGGCGCCGGGAGGGGAGCTCCCGGCCAGTCTCGATGTAGGCGGCGCCGGGAGAGGAGCTCCCGGCCGGCCTCGCTGTAGGCGGCGCCGGGAGAGGAGCTCCCGGCCAGCCTCGCTGTAGGCGGCGCCGGGAGAGGAGCTCCCGGCCGGTCTTGCTGTAGGCGGCGCCTGGAGAGGAGCTCCCGGCCGGTCTCGCTGTAGGCGGCGCCGGGAGAGGAGCTCCCGGCCGGCCTCGCTGTGCCCTAGGCGGTGGCGCCGAAGAGAGAACAGAGAGAGAGAGAGAGAGAGAGAGAGAGAGAGAGACGAGAGAGAGAGAGAGAGAGAGAGAGAGAGAGAGAGACGAGAGAGAGAGAGACGAGGTGGGGTGCTGCTCCAGGCGGCCGGAGAAAGAGGAAATGGCGCGGGATCGGGGGCTGCTGCAGGCGGCCGGAGAAGGAGGAGGCGGCGCGGGATCGGGGGCTGCTGCAGGCGGCCGGAGAAGGAGGAGGCGGCGCGGGATCGGGGGCTGTTGCAGGCGGCCGGAGAAGGAGGAGGCGGCGCGGGATCGGGGCTGCTGCAGGCGACCGAACCCTAGCGGGCAAGAGGCCAAGCCCCGATCCTTCCCTGCTTCCTTTCCTCTTTTTTTGTTTTTTCCTTTTTTTGTCCCGAGCCCATCCACCTGCCTCTTCTCATCTGTCCCGCCTGCTTCCCTTTTTCCTGTCCAATCCCCTCCCCCCTCATATCTCCAACATAATATCATATATATATATATATATATATATATATATATATATATATATATATATATATATATATATATATTATAATAATAAGCATATATATTATATATTAAAAGGTTACACCCATGGAACCTTCGCACGCACGCACGAGCACTCGTACGTCTTCGAACGGGGCGGCACCACAACGTCGCTCATAGTACGTCCCGAGTGCGCCGTTTGGGGAGGATCCCGCTCGACCGGATACGGGGTTGTACACAATCCCCGCTCTTTTCGAGGTTGGCACAAGCTCGGAAAGAAATGTCCAACCCCAAGTATCCGGCGAGTGGGAGCCGACCCAAAGAAAAATTTTAGAGAAAAACTCACTTGGAGATAAAGGGAGCCCCACACCAGGGCTTAGATCAGAAACAACTCACTATTTTGAATATGGTTTTATAAACACGATTATTCTTTTTGAATCTCTTTCTGTAACGGTGGTATAACAAGGAGCAAATTTTATGAGGAACTAGCATAGAATGAGGATTTAAACGCAGGAGCAGGTAAAGGTATAGAAGGACCGATAAATCTTAGCATACCCGCTCGATCAGCATGGACAGGTAAAGATCAACCTTATAATGATTTATTAACACGACCAATAGTTACTCCTCTAGTTCCCATCACTACAACCTTTGCTAATCCCTTAGATGAATTCACTGATATGTTCAATATGGATGTTGAAACACTAGATGATGATGAGGAGGAATACACAACAGCTTTATCAATGATAATAATAGGTGAATCTAACGCTGCTGAGAATCTGTAAAACAAAATGTTTAAAACATTATTCCATAATCTAGACACACGAGCTTGTAAGAACCCTTAAGCAGCAGGAAAAATAATACAACATATGTAGCTATAATCAGTAGGTTTTTGAAAATTGTCCGCATATGATAGGACATCTAAAATCATTAACTGGCAGAATTACTTAACAAATACATTTTATGATAGTTATCTGTTGTCGTCACGTAGTTTGAGTCGTATATCGTATTATATCGAGAATTACTTTCGATCGAGTCATGTTCGTTGACTAGTATGTATATTTATATTTCAATATATAAAGAACCTTCATCTGTTATAAACATACACCTATTCAAAAACCAAGAACCAGGACCTCTCCCCCGCAGGCGAGCCTTCGGACCTACCAGCTAGATGAGAGCCTGCGCAGCGGGTCTACCTGGGGCCGAGCCGAGCTCGGGGTGCCGATGATGATTCCACAACCAAAACCTATCCCCCACAGGCTAGCCTACGGACCTGCCAGCTAGATGAGAGCCTGCGCAGCGGGTCTACCTGGGGCCGAGCCGAGCTCGGGGTGCCGATGACGATTCCACAAACCTAAACCTATCCCCCACAGGCGAGCCTACGGACCTGCCAGCTAGATGAGAGCCTGCGCAGCGGGTCTACCTGGGGCCGAGCCGAGCTCGGGGTGCCGATGACGATTCCACAAACCTAACCTAACCTATCCTAACCTATCCTAACCTATACTAACCTATCCTGACCTATCACCCACAAACCAAACCTCTCCCCCACAGGCGAGCCTACGGACCTGCCAGCTAGTAGGAGCCAGACAGCGGGTCTACCTGGGGGCCGAGCCGCGCTCGGGGTAGTGCAGAACCAAGAACCAGGATCTCTCCCCCACATGCGAGCCTACGGACCTGCCAGCTAGTAAGAGCCAGGCAGCGGGTCTACATGGGGCCGAGCCGCGCTCGGGGTAGTGTAGAACCAAGAACCAGGACCTCTCCCCCACAGGCGAGCCTATGGACCTGCCAGCTAGTAGGAGCCAGGCAGCGGGTCTACCTGGGGCCGAGCCGCGCTCGGGGTAGTGCAGAACCAAGAACCAGGACCTCTCCCCCACAGGCGCGCCTTCGGACCTGCCAGCTAGATGAGAGCCTGCGCAGCGGGTCTACCTGGGGCCGAGCCGAGCTCGGGGTGTCGATGACGATTCCACAACCAAAACCTATCCCCCACAGGCGAGCCTACGGACCTGCCAGCTAGATGAGAGCCTGCGCAGCGGGTCTACCTGGGGCCGAGCCGAGCTCGGGGTGCCGATGACGATTCCACAAACCTAACCTATCCTAACCTATCCTAACCTATCCTGACCTATCACCCACAAACCAAACCTCTCCCCCACATGCGAGCCTACGGACCTGCCAGCTAGTAGGAGTCAGGCAGCGGGTCTACCTGGGGCCGAGCCGCGCTCGGGGTAGTGTAGAACCAAGAACCAGGACCTCTCCCCCACAAGCGAGCCTACGGACCTGCCAGCTAGTAGGAGCCAGGCAGCGGGTCTACCTGGGGCCGAGCCGCGCTCGGGGTAGTGCAGAACCAAGAACCAGGACCTCTCCCCCACAGGCGAGCCTACGGACCTGCCAGCTAGTAGGAGCCAGGCAGCGGGTCTACCTGGGGCCGAGCCGCGCTCGGGGTAGTGCAGAACCAAGAACCAGGACCTCTCCCCCACAGGCGAGCCTACGGACCTGCCAGCTAGTAGGAGCCAGGCAGCGGGTCTACCTGGGGCCGAGCCGCGCTCAGGGTAGTGCAGAACCAAGAACCAGGACCTCTCCCCTACAAGCGAGCCTACGGACCTGCCAGCTAGTAGGAGCCAGACAGCGGGTCTACCTGGGGCCGAGCCGCGCTCGGGGTAGTGTAGAACTAAGAACCAGGACCTCTCCCCCACAGGCGAGCCTACGGACCTGCCAGCTAGTAGGAGCTGGGCAGCGGGTCTACCTGGGGCCGAGCCGCGCTCGGGGTAGTGCAGAACCAAGAACCAGGACCTCTCCCCCACAGGCGAGCCTACGGACCCGCCAGCTAGTAGGAGCCAGGCAGCGGGTCTACCTGGGGCCGAGCTGCGCTCGGGGTAGTGCAGAACCAAGAACCAGGACCTCTCCCCGACAGGCGAGCCTACGGACCTGTCAGCTAGTAGGAGCTAGGCAGCGGGTCTACCTGGGGCCGAGCCGCGCTCGGGGTAGTGTAGAACCAAGAACCAGGACCTCTCCCCCACAGGCGAGCCTACGGACCTGCCAGCTAGTAGGAGCCAGGCAGCGGGTCTACCTGGGGCCGAGCCGCGCTCGGGGTAGTGCAGAACCAAGAACCAGGACCTCTCCCCCACAGGCGAGCCTACGGACCTGCCAGCTAGTAGGAGCCAGGCAGCGGGTCTACCTGGGGCCGAGCCGCGCTCGGGGTAGTGCAGAACCAAGAACCAGGATCTCTCCCCCACAGGCGAGCCTACGGACCTGCCAGCTAGTAGGAGCCAGGCAGCGGGTCTACCTGGGGCCGAGCCGCGCTCGGGGTAGTGCAGAACCAAGAACCAGGACCTCTACCCCACAGGCGAGCCTACGGACCTGCCAGCTAGTAGGAGCCAGGCAGCGGGTCTACCTGGGGCCGAGCCGCGCTCGGGGTAGTGCAGAACCAAGAACCAGGACCACTCCCCCACAGGCGAGCCTACGGACCTGCTAGCTAGTAGGAGCCAGGCAGCGGGTCTACCTGGGGCCGAGCCGCGCTCGGGGTAGTGCAGAACCAAGAACCAGGACCTGTCCCCCACAGGCGAGCCTACGGACCTGCCAGCTAGTAGGAGCCAGGCAGCGGGTCTACCTGGGGCCGAGCCGCGCTCGGGGTAGCTCTACCCGGTCAATCTCTACCCACTACAGGGCACATCTACCCGCTACACCCACCCTCCTGAGAACGAGGGTCGATTATATAATATTCTCCCTAAGGCACGTTTTGATCTCCAGGATCGAATATCCTAGCGACAAGAGGGGAATGGGAGGGGACTTCTTTCATCACATGACCTTGGTCGTCACTTGGTTCCTATTCTATAGCCACGACGTTCGACTGAGTTTTTCTGTACTGGTCACTCTCCACGCTCACCGCACCATAACTGTTGAAGCCAAATTTGACCTCTGTGGAGTTCGGGGTCCCAAAAGAGGGGTGACCGCGCACCTACTACCCTCAAGCGAACGATCTAGGCATAAGATTAGGAACACAAGGGACAGACCCAAGGTCTCAGCGTGGAGGACCCGCCGCATACCCGGAAGACTAACAAACTCTTCCCCTCCCAAGCCAAAGGCTGAGCTAAGACACCTTCGGAGGGCGCTCTCGGCCGACCGGAATATCTAAGGAGGATCTCGAGATCGACTCTCTCCTATCCAGATGTGTCTCCTTGGGTCTACACAAAATGCTCCTCACCCGCTCTACTAATGGCGCGAACTCGCCGAGCAATGCCACGACACGCTACCCAAACTGGGCCACTAACAGCGTAATTCCGCTACTCTGACTGGCTGTCAACAGGCCAAGAGGGGCTTCCCGGCAACTATACCTCGGGGCCCCTACGGGGCGAGCGGTTCTCGAGAACACCGCCTGCCTAATACGAAGAAGAAACCTACACATCCTCAGAGCATCACAGATATTAAAAGAATATTACAGGAATATGAATTCCATACTTCGGCACGCAGGCCGGCAATATAAACAAAAAAGGCCTTCGAGGGCCGGCACAAGCTTGGGCTTAAGCCCGCTACTCCCCGCCTGGTACTGCAACACCTGTACGCCAACGTCTCGACAAGCGGCGGTCAGCTAAACTCCAGTTGGTTAACATAAGCTGGCCGAACATATTGCACATACCCCTTTTTCGGGGCTATGGTGCGCATTCCCTGCAAATGGAAAATATACAACATCCTCGGAGTCTTCTCCGGGATCCCCAGAACATCACCAATCCGGCTCACACGTCCGGATGGGCTTCACACAGCATGCCTAAACCCGTACTCACGCTTCCGAGTGCTAACACAGTTAATTGCGGGGACGTACACGTCAACCCGTCGGAGAGCTCCCTTCCTCCACCAGTTGGTGGAGAGGGGCTTCCATGCAAATATGGAAATTGAGAGCTTCACCTGCCCAAGTAGAAATTTCGTTACCCTTGACGCGTGTTTGGCGGGGCCGCCACCGCGCTCATGGCCCGAGGCTCCACGCCTAGCATCCGTAGTGGTTGTCCGTGCCCGGATCCAACCACCGTGGGAGAGTTGAAAGCTCCGAATGATTTTCCCCTCCATGGTTGAGCCTCTCCATGGCCGACCGTGCTCCAAGTGCCCGGCCGCTGCTGTACGAGGCCGATCCTGGCCCCAAGTAACACCGAGGAAGTCGATCCCGGCCTCCACTACTTCAGGCGGCGTCGGGGAAGCTGATCCCGACTGGCCTAGCTCCAAACGGCGCCGGGAGAGGAGCTCCCGGTCGACCTAGCTGTAGGCAGCGCCGGGAGGGGAGCTCCCGGCCAGTCTCGATGTAGGCGGCGCCGGGAGAGGAGCTCCCGGCCGGCCTCGCTGTAGGCGGCGCCGGGAGAGGAGCTCCCGGCCGGCCTCGCTGTAGGCGGCGCCGGGAGAGGAGCTCCCGGCCGGTCTCGCTGTAGGCGGCGCCGGGAGAGGAGCTCCCGGCCGGTCTCGCTGTAGGCGGCGCCGGGAGAGGAGCTCCCGGCCAGCCTCGTTGTGCCCTAGGCGGTGGCGCCGAAGAGAGAACACAGAGAGAGAGAGAGAGAGAGAGAGAGAGAGAGAGACGAGAGAGAGAGAGAGAGAGAGAGAGACGAGAGAGAGAGAGAGACGAGGTGGGGTGCTGCTCCAGGCGGCCGGAGAAAGAGGAAATGGCGCGGGATCGGGGGCTGCTGCAGGCGGCCGGAGAAGGAGGAGGCGGCGCGGGATTGGGGGCTGCTGCAGGCGGCCGGAGAAGGAGGAGGCGGCGCGGGATCGGGGGCTGCTGCAGGCGGCCGGAGAAGGAGGAGGCGGCGCGGGATCGGGGGCTGCTGCAGGCGACCGAACCCTAGCGGGCAAGAGGCCAAGCCCCGATCCTTCCCTGCTTCCTTTCCTCTTTTTTTGTTTTTTCCTTTTTTTTTGTCCCGAGCCCATCCACCTGCCTCTTCTCATCTGTCCCGCCTGCTTCCCTTTTTCCTGTCCAATCCCCTCCCCCCTCATATCTCCAACATAATATCATTATATAATATAATATATATAATATAATATATATATATAATATAATACATATATTATAATAATAAGCATATATATTATATATTAAAAGATTACACCCATGGAACATTCGCACGCACGCACGAGCACTCGTACGTCTTCGAACGGGGCGGCACCACAACGTCGCTCATAGTACGTCCCGAGTGCGCCGTTTGGGGAGGATCCCGCTCGACCGGATACGGGGTTGTACAATGAGCATATCGGGAATGCACCCCGTGCTGATAAAGATGCTTATAAGAAGTATCTTGACGACTCCTTAGACGTCGAATGTCTCATGTTAGCGACCATGAACTCTGAGCTTCAGAAGCAACATGAGAACACGGGTTGTAAGGACATTGATGTGCATCTCAAGAAAAATGTTTCTAGGGCAAGCTCGTCAAGAGAAATTCGGCGTCACCAAGGCGTTGTTCCAGTGTAAGATGGGAGCTCGGGACCTAGTAAGGACTCACGTACTCAAGATGATTGGGTATATAGAGAACCTTGAAAGACCAGGTTTCCCTCTGGGCCAAGAGTTGGCTACAGACCTGATCCTGCAATCGTTGTCGAACAGTTATGAGCAGTTTGTCTTGAACTATAACATGAATGAAATAGACAAGACACTGTCCGAGCTCCTAGACATGTTGCGAACTGCCGAGATTAATATGAAGAAGGCCAAGTTTGCTAGCCCCATATTGATGGTGTAGAAAGGCAAGGACAAGACCAAGGGCTTCAAGAAGATGAAGGTGGGACCTAAATCTGGACTGGAGCCCAAGTATTCTACACTGAAAAAGAAAGGCTCAGGGAAAGAAGGGAAGTGCCACCATTATGGCGAGGTTGGTCATTAGAGGAGAAATTGTCCTTCATACATTGAGGGTCTGCAAAAGATAAGAGGAGGTATGATCTCCACTTCAGGTATATATGTTATAGAGATAAACCTTTCTGCTCCTTCCTCCTGGGTATTGGATACCGGATGTGGTTCACACATTTGTATAAATGTGCTGAAACTGAGAAGGAGAAGAATGCTGAGTAAAGGAGAGGTGGACCTGCACGTTGGCAATGAAGCAAGAGTTACTGCTGTTGTCGTGGGCGTTTATTGTCTTGCTTTGCCCAGTGGGCTTGTAATAGAACTAGATAATTGTTATTTTGTTCTTTCTATAACTAGAAACATTATATTCATTTCATGTTTGGAAATGGTGAGCTTTTCTTTTATTATTAAGAATAACTGTTGTTCAATATTTAAGAATAATATTTGTTATGGTGTAGCCCAAATGTTTAATGATGTGTATGTTTTGAACTTATACCATCTGATCTATAATATTGAAAATACTAAAAGACTAAGAACAAATGACTCGAACCCTACGTATCTTTGGCATTGTCGTTTGGGTCATATAAATGAGAAACGTATATCCAAGCTCCATAGAGATGGACTGTTGGACTCATTTGATTATGAATCATTTGAGAGATGTGAATCTTGTTTGTTAGACAAGATGACTAAAGTTTCTTTCACTGGCTTCAATGAGAGGGCTGATGATCTCTTGGGTATAGTACATAGTGATGTATGTGGACCCATGAGTTCTATGACTAGAGGTGGATTCTTCTACTTTATTACATTTACCGATGATTTCAGTAGATACAGACACGTGTATATTATGAAGTGCAAATTCGAAACCTTTGAAAAGCTCAAAGTGTTTAAAAGTGAAGTAGAGAACCAGCTGGATAAGAAGGTTAAAGCACTCTGATCTGATCGAGGTAGCGAATGCCTAAGCCGTGAGTTCTGTGATCATCTGATAGAGTGTGGTATTGTATCACAGCTCACTCCACCTAGAACACCATAACATAATGGTGTGTCTGAGAGGAGGAATCGTACTTTATTAGACATGGTACGGTCGATGATGAGTCATGCAGATCTGCTTATTTCCTTTTGGGGTTTTTCTCTAGAAACTGTTGTTTTAACATTAAATCGTGCTTCAACGAAAGCGGTTCTAAAGACATCATATGAGATATGGACTGGAAAGCATCCCAGTATGTCGTTCATTAAGGTTTGGGGTTTCGAGGCATACATGAGACGTCAAATGCCAGATAAGCTGGAACCCAAATCAGATAAGTGTTATCTTGTGGGGTATCCTAGGGAAACCAAAGGGTACTATTTCTACCTACCGTCCGAGGGCAAAGTGTTTGTCGCAAGGACTGGTATCTTTCTTGAGAAAGAGTTTTTAAGTAGAAAGACAGCCAGAATAGAACTTGAAGAAGTTCAGGAACCACAAATAGTGAAGGAACCAGAATTGGAACCTGAGTCAGGACTACAAGTAGTTGTAGCTGGAGAATCTGCTCAGGAAACACATGTTCTACGTAGATCTGGTAGACCAAGATTTGAGCCTGAGAGATATGGATTTTTTTATCTCAAATAGGTAATGTGTTGTTTATGGATCATAGTGATAAGCCTGCAACCTACCATGAGGTTATGTGTGGACCGAACTCCGAGAAGTGGCTTGAGACCATGAAATCTGAAATGGACTCCATGTATGAAAACTAAGTATGGACTTTGGTGGAACCACCTGAAGGGGTACGATCCATAGGGTGTAAGTGGGTCTTCAAGTAGAAGACTGACATGGATGGGAATGTACAGACATTCAAAGGCCGACTGGTGGCAAAGGGTTTTAAGCAAATTCATGGTGTTGACTATGATGAGACTTTTTCCACTGTTGTTATGGTTAAGTACATCAGAATTCTGCTTGTTATTGCTACATATTATGACTACGAGATCTGACAGATGGATGTCAAAACGGTTTTCCTTAATGGTAACCTACTCAAGGAAGTGTACATGACACAACCTGAGAGTTTTGTATCTCCAGGTGAAGCCACTAAAATATGCAAGCTGTAGAGATCCATTTATGGATTGAAACAGACTTCTTGAAGTTAGAATATTCGTTTTGATGAAAAGACCAAAGAGTTTGGTTTTATTAAGAATGAAGATGAACCTTGTGTTTACAAACGGATTAGTGAGAGCATTGTAGTCTTCCTGATATTATATGTAGATGACATACTGTTGATCAGCAATGACAAACCGATCCTGCAAGTTGTTAAGAACAACCTAGGGGACTGCTTTTCGATGAAGGACTTAGGGGAAGTGACGTATATACTCGGTATTAAGATCTATAGAGACAGATCGAATAAGTTGCTTGGTTTCATCCAAAGTACATGCATTGATAAGGTGTTGAACGGTTTAGCATGCTTGAGTCCAAGAAAGGATTCTTACCCATGTCTCATGATGTGAATCCCTCTAAGGACCAGTGTCCTAAGTCTTGTGAGATAAGGACCGCATGAAGTTGGTTCCATATGCTTCGACAATTAGATCAATCATGTATGCAATGTTATGTATTAGACCCGATGTCTCTTATGCTTTGAGCATTACTAACAGGTATCAGTCTGATCTCGGTGAAAGTCATTAGATAGTCGTCAAGAATATCCTCACGTACTTGCGAAGAACTAAGGATATGTTCTTGGTATTCGGCGAAAAGGAAGAGCTCGTTGTAAGTGGTTACACGGATGCTAGCTTCCAAACTGATAGGGACGATTCAAAGTCTCAGTCAAGGTTTGTATTTTGCCTGAATGGAGGTGTTGTTAGTTGGAAGACTTCCAAGCAGGATACAGTTGCTGATTCTACTACTGATGTCGAGTATATTATCGCTGCAAATGCAGCAAAGGAGGCTGTATGGATTAGGAAATTCATCGGCGAGTTAGATGTAGTTCCTAGTATTGTTCATCCTGTAGATCTCTACTGTGACAACAACGGTGCAATTGCACTTGATTCGGAACCTAGATCTCATCAGCGCTTCAAACACATACTCCGGCGGTTCAATCTAATTCGAGAGATTGTCGATCGAGGAGATGTGAGCATATGCAGAGTGCCGACTGAGGAAAACATTGCGGATCCACTGACAAAGCTTCTTGCACAGAGAAAGCATGATGGTCATGTTAGATCCATGGGTATACGATACCTAAATAATCAACTCTAGTTTAAGACTTGTGGAATGTATGTTTGTTGGTTGTATAATATTTCATTTGATGAATAAAAGTACTATATGCATTTCATTTTATATATTTTGACAATTTTTTTTATTATGAAGTTATTTCTATTATGATAGAGTAGTTCGATTTCATAAATAGCCTTAGAGTGTATACTTCCATATGTCAAGTAGTGACTTGATGTGAGAACCTATGATTTCATAAGTTTCATTCTTAAAGGTCCCTAGTCGTTGTCTTATCTTAAAAGCTAAGGGCAATGATGATACTTTTAAGACTAGCATGTGCGTTGACTGATGACCCGTCCTCATAGGTTAAGATATTGTGATATCAAGTCATCACATGGGTACTTGTTATGAACAAGTTGTACTAGACAGACCCACCGTGAGAATACTTTGTGGATTGTTATATGAACGTGTCACAAGTATGGCTCAAGTGGCAATGGTGTTTGTGGTCCTTTGACTTGAAATCACAGCTTTCATTGAGTGAGGAAGAGCGTGCTTTGATGTCATCAAAAGTCCAGTCCTGAGAAAGTTGGATGATAAAGGTGGTTGTTGGGTACGTTACGAATCATTTGGGTGATTGCGTGTGAGCAGAGATAGAATTTCTCCTCCTATATGACAGGAGTTGCATCCATGTGGCCTCTTGATGGAATGAGACTGAGAAGTGCATGACCATGCTTGGTTGAGTCAATATATGATATTGGACTCACAAATTTTCTACAAATCCATTATAGATCAAGAAACTCGGATTGGACATTTATGAGGGTGACACGGTCTATACCTCTAGTTTTATCCGGATGTAAGAGACGAAGGGACATGACAACACTGTAACATTGGTCACAATGGCTTTTGAGTTTTATAAACTCTTACTGTTTGTGGAGCAATGATGTATTGCTAGATGTCGCTCATTATTTGTGAAGCTTTTGTTTGAAACTTTCTAGATCAAGTGGGAGACTGTTGGTGCAACCATAGTGATCTGGAAGTGATCAAGCATGTAGCATCACTGCCAACTTAGTATGAGTCTATTAGGGGTGCACATAAGATTGTGGAGAAATTGGGAGATTGGATCTGTACTATTTAGCTCATATGATGAGTTGAAGGATATTGAAAAAAGAGGCTAAAAATATTCTAAGGCATTTGACGTTGAGTGTGTTTAGCTCACTCAACATCATGAGGCTAAAGGCGTTGAGTGTGTTTAGTTCATTCAAAGCCATGGAGGTTGAAAGATTCTAAGGCATTAGGCGTTGAGTGTGTTTAGCTCACTCAACGCCATCGGGCTGAAAGCGTTGAGAGCGTTCAGTCCAGTCAACGCTTTCGCGGGTTAAGTGTTAAATCTGCGAATGTTGGCGTTGAGTGCGTTGACTGTCGCACTTAAGCGTTGAGTGCGTCGAGTCCACTCAATACCTTCGTCAAGTAAAGGGTTTACCTGGCGAATCTGGCACTTAGGCGTGGAGTGTATTGCATTCACTCAACGTCGTTCGACGAATCAAGTTCGACGTTCTGGCCTTTGGCACAGATTTCGTCGTGCTGAGTTCGACGAATCAAGTTCAACGTTCTGGCCTTTGGCGCAGATTTCGTCGAGCTGAGTTCGACGAATGAAATTCGACGTGCTGGCTTTTGGCGCAGATTTCGTCGAGCTGAGTTTGACGAATCAAGTTCGACGTTCTGGCCTTTGGCGCAGATTTCGTCGAGCTAAGTTCGACGAATTGTTCGTCGAGTTGAGTTCTACGAATGCCCGTGTTGAGTCAAATGTTGACTTGCTGAATTTATCTCCTGGGATATAAATATGATGTTTTAGGGTTATCTGTGGACGGTTCTTTTCTTTCAGCACATGAGCCAATACTATGCGATAAGAAGAAAACCTAGAAACCCGACGAAAGTGTTCCTCCAATCCTGTCGCTGATTCCGATCCCGATCCTGAGGAGTGTCGTCGTCACCTCTGCTACAACAGATCTAGTAGTCTGTGGAGACGCTGAGTGTCCTCTCCCGACATAGCGCTTGTGTGACAAGTTGATGTGGGTTCTCCTGATCGTGTGGATTACTATAGAGGCACAGATATACTTTCTGCGCTCAATACTCTAGCCGATGTGTGGCCGACCTGATTTTTCTGGAGCATCAAGGTTGAGTTCTGACTCGATCCCTCAAAGGTAATTTTTATTACAGTATGCTTTACTTTTTGATTCATGAATATTGCTAGATCCGAACTTGTTTGGATTTTTCTTGTTCTTTTTCCGCTGCGTGCACAAGTGTTGTGCCATCCCCAAAAACCCAACACTGGCATCTTCCTTGACAGTTGAAAAGACTTACTGAATCCAAGGTGGAACGTGGCATCACTCTCATCCTCTAATAGTGGATTAAACTCTGAAGCCATCATCTCGGAACGAACCTCCACTGCAATCTGATCCCGCTCCACTTTGAAGTCATAGGAATCCTTGTACTTAGCGATTGTGGAAGCTCGCGCAACCTCAATGCCCTTCTGCGCAGTAGTGATATGTGCCCTCTCCTCCTTCAGCTACGTCATATCAAACTCTATCTGGGACATGTTTATCCTGGCCGCCTCAGTGTAGTAGAGATCCGCCTAAAGGCTTGCCTCAATCACATCAATCTTTCACTGAAGTCCCACATTCGTGTCCTAGGAAGCAACAAACACAAACTTCGACCTATCCATATGAGAGAGGGCCTCCCCCCCCCCCCCCCCCCCCCCGCTTCATAGCATAAGCCAGAGACTCTGTCAACGAGCCCAACTTTGTCTGGAGAGATAAAAACTCATCAATCATGGTCACGTAGCTGCTATCCCACGTAAGCAAGACCTCACGCAACAAGTCTAATTGAAAAAACAAATACAAGATTGGAGTGGCGACAAAGTGCATGACCAAGAAACGAGCAAACAAAGCGACCAACATACATTCGGCATAGCAGCCTAAAAAAGAGGACTCATGCTTCTTGCCCTTCGCAGCAACCAGTGGAAGTGTTGGTCCGTCCCGTGATATTGGCACATATGCAGTCAACTCTGGTGTCTCCTCGGCATCAGGAGCGGCGGGAGGGGGACCGTCCCCAAACTTGTTTGGGCAGTCATCGACAACCTCTATGACGGACTCAGGAGCAATAAAAGACGGCCCTGCCTCCTCGCGCTTTTGCGGAAAGAAAAACTTCCTCTTCTTGCCCCGCTTCAAGAGGATGGCGCTGCTCCGCTCGGCATCAGTAGAGACCCGCCGAGAGCAATCTATTCTCACCAACAAATGCGCCAACCCCAGGTGCCTGCTCTCCAACTCGCGCGGATCCTCAAACCCCAGCACGGAAAACAATCGTACTCTTGCCCCTCGAGTCGGCAGCAACACCGCGGGAGCTCCCGCCAAACCTCAGGAAATCTCCAAGGACTCCTGACGAACCGAAAGAGTGTTCCCTCGTGACGGTAATTGGTCTTGTCCTCAAAGACAAACCACTTCTTATTGCTCCTCACCTCAATCTGATCACCGGTGCCAGAGCAAACTTCGCATCACTCACAAAAAAGCTGAACGAACAGTCAGGAACCATGCTCCCAGAAGAAGCAGGTCTGTCTCATAATCCTAGTCATCCATACAGAGGAGAATTGCAAGGCCAGGTATACATGGCGAGAAATTTGATCCGTCGAGTTCAGATTTCGTCGAGCTAATCTTGAAGTTCGTCGAAAGCATGATTTCAGAAAAGTTAGTTGATTTTGGCTAAGTCCAGAATGATGCTGACTCAGCAAAGTCAACAAAGTTCAGATTCGATGCAAATCGACATTAACGTCGTCGTCAGTCTACAGTGGATCTCAAGTTAATAGAGCTGAAATCCTGGTAGCAGTCAAGATTTCGGGATTATTCAAGATTTCGAGGGTTAATAGTTCCTATTAATCCTTGAGCATCCAATATGCCCAAAAACCAAACTCGAAATTGAACTGATATAACCAGCTCGGCTGGAGCCGGCAGAGGAAGTCATGGAGATGGAGGTCACCAGCAAGGCGGGGAAGGTAGAGAAGGTGAAGATCAGCGGGGGCTTGCGTCCCGAAGACCAGGCAAGATAGGCGTTTAATTATAGTCCACGCGGTTCGTCCCTAGCAGTTAGAGAATGCTAGGGACACCCCGACACAATGTGACAAGTCACTTGAGGATGACCCTGATGCTCCTCCACGTCAGGGCCAACGTTCGAGGGATGGTCCGCCTTGTTGAGAACCAAGGTCCAACGGGATTGGGTGAGTGTGAGACCGCATATTTGGGCTTCCCCATCGCGTTCCAGGTCTGGGTGTTGACCCCGGTGCCCCCCCCCCCCCCCCCCCCCCCCGTGTGGCGGAATATCCTCTCCATCCCGTGGATGGATTAGTCTCACATCGCCTACAGCGGGTGGTCCTTTGTGTTTATGTACCCCCGTCCCCCCTTCCTACTACCTCAGGTTTTTGGGAAGATGTGTGGTGACGGGTGGTTTCAACATGGTATCAGAGCCATCCCGCTGCGGGGGTGTGTTGAGAACCAAGGTCCAACGGGATTGGGTGAGTGTGAGACCGCATATTTGGGCTTCCCCATCGTGTTCTAGGTCTGGGTGTTGACCCCGGTGGGCCCCCCGTGTGGCGGAATATCCCCTCCATCCCGTGGATGGATTAGTCTCACATCGCCTGCAGCGGGTGGTCCTTGGTGTTTATGTACCACCGTCCCCCCTTCCTACTACCTCGGGGTTTTGGGAAGATGTGTGGTGACGGGTGGTTTCAACACGCCTCCAGCAGACCGCCACCATCGTGATATTCCTCATTGAGCCCTAATCCGGCCGGTAAGGCAAAATCCCGACTTTGCGATAACGGCGGCCTATCATTTTATTACAAAATTTTGGAATTTTCCAGCAGACCGCCACCATCGTGATATTCCTCATTGAGCCTCAATCCCGCCGGTAAGGTAAAATCCTGACTTTGCGATAACGACGGCCTATCATTTCATTATAAAATTCTGGAATTTTCCCATCATTTTATTAGTAAGAAATCAAAAAAATATTTTATTTTTATTAAGCTATTATTTTTATTAAATCATTACAAAATTTTAATTTTGATCTGTCAATAGCGACCTATATTTTTATTTGTCTGCAAAAAAATTCAAAAAAAATTATTTAATAATTTTCATATTATTTCCTGCAAGCAAAGCTACGGAAGAACCAGAAGTTTTCATGATTGAGCTTTAGGTGGAAACAACATTGACGAGCCTTTATTGAGTCATTAAGCTCAATAAAAATATAAAACACGAAACTTTTAATCCTGGTTTCCTGCACCCAAAGCTACAGAAGAATTAGAAGTTTCAACATCAAATGAAGAACTCCTAAGTCTCTTAGCCAAGATATTCTACAAGATGGCTAGGAAGGACCTTAGGAGAAAGTCATCCAGGCAGGATGATAAGCCCAGGTATGATAAAACACCCACTAAAAAAATAGTGTGTTTTGGGTGCAGGAAACCAGGATACTTCATCTCAGAGTGTCCTGAAAATCAAAAGAAAGAAAGAAAGAAGAAGAGAAGTGACATAATTATGCCAGTGGTCCTTCTTAGCCATCTTCATTAAGATGGCTCCAAGTATGCAAGTAAATCAGTGCTATAATAATCACTTGGTGCCAAGCATTATTGTGATCCTTGGTGCCAAAATTGCGTGTCCCTAGCCGTGTGATGTCGTTCGCACCTTGAGGGCCTCTCGCGAGCCCGAAGTTGTACACTAATCTCCATTGCTAGTTAGTTGATTTCAACCCACAACTCTTGGATCCAGTTTTACAACAATCAATGCTTGAGAAACAATATTGTTAATTCAAAATGTCAATACTTAGGCTCCTAAACTTGAACCTAAAGCAATTTTGGCACGGTCCTGCGACCTTCTGATATACCTTTTTAAGGAATATCGCAAAGTCAGGATTTTGCCTTACCGACAGGATTGGGGCTCAATGAGGAATATCACGATGGTGGCGGTCTGCTGGAGGCGGACCATCCCTCGAACGTTGGCCCTGATGTGGAGGAGCATCAGGGTCATCCTCAAGTAATGTGCCAACTCCCTGGATCAGTTTTGGCGGGAGCTCCCGCGGTGTATCAGATGGTGGCGGTCTGCTGGAGGCGGACCATCCCTCGAACGTTGGCCCTGACGTGGAGGAGCATCATGGTCATCCTCAACAAATGCGCCAACTCCCAGGTACCTGCTCTCCAACTCGCACGGATCCTCAAACCCCAGCACGGAAAAAAATCGTACTCTTGCCCCTCGAGTCGACAGCAACACCGTGGGAGCTCCAGCCAAACCTCAGGAAATCTCCAAGGACTCCGGATGATCCCAAAGAGTGTTCCCCCGTGACGGTAATTGGTCTTGTCCTCAAAGACAAACCACTTCTTATTGCTCCTCACCTTGATCCGATCATCGGTGCCAGAGCAAACTTCGCATCACTCACAAAAAAGCTGAACGGACAGTCAGGAACCATGCTCCCAGAAGAAGCAGATCTGTCTCATAATCCTAGTCATCCCTACAGAGGAGAATTGTATGATCAGAACACCGCAAAATCGAAAGATCTCCGCAGCCACCTCAGCAGGAGTGATCCGGAAGCCAATATTCAAACACCCATCCGAGATCGCGACATAGCCCAGGGGGGATTCTAAACACTCTCCTCTGGAAGCAAAATTTTCTCTTCGACGTTCGCCAGGATACCGAAGTGTTTCCGCCACACGCCCTCCCGGTCCTACTAACCATGACTAAATCATGATTATGCTCGGTTACACCATGTGTAGATTGCCCCTACATAGATGTAAATCGTTCGTAATCTTTACATTAGAAAACTTTTTGAGTGTCAACTAGACACGTTGAGATATCAGGATAAGTGAGACACATTCCAGTCAATGCCGACTCCTCAAACATCCTCAGACTTAATTTAGCATTGCTAATGTTCGTAATTTGGGCTCACCAAGCCCCGCTCAATCAAATCGAGTCATAGCAATAACATTTTTACTAGTTCTGGCCAATGCTAGCTCACATCAGGGTTTAAACTGTTTCTGGCAACATAAACAAGACTCTAGAACTAAAAAAGAGGAAATTTTTATCCATCCTTGCATGATTGCAAGCACAACCGTTGCATGAAAAGGACTCCCAAACCCACGCTAAACCAAAACTCAACTTTTTTCAAGATCAAGCAGCATAGGTTCCTCATGCCTGAGAAATATTTATATCCTCGCCTCAAACTGTTTATAAAAAGTGTTTTTAGGATCTTAAAATGATCTTTACTAAAAAAAAGATAATTTTAAATGGGCCCGCCCGATTTCCCTATCAAGTATGCCCTAAATCTACTTATAAGGGCAACCAATGCCTTCATCGTCCCTTTCCAGTTTACATCAAAGGGCAAGCATACTATATCAAGCTTAAATGGATCCCTAACCACAAAGACGAATTTTTGTGTCTGGGTCCGGTTATATAATCCATAGTCACCAAAAAATACAACTAAAAATATATAATTCTATACAATTCCTTTATTTGAGATAACCTAGCTTTACACAGCTTCACACATGGCACAATCTCATTGGTTCTGAATTTCTCCCTTCCGTCGCACAAAAATTTAGCCTTGACAACAGCAGAGCTTGCTATTTGAAAAGGAAGGCATAGAAGAAAAGGAACATAAGCAGGGGAAAAAGATCCAACAATTGAAAACAGAAAGCCATATTCTATATCAGTATAGAAAAAGACGAAGCTTTTTTGTGTTAGGAACCGAGAAATCAAGCTTCGCTTACAGCAGACTAATAAAGAAGACAGAAAAATCTGGCTGAGAATAGTAGAGGTCGCATGAGCAAACTTCATCTATCTGATTCCAGGATAAAGTAAAAAACAAAAACAAAACCGATGCCAGAATAACTACTTTGATACATCAGAAATGGCGGATAGGGACTACATCAATCATTTCCTTAAACAAAGTGAATTATTCGGTCAGGTAAAGTGCCCAAAATTAGAGAAACATTTTTGTAAAAAAATACCAGGATACAGAGGAAATGGGAAGGGATGAACAAGATGAATCAGCCGTGGATGTTCAGCGCCTCCCACAGCAAGTTCTTCGGAGCCGGGCAGCTCAAGTCACGGGCCTGCAATGCCGCAACTTTTAGTGTTCTAAGCGTCCTCAGATTCGCTTCCCAGAAACTGAAACTAGAGTACTGCAGCTTGTGTTTCTTACAGAGCTCCTTCACAAGAGGAGAAATCCGCCGGAGATGGTTTCTTGGAAGACGGGGGAACAGATGGTGTTCAACCTGAAACTGCAATCCGCCGTGAAACCAATCCATCCATGGTGAGCAAGAGATATCGATCGTCCCCATCGTCTGTTTCTCAAACCAGTCGTTTCCCTTCGGGTTTCCAACATAAACGCTGGCTGAGAAATGGTTGAGAGTGAATTGCACGTGTTGGACGGCGGTGACAGCGAAGCTTGCTATGACGAAAAGAAGTTTTTCGCCCAGATTTGGCAGGAATGAAATGAGGTAAGAGTACCAGATCCAGAAAATGATCATCCCAACAATCTCCTGCCAGCGGCCGGGAACCTTTTTGTTGGATAGAACGAGGAAGACGGATTGAGCATAGAGATTCAGCCTGGCGAAGATCATCACGGGGTAGTAAGACAGATGCTGGTAGCTGACGAATAATCTTGAGATGGAATCGAAGGGCATGGTTCTGTCGTAGAAGACGGAGGTGAGGGACTGGAAGAACTTGGAGGAGACGGCAAACACCGGCATGTGCTGCAGATCTGGATCGAACTGGAGGTTATTCACAGCTATGTGGTGGGCATTATGCGTTCTCACCCACCATCCGATGCTTATTCCGGTTAAGCAATTCCCGCAGAGAATCTGAGCCAATCGATTGAAACCGGGGCTGATCATGATGTTGTAGTGGCCGGAATCATGGCCGATGAACCCAGATTGGATCCAGAGCAGACCCATCATCCCACCGGCGATGAGATGCAGCCAAACGCTGCTGGTGCCGATGATGAAGTAGATGGCGATGGCGAAGAAGACAGAGATCAAGGAGAGAGATAGGAGAACCCCATGGCCCTTATCTTCGTACATGCCGAGCTTGGTGAACTCAGCGACGAGGCGGCGGTAGTCCTTGGAAACGTCGGAGACGCGGTAGTCGGAGAGGTAATACCCGACAAAGAATTGATCGAGGTGTTTCCAGGCGGAAGCCGGATGGAATGCAACGAATGCGTCGGTGGCATCCTGGCCAGCGAGGTTTAGGAGAGGGATCTCGCCGCCGGGATGATCCTTCACCCACTCCGTCGCGTTGTAAACCTTGCCCTGGATCGAGATCCACAGATCCGACGGTGAGTTGTGCTTCTCGAGCTCTTCCGATGAAATATACCTCCTCTGATCCACATCCGCTATCATTACGGCAAACAAAAAGCCGGCCAATAACACGAGGCGACGTGCGGAATGCTTTGAGAAGGGATGCTTTCGGTTGCTGATCCTCTTCTCTTGCCCCTTCCTCGTGGTTACAAAGATGAAGAGGAAGAAGAAGAAGAAGAGGGAGAAGAAGAAGAAGGGAGGAGGAAGGCGCGAGGGAAGAGGAAACCCAAATCCTTGGTTAATAGTGACCGATTCTTCTCTGCCGTCCGCTCTGTAACTACATATGTGGAGTTTGGTGTATCATTCTCTCTATTTCAAACCGCGTCAAAAATGATGCTCACCCAGTTTTCTCCTACAATTTTATTTATCTTACAGCGTCACATATATGATATATTATATATATATTATATTTTCTTTTATTATAGAAATTAATTAATCCCTGCAATCCACAGATGTTACTCATCGTGTCCTTCCCGCGAACCACGCTTTGCTGGATTGCCTCAAAAGTCACCGCTCTCTTACTGAACCAATTCTCTCCCTTTCAAATGAAATAGAGGGTATTTATTTCATATTTAGTGAGCACTGTTTTTTTGAATTAAAAAAATATAAAAAATTGGGGAAAACAGAACCGTTGAATCAAAAAGTAAAAGATTCTGTCCGTGAAATGAATTCTCTCCATTTCTACCAGTCGGTGCTTTCATAGCAAATTCATTTACTTTTGACTGGTTTGAGGGCGTGGTCTTTATATATGGATCGCCCTTTCCGATACCTGATCGGAGCTCCTCTTGCACGCCGGCTGGTACGAGGAAGAAAGCGCTCTCCTCGACCTCTCCCTCTCTGTGTCGTGCGCCCATGGGCGGAACTAGCTCTGGGCACGGTAGGGCACGTGCCCGACCGGTTTTTCGCTAAATTAGGTTTCATATCCTCCTGCTCCCGATCCCGTCGCCGCTCCCGATCCCGTCGCCGCTACCTGCTCCAGCTCCCGATCTCGTCCCGATCCCGTCGCTAAACCTAGCAGGCTCCCGATCTCGTCCCGATCCCGTCGCTAAACCTAGCAGGCTCCCGATCCCGTCCCGATCCCGTCGCTAAATTAGGTTTCTTCTTCTTCTTCTTCCTCATCTTGTTGTTGGCCAGATAGTTAAATGTTCTGTAATCCTTCTCTTTAGTTGTGTTTACTCTAAATTGTCCTATGTAAGGACTAAGGAGTGGACATTTCTTGCCATTTTCTTTGTCTTACTGTTCCTTAGATGCTTGTATTGCATATAATAGCTTAATACTCACTCTCATTACATTTTAAGCTCTATTTCATTGTTGTTTACATATTTTATATTCTGATGGGTAAATTAATGCATTAATTCTTACATTAGTTATTGAGAATTCACCTCCGAAGTCAATAACCTACTTGGAACCGTCAAAAGGTATGTGAAATAGCTTTAAATTTTCCACATCTAATTGCTTTTGATGCCTTATTTGAAGTTTAATTGATCACCTTCTTTATTTTGTCCACTAGATTGTGTTATGAGTTGTTTTTATGATCTACTGCAGTAATTGTACACTAAATGCTATTTACAATGTTTTTTTATTACTCTTTAGATGTGCAAAAAAAATTGATTTCATATTCAATAAAACATTGTGCTGCTTGAAGTCAAGTCTCTTATGAGTTTTAACATAATTTTCAAATTTTTGAAAGTTTTTTCTACCCATATAGTCTCAGAATGTAACATTCTAAAGTAATTATCACTCTAAAGAAAGAAGCATGTAAAAGGAAAAATATCATGTTCAATTTGAAGGGTCAAGATTTAAGGCCATCACAGGAAGGTACAAGGCTCTAGAAGAAGAGAGAAAGAATGTTCACCAAATAGTTTATTCATCCCCAATTGGGGGTATTTACACTTGTACAATAAATCAATTTGATACCACCTCAAACTCATGAAAGGAATAGTCATGGGTTTGGAATTTTAGTGAAGAAATCTATTGTCCCCATTTGAGAGGAAACACACGTCAACATATTATTTACATAAAATACTTATACCTAAAATTATCCATCTAAGGTGACATGAACGTGCCAAGAGTCCCAAGACACGATATCTGGTAGTGGTATCCCTATAAGTAACCAAACGGATGCTCCTCAATGATTCTGGATGGTCGAGATGTGAGACCGAGTTATATGCTTTCTATCCGTCTAAATCTAACAGGAAAACCAATTCTTTTGTAATTTTGTGTTCAATTTTTTATTGTAATATTGTGTTCAATATTTTCCTTACAAAAATATCTTTGCAAAAAAAAATTCGGGGCACTGCCCCCGAACCCCCGCTCAGGGTGCGCTGCCCCCCGAACCCCCCGAATTGACAATACTTAGATTGTGCCCGTGCGACTTCAAAATCTTAGTTCCGCCGCTGCGTGCACCGCCTGGTAGAAAAAAGAATCCCTCTCCGGATCTCTCCTCCTTTTCCGTGCAGAGCCACCGATCCATATGGTGTAAGAGCGATCCTTGTCATTCAAGCCATATAGGAGGAAGAGCCTCGTTCGACCTACTCATCTCCTTGTTGAGCCTTAGTGCCTCCCCTTGTTCTATTTTTGATGGACGACCAAGTAGGGGGCAGCAATCCAGATTCCGTCATCGTGGTTTTGGGTGCTAGCCATGTGGGAGGAGAAGCCATTGGTATAAAGTGGCGTCGTCGGCCTAGGACAAGCCAACTCGAAGCTAGGTTCGTTGGAAGGAGACTGAATCTATTGTAGGGTAACTTCTATATTTGTGCTTCGTCATGTCCGTAAGAGTTCCAATGGATCTGAAATGCACGTCTGGGGTAACGACTCTTTTCCCCTCGATCTTAAGACCGCTATTTCTACATTTCCATGCTTATATTTACTTTCGTGCAATGAGAGTCCCTTCATGTCGTTTAGGTTGAGGAAGGGGACTCCGTCATGGCATGAGATTGCGACCCCGGTGTATGTTTATGTGAGAACATAGTCCCTCTCCCACTACGCGGTGGAGAGCGGGGACTCCACTAAGGTGTGGGATTGCTACCCTGATGTAGCTTTTTGTTTCTATTTTTGCTTAGGAGGGACACCCACCTCCAATTGGACGCGGTGTGTGTTTCTTTTGGTTCATTGTGAAACTCTGAGTAGATTGTGTACAACCCCATATTCGCGAAAAGTGGACCCCAAATAAGGCATGCACATTTTTAAGATTTTTGGGAATTTTGCACTCCTAGGGGCCAATTTTGGGTGAACATGTAGAACATACTAGTAGGGGAGAAAATATTTCTCCCCCCCTAAGGCACTCTTGAGAAGTCGGTCAAGCCGCCTAAGCCGCCTCAGCCCGGCCAGGCCGCCCTAGCCGCCTCAGCCTGGTCACAGGCCGCCAAGCTCACCCAGCCAGGCCGCCCCAGCCAGCAAGCAGACCACTGCCTCGCCCAAGCCACTGTCTCGCCAAGTAGGCCAGCTCGCCAAGCCCCAGCTCGCAGGCCGCCCAGCTCGCAGGCCGCCCCAGCTCGTAGGCCGCCCAGCTCGCAGGCCGCCCCAGCTCGCAGGCCGCCCCAGCTCGTAGGCCGCCCTAGCTCACAGGCCGCCCCAGCTCGCAGGCCGCCCAGTTCGCAGGCCGCCCAGCTCGTAGGCCGCCCCAGCTCGCAGGCCGCCCCAGCTCGCAGGCCGCCCAGTTCGCAGGCCGCACACCTCGCAGGCTGCCCACCTCGCAGGCCGCCCACCTCGCCCAGCCTTCTCGCCCTTGCCCCCTGCTTTTACCGTCTCGCCCTCGGGGGGGATTAACTCTCTGCCCCCCGGCGTGGCTGCTTTCTATTGGCCCAAGGTTTATTGGGCGTAAGGGTATTTTGGTCATTTTACCCCCAGAACTTGGAAAAACTATAAATAGACTCCCTTGGGTGCCTTTGGAGGGGGATGAATTCTAGCTTCCTCCTCCCTTAGCTTCTTCTTGGTAGAGTAGAGAGAGCTCCTCCAAGGCACCCTAGCTTGAGCATTGGCTAGGGAGGGGAAGTGCTCAGGTAGCCTTCCGGGTGTGAGGTGGGACCTCCGTGCTAGAGCCGAGGGTCAGTTCATAGCTTCCAAAGTCTTCGGTCCGTGACATCCCCCTAAGTGCAGTAGGTGTGAGGTCATCCCTTTTTAGGGACCCCGAACTCCACGAGAGACCAAGTCTTTGGTTTCAACATTTTGGTGCGGTGAGCGTGGAGAGTGACCAGCACAAAAGATCTCGGGAGAGTATCATGACAGGAGGTCAAGGAGGTAGTGATGATCTCGGCGAGCTCCCCAGCTTAGGACCCTTTGTGGGGAGGCAAGAGTTCATAGCCTCCATCCAAGGCATCATGGAGATGATGCGCAACATTGCTCCTCAGGGTGGAAGCTCCACCCCGACCCCCTAGGAGTTAGCTCCCCCTCTCGACGAGCTGATTCCCAGGGGTCTAGGCGAGGTGACCCCAGCGGGGGGAGAAGGAAGTGCACCAGGAAGAAGGCCTGGGAAGGAGAGGATGGAAGATGGGGTCGAGCGAGACCTCACCGGCCGGGAGTTGTTCTCCAGCCCGGCAAGTGCCACCCCTCCAGGTTCGAGGACTTGAGCCGGAGCTTCCAGCTTCGCTTCTCCACCTCCAAGAAGAGGAAGAGGAGTCCTGAGTCCATCTTCCTGATAAGGCAGGGGGTCGAGGAGTCGCTGGTCCGCTACGTTGACAGGTTCCAAGAAGAGATCTTGGAGGTCCAAGAGATGCCCGGGTATGCTCTCCAGATGGCCTTCACCGTTGGGCTAAAGGAGGGCTTCTTCAAGATGAGCTTGACCCGGAAGGCCCCCTTTCCTTCGAAGAGCTGATGGAAAGGGCGGCAGAGGAGATAGTCATGGGGGCGGCCAACCCGTCATTTGTCAAAAAGTTGGCAAGACTAACAGAGGCGGAGTCGAAGGAGCAAGGAGGCGCAAGACATCAGGAAGGAAGAAGGAGAGAGGAGCAGGGAGCTCAGGGGTTCCAGGGACAGGAGGGTCCAGAACCAGGTTGGAGGCAGCAGGGAGGACCCATTCAGGGTCCAGGAAGAGGTCACAACCAAGGTGGGGGATTTCATGAAGGCCGAGGGAGGTTCAACTTCCAAAGGCAAGCCCTAGGCAGCTCCTACCCCCACCACAGCAAGCGATGGACATGGTCGAAGGGAGAGGAGGAACCGCACGGGAAGGAGAAGAGTCAGAGTAGAGTTACCCTACTGCGAGTTCCACCAGGAGGAAGGCCACGCAACATCTACTTGCCCCGAATTTCTGGAGTTGAGAAGGACAAGAGCTCCAGCACTGCAACCTCATCAGCCTCAACAAGCACAAGACCCGGTGCAGATTGAAGAAGTCCAACCCGAGGCAACAGAGGAGAGATGTGAGGACAGGGTTGATGTGGGCACCCGGGGAAGGATCGGATGATTCACGGGGGAAGAGGGAGGTAAGAGAGAAGTGAATCATCTCTTTGTAATGAACTTAGCTTGCGTTGTAACGACTATGATTAATGGTAGAAACAACCGAAAAATATTTATGGTCCACAAAAGGTCTCACTCCGAGATGGATTTCGCTGTCAGGCTCTCACATGCTGGCAGGGCAGGTTGATCTCTCGTGGAGGCTAAGTCCTTTTAGCTCTGAGATGGATTCCGCTGTCATGCTCTCACAAGCTGGCAGGGCAGGTTGATCTCTCGTGGAGGCTAAGTCCTTTTAGCTCCGAGATGGATTCCACTGTCAGGCTCCCACTAGCTGGTAGGGCAGGTTAATCTCTCGTGGAGGCTAAGTCTTTTTAGCTCCGAGATGGATTCTGCTGTCAGGCTCCCACTAGCTGGCAGGGCAGGTTGATCTCTCGTGGAGGCTATGTCCTTTTAGCTCCGAGATGGATTCCGCTGTCAGGCCCTCACTAGCTGGCAGGGCAGGTTGATCTCTCGTGGAGGCTAAGTCCTCTTAGCTCCGAGATGGATTCCGCTGCCAGGCTCCCACTAGCTGGCAGGGCAGGTTGATCTCTCGTGGAGGCTAAGTGCTTTTAGCTCCGAGATAGATTCCGCTGTCAGGCTCCCACTAGCTGGCAGGGCAGGTTAATCTCTCGTGGAGGCTAAGTCCTTTTAGCTCCGAGATGGATTCCGCTACCAGGCTCTCACAAGCTGGCAGGGCAGGTTGATCTCTCGTGGAGGCTAAGTCCTTTTAGCTCCGAGATGGATTCCGCTGCCAGGCTCCCACTAGCTGGCAGGGCAGGTTGATCTCTCGTGGAGGCTAAGTCCTTTTAGCTCCGAAATGGATTCCGCTACCAGGCTCCCACTAGCTGGCAGGGCAGGTTGATCTCTCGTGGAGGCTAAGTCCTTTTAGCTCCGAGATGGATTCCGCTGCCAGGCTCTCACAAGCTGGCAGGGCAGGTTGATCTCTCGTGGAGGCTAAGTCCTTTTAGCTCCGAGATAGATTCCGCTGTCAGGCTCTCACAAGCTGGCAGGGCAGGTTGATCTCTCGTGGAGGCTAAGTCCTTTTAGCTCCGAGATGGATTCCGCTGTCAGGCTCTCATAAGCTGGCAGGGCAGGTTGATCTCTCGTGGAGGCTAAGTCCTTTTAGCTCCGAGATGGATTCCGCTACAAGGCTCTCACCAGCTGGCAGGGCAGGTTGATCTCTCGAGTAGGCTATGTCCTTTTAGCTCCGAGATGGATTCCGCTGCCAGGCTCCCACTAGCTGGCAGGGCAGGTTTATCTCTCGTGGAGGCTAAGTCATTTTAGCTCCGAGATGGATTCCGCTTCCAGGCTCCCACTAGCTGGCAGGGCAGGTTGATCTCTCGTGGAGGCTAAGTCCTTTTAGCTTCGAGATGGATTCTGCTGCCAGGCTCTCACAAGCTGGCATGGCAGGTTGATCTCTTGTGGAGGCTAAGTCCTTTTAGCTCTGAGATGGATTCCGCTGTCAGGCTCTCACAAGCTGGAAGGGCAAGGTTGATCTCTCGTGGAGGCTAAGTCCTTTTAGCTCCGAGATGGATTCCGCTGCCATGCTCTCACAAGCTGGCAGGGCAGGTTGATCTCTCGTGGAGGCTAAGTCCTTTTAGCTCCGAGATGGATTCTGTTGTCAGGCTCTCACAAGCTAGCAGGACAGGTTGATCTCTCGTGGAGGCTAAGTCCTTTTAGCTCTGAGATGAATTCCGCTGCCATGCTCTCACAAGCTGGCAGGGCAGGTTGATCTCTCGTGGAGGCTAAGTCCTTTTAGCTCCGAGATGGATTCCGCTGTCAGGCTCTCACAAGCTGGCAGGGTAGGTTGATCTCTCGAGGAGGCTAAGTCATTTTAGCTCCGAGATGGATTCTGTTGCCAGGCTCCTACTAGCTGGCAGGGCAGGTTGATCTCTCGTGGAGGTTATGTCCTTTTAGCTCCGAGATGGATTCCGCTGCAAGGCTCCCACTAGCTGGCAGGGCAGGTTGATCTCTCGTGGAGGCTAAGTCCTTTTAGCTCCGAGATGGATTCCGCTGCCAGGCTCTCACAAGCTGGCAGGGCAGGTTGATCTCTCGTGGAGGCTAAGTCCTTTTAGCTCCGAGATGGATTCCGCTGTCAGGCTCTCACAAGCTGGCAGGGCAGGTTGATCTCTCGTGGAGGCTAAGTCCTTTTAGCTTCGAGATGGATTCCGCTGTCAGGCTCTCACAAGCTGGCAGGGCAGGTTGATCTCTCGTGGAGGCTAAGTTCTTTTAGCTCCGAGATGGATTCCGCTGCCAGGCTCTCACAAGCAGGCAGGGCAGGTTGATCTCTCGAGTAGGCTAAGTCCTTTTAGCTCCAAGATGGATTCCGCTGTCAGGCTCTCACTAGCTAGCAGGGCAGGTTGATCTCTCGTGAGGCTAAGTCCTCTTAACACCGAGATGGATTCCGCTGCCAGGCTCCTACTAGCTGGCAGGGCAGGTTGATCTCTCGTGGAGGCTATGTCCTTTTAGCTCCGAGATGGATTCCGCTGTCAGACTCCCACTAGCTGGCAGGGCAGGTTGATCTCTCGTGGAGGCTAAGTCCTTTTAGCTCCGAGATGGATTCCGCTGTCAGGCACTCACAAGCTGACAGGGCAGGTTGATCTCTCGTGAAGGCTAAGTCCTTTTAGCTCCGAGATGGATTCCGCTGTCAGGCTCCCACTAGCTGGCAGGGCGGGTTGATCTCTCGTGCAGGCTAAGTCCTTTTAGCTCCGAGATGGATTCCGCTGCCAGGCTCCCACTAGCTGACAGGGCAGGTTGATCTCTCGTGGAGGCTAAGTCTTTTTAGCTCCGAGATGGATTCCGCTGTCAGGCTCTCACAAGCTGGCATGGCAGGTTGATCTCTCGTGGAGGCTAAGTCCTTTTAGCTCCGAGATGGATTCCATTGCCAGGCTCACACTAGCTGGCAGGGCAGGTTGATCTCTCGTGGAGGCTAAGTCCTTCTAGCTCCGAGATGGATTCCGCTGTCAGGCTCTCACTAGCTGGCATGGCAGATTAATCTCTCGTGGAGGCTATGTCCTTTTAGCTCCAAGAAGGATTCTGTAACACCCCCTATCCGTCACATAGCATATAGCAGTAGGTCCGGCCGGGGCCCGACGTCGTATGCCACATACAGACCGGGTGGTTAGTTATGAAAACCATCCAACCAATCTCAACGTCCTACACAGAGCATTCTAGTGGAAGCAGTTTATAAAAGTTGCAATAAAGAACCCAGCATTAGAGCATGAATGTCCACTAATACAAAATAGGAATGTTATACAAAATACTCAAAATAAGCCTTAAGGCCTTACAAAATGTTTCACTTCAAATTACATGTTTTACAAACCACGGCACGCAGGCCGGTCACACATGAATAAAGCAGTAAACACTTCCAATTAGTCCTTCAAGGGTCGGCTTCGCATTCGGGCTTTAGCCCGCTATTGACCGGTTGGTCCAGTTGCACCTGCAAGCAACATACCACCGCACGGTGGCAAAACAAGACAACGGTCAGCAATGCTGACCAAATTATAACGATCTCGCCCCCAACTCGGGGCGGCGATGCTCCTTCCCTGCATTTCATTAGCATAAGCGAGCAATATAGAATTAGCCATTTCATCACAGACGTTGGCTCTCACAGCCACACGCCCCGTGCTCTCAGGGCACATTCTCGGTGAACCGGTCGATGTCACGTCAATTAAAGCCATAGACATTCCAGACTCACCACCGCCACTTTGACGGCCAAACCTATGAGCATTTTGTCTTCCTGGCCTGGGTCACGACAATTTAAGTCATTGACCGCCGAAGACCCTAATCTATGCCAACGACAAGTGCCACGTGTCTTTAGGTCTCTTTAACCGAACGACATAGAATGGGTACGGTTCCATCTAACCCGTGCTCACATCGCAACGACAATTTAAGCCATTTGCGCGGGTCAAACTTCCACCGAGTCCCATTTCCATCACAAGTCACATAACCCGGTTATGTTCAAGTTGGCTCTCAGGCCACCAAGTTGGCAAGATCTCGTATCCGCCCAGTTTTCCGGGTGCACCTTTGGTTAGTCCCCAAGGCTCCCTGCTGCAATCTACCGCGTAGAAAACCCGAAAAACAACCAATAGCATGGAGTCTTCTCGGGCATTATGCAATGCAACAACACCGATCCAGACCAACATGTCCGGGTAGGCTTCACACATCATGTCTATGTCCATTCTCGCTTACGGACTCTAAACAACGGGGACTTCACATATCTACCCGAAGGAACGCCTCCAACTCTCTGCAAACTCGCGAGAGCGGGCTTCCTATGCAAAGAAAGAGAGCTACTCATGCTCAAGATGAGGATCGTTATCCTAGCGTTCCTCTTTGGCGCCATTGAAAAGTAATCGGATGAAAAACACCGCACTAGCTTTGCCTCCGTGGATCCGGAGTCGGCTCGCGATTTGGAGCTTCGAAGCTCCTCCAATGGCGGGATCTAGCTCCTTTTTCCTTCCTTGGCTCTCTACTTTCTCTAAGGTTTTAGAAAGCTAACCACTCATGAAAAGTGAGGGTTTCTAAGTCCAATCCCGGGTATATCCCTTCAGGAACAACCCCCAGCCGTTGGATCTCAAAATAAGGAAACGAACGGCTTTGATTCGGGACTAAAATGCCCAAACTAGACCGAACACGGCCTGGCACACGCCCGTGTCCAGGGCCGTGTGCCTCATTCGCCGTCAAAATCGGCTCGCCTGGAACCTCACACGGGTATCGAACACGCCCGTGTTCGAGCTGACACGCCCGTGTTCCATGTGACACGGCCGTGTGGCCGGCCGTGTACCCCTATCATTTTTCCCCAAAATCAACCCGAGCACTGCACGGGTTCTAGGACACGCCCGTGTCCTTACCCGTGTCACCTCAACACGCCTGGACCCCAGGCAGTGTACACGGTCTCGACACTCGACACTTCGTCGAGCGAAGATCGTCGACCTACTGACACGGCCTTGGACACGCCCGTGTCCTAGGCCGTGTGCCTTGTCTCGACACAATGTCGAGACCAAGGTGTCGACTTCCCGGGACGAGTGTCGACACGGGTTGACACGCCCTGCGACACGCCCGTGTCGCGGGCCGTGTGCCATGTCTCGACACTTCGTCGAATGCAGAGTGTCGACTTCGCGGCTAAGTGTCGACACGGGTCGACACGCCCTGCGACACGCCCGTATCGCAGGCCGTGTGCCCAGTCTCGACACAATGTCGAGACCAAAGTGTCGACTTTCCGACTGAGTGTCGACACAGGCTTGACACGCCCTGGGACACGCCCGTGTCCCAGGCCGTGTGCCTGCTGCCAGAACCCAAACTGGCCCAAAACGTCCCCCTTTGCTCCTTTGAGTTTCGGGGCGTTACAACTCTCCCCCTCTTAAAAGAATTTCGTCCACGAAATTATATAAAGGAAAGACATGTACAAAACCAAAATTTGTACCTGAGCGGAACAACTCCGGATATTCGTCAAGCATAGTTTGCTCTCGCTCCCAAGAGAGCTCCTCACGACCGCAATTGTCCCACCGGACCTTGACCATCCTGATCTCTTTATTGCGTAGCCGCTTGACCTCCGAGTCCTCAATCCGCACGGGCTTGACCTTTGTCGTTAGCCCACTATCCACCGGCACTTGATCAACCGCGATCACTTGCGTAGGCTCTTGCACCGCCTTCCGAAGCACCGAAATGTGGAATACATCATGTAAACCACTAAGCTCCACTGAAAACTTCAACCGATAGGCCGCTTCACCAACTCGCTCCAGAACCTCAAACGGTCCAAGGTATCTCGGGCTTAGCTTTTTCAATCGCCGCACCCGCGAGACACCCTTGAACGGCTTGATCTTTAAGTATACATAATCGCCCACAGCGAACTCCACGTTCCTGTGCTTGGCATTATAGTACTTTGTTTGCCGGTCCTGAGCGATAAGCAACCTCTCCCGAATGGTTTGCACCAAAGAAGTAGCATCCTCCACTTCTGATCGCTTATACAACTTTGACTCACCCGTTTCTAACCAAGACAACGGCTTGCGACATTTTCTACCATATAGGGCCTCGAAGGGCGCCATCTGAATACTCGCTTGGTAGCTATTGTTGTATGCGAACTCCACCAAATAAAGGTGGTCTTCCCATTGCTTTCCAAAATCCAAGACACACATGCAGAGCATGTCTTCCATAGTTCTATTGACCCTCTCGGTCTGCCCATCCGTTTTCGGATGGAAGGCTGTGCTGAATTTCAGCTTTGTTCCCAACATTTGCTGCACCAGCCTCCAATCATTGGACGTGAACCGCCCATCTCGGTCACTCACGATGCTGTGGGGCACACCATGAAGCCGTACTATGTTATCCACATAAAGCTTTGCCAACTTCTCCACCGGATCATCCTTCCTATGCGGTATAAAATGCGACACCTTCGTTAATCGATCAACCACCACCCAAATGGCGTCGTTTCCCTTTTGCGACCTTGGCAAACCTTGCACAAAGTCCATAGAGATGTCGTCGAATTTCCACTCCGAAATAGGCAAGGACTTAAGAAATCCTCCCGGCTTTTGGCACTCCGCCTTTACCAAGGCGCAAGTTTGGCACTTCGCTACGTAGAGCGCCACATCCTTTTTCAAACCCGGCCACCAAAATAGTTTCTTCACATCACGGTACATCTTCGTGCTCCCCGGGTGAATCGAGTACTTGGTATGTTGTGCCTCGTACAACAACTCCACCCGCAAATTGCCCACACTTGGGACGCACAAACGACTGTCTTTCAAAAGCAATCCGTCCTCCACGACGAATTGGGAATTTGACTCATCCAGAGCCTCTACCATGAACTGCTTCATATGAGCATCTGTTGGAACACCCTATTACTAATTTGGGTCAGGATCACTATGTCTCTAGGAACCTTTGCTTGACCTCCTGTATAGCTTAATAGGTCAATTAGAATTGAGTCTAAGGGTTAGAAGTCTAGGTTTGGAAGCTGCCCTGAAGACCAAGATTTTCTGTCTGGATACTAAGTCTGATCGTCGAGCTCAGCACGACGATTCGTCGAACTCCGATCGACGATCGTCTAGCTCAACTTCGACAGATCGTCGAACTCCATTCGACGATCGCTGAGCTCAACTTCATAATATCGTCGAACTCCATTCGACGATCGGTGAGCTCAGGTCGACGATTTTGACTCTACTTTGGATCTTTATCTCTGAGCTCAGTTCGACGATCTTTGAGCTCAGATCGACGATATTTGGCTGCTGTGTGTTTCCAGATCGCTGAGCTCAGCTCGACGATAGCAGAGCTCAGTTCGACGATTTCAGACAACTTCCAGCATATTTCTTAATTCAAATTCAAATCAGTTAGGAGTTATTCTGCAATTAATTCAGAGATTTCCTAGCCGTTATCATTCAATTCTGGACCAAGTTTCAAGGGATTTTTCAAGGAATGTATCTGTGGACTTTCCTCCAGAAGAGATTATGCAATTAAGGATGCAATTAATGCAGGTCAACGGCTATACTTGACAGAGAATGTTATTCTATTCCACACCAGAGAATAAATGACAGGATTTTTTTTAATCTTTCTGAAGATCACACACAATACAGAGAGAGGATACAGATTACAGAGAAGCATTCAAAAATCTTCTGTCACAAAAAGACTTCTGAAGAACACACATTCAAGGAGATCAAGCCTTCTCAAATCTTTAGATCTCCTTAGTCTTCAAAGTGTTCAAGGCCAACATATTTCCAAACTTCAGACACTCAACATTTCAGCTATTGCTGAAATCATCTATTGCTGGAGTTCAATGTTTGAAGGCCTATCATCCTCAGCAAATCTTTTCTTCCTGAAGATCTCAAGGATTCAGGGGGAGCTTTGACAACAACAATCCACATAGTTTTCTCAGTTGTTTGAGAAAGAGAAGACTTTCATCATTCTCTCACCCCCACTCTGTAAAGGGTTTATCAAACTCCCTTCAAAAGTTTGAGCTTGGTTTTTGAGCACCTTGTCAAAAGCTCATTGGTGGCAAGACACCTGATCAAAAAATCTGCCTTGGTTTTGAGCACCTTATCAAAAGCTCATTGGTGCCCAGGACACCTGATCAACTCATCCTGCAGTGGATTCCTACCTAGGGTGGTAGAAGAGTGGATGTACCCAAGTTTGGGGAACCACTATCTTTCCTTGTGTCTTCTGGTTTTGCTTGTTTTCATTTTTGTTTTTGGCCTTGATTTTTCTGTGCTTAGCTTTTGTTTTACCTAGTGCTGTGATTAGTTTTATTTACTGCTTCCCTGCTCACTCTTATTACAACAGTTGTTGTAAAAAGTTTTAAAAGCACCATATACTCTATTCACCCCCCTCTAGAGTATATCGGATCTAGCTGCTCTTTCAGCATCCATATCCAAAGCCTGTCGAATACGATCAGCCAGGTCATATTGGACTTCAGTCCAATTCAGAACTGCTTCAGCACTTGATTGCCTGTCCACACAAACAATCTCCAACGCCTCCAACTCTCGCACCAACCGCTCATCATGCACCGATAGCCAATTGGCTTGAGCTGGGGCTCGGCGACTCAGCGCATCCGCAACTGCATTCCCCTTACCAGGCACGTAATGGATCTTGAATGTATAGTCCCTCAGGAACTCCATCCATCTACGCTGCCGCATATTCAGATCTTTCTGATCAATAAGATACTTCAGGCTCTTGTGATCGGTGTAGATATCAATCTTCACACCGTACAAGTAGTGTCTCCACAGCTTCAAGGCAAAAATCACGGCCGCTAACTCCAATTCATGGACCGGATAGTTCCTCTCATGCACTTTTAGCTGCCTCGAGCCATAAGCTATTACACTTCCGTGTTGCAGTAGCACGCAACCTAAACCGCTGCCCGAAGCATCGCTATAAATCTCATAGCCTTCGGTCCCACACAACGAACTCAGCACTGGAGCCGTGGTCAACCGACACTTCAACTCCTCAAAAGCTCGCGCGCACTCCGGCATCCAAACGAACTTATGCTCCTTCCTCGTCAAAGTAGTAAGAGGTAACCTATCCGCGAGAAGTTCTCTACGAAGTGCCTATAATAGCCGACAAGCCCCAGAAAACTCCGGACTTCCGCTACCGTATCAAGCTCAGGCCACTCCCGTATCGCAACAATCTTCGTCGGATCCACAGTAATACCCTCTCCACTTACTATATGCCCGAGGAACGCCACTGAGGATAGCCAAAACTCGTACTTTGAGAACTTGGCATACAGCTGATTTCTCCTTAGCGTCTCCAACACCAAATGAAGATGCTTGAAGTGATCTTCCTCACTTTGCGAGTACACCAAAATATCGTCGATGAAGACGATCACGAAATGGACCAAGTACTCCCTGAAAGTCCTGTTCATCAAATCCATGAACACTAACGGCGCATTAGTCAGCCCAAACGGCATGACCGTAAACTCATAATGCCCGTATCTTGTACTAAACGCTGTCTTCGGGATATCACTATCCCTTATTCGCAGCTGATAGTACCCAGCTTTGAGATCCAACTTCGAGTACACCGTCGACCCGACTAACTGATCAAAAAGATCATCAATCCGGGGAATCGGGTACTTGTTCTTCTCCATCAGCTTGTTGAGCTCCCGATAATCAATACATAGCCTCAAGCTTCCGTCCTTCTTCTTAACAAAGAGGACCGGTGCGCTCCAAGGCGAAGAACTCGGGCGCACATACCCTTGCTCCAACAACTCTTGCAGTTGAACTTTCAGCTCCGCCATTTCCTTAGGCGCTAGCCGATAAGGAGATCGTGACACAGGCTTTGCACCTGGCACTAGCTCGATCGTAAAATCTATCTCCCGCTGAGGCGGGGCTCCAGGGAGATCTGCGGGGAACACATCAGGGTATTCCGATACCACTGAAATACAATCCAACGCGGGCTTCGGCTTTGCAACCTCCACTAGTGTAAAGAACAGTTCTGCTCCGGCACGAACCGCCTTCACCACCTGAAGAGCAGACATCAACATCTTGCTCGACCCCTTTAAGCCCATAAAAGTCGTCTCACAACTTGCTCCCAGCTTGACTTCCTTGCTACCGCAATCTATATGGGCCTGCTGCTCCGAGAGCCAGTCCATGCCAAATATGACGTCGAACTCCACCAACGGAAGTAAAGACGCCTGCAGGTCGAACTCCTGCTCCCCAATATGAATCTTAACATCGTAGATCCTATCCGCTCGCATCGAACACCCATTGGGCAACAACACATCTAACTTATCCTTCGCCATCGAAGAAGGGACTCCGATGCGTAATATAAATCCTTCGGACAAGAAGGAGTGTGAAGCTCCCGTATCGAAGAGTGCTCGTGCCGGATTTTCACAAATCAATACAAATCCTAAACAAGCAGTGGTAAGGTAACATGTGCATAACAAGTATTTAAAGAAATTGATTTGCTATAAATTAAACCGTACCGGTCACCACATCAGCATGTTTGATGGCCTCCTGTTGGCCAAGATTGTAGACCCTTGGTTGGGCCGGAGCATAATGGGATGCGGTCGACTCCACCGCCTTTCCCTTCTCTTCATAAGTAGCTCCCGGCTTTCTCTCGGACTTAGGACGTCCACTCCAACAGTCACGGGCAAAGTGCCCCGTCTTTCCACATGTAAAACACGCGCCCGGGGTCCGACTCGTAGTCGCCCCAGAAGCACCAGAAGGAGCTGGACCCGAAGTCCTATGCTTCTTGAAAGCCCTCCGATAGCCGTACTTTGAACTAGTCGGCACTTTAAATTTAGATTTTCTATCACCCAAGCCTTTCTTTGCTTGCACATTCTTCATGTCCTTCTCCAAGGACCGGGCAGTATTGACCAAGGTTAAGAAACCCTGCGTCATTGGCCCCGAGAGTAGTAATCTCAACTCATCTCTTAACCCTTCATAGAAGCGATTAGTCTTGCGCTCCTCATCCATGATGGTGGAGCTAGCATAACGACTTAAACGAGTGAACTCATGGAGATATTCATCCACGCTCTTCTCACCATGAACCAACTTCAGAAATTCGTTCTCCATCGAAATGCTCTGAGTAGAAGGGAGGTATCTTGCTGAGAACAATCTCGAGAACTCTTCCATCGGAATGTCTATCAGTTGTCTACCTCTCAAATGATGCAGCTCCAATCCTTCCCACCACATTCTCACTTCACCGTCCAAAAGGAACGTAGCGATGGTGTTCATTTGCCACTCCTCCGTCTCCGTCGCTGTCATGACTCTCTTCACCCTGTAGAGCCAGTCTTCAGCCTGAGATGGGGTTCCCAACCCCAAGAATAACGGAGGGTTAAAGCTCATTACATGCTTAAGCTGTCTCTCAGTTTCCCTCCTTGGCACCACCGGTTCCACAACCACTTGCTCCACTCTCCTCGGCTCAGCCTCTTG
Organism: Platanthera guangdongensis; assembly: GCA_039583875.1. Taxonomy (NCBI): domain Eukaryota; kingdom Viridiplantae; phylum Streptophyta; class Magnoliopsida; order Asparagales; family Orchidaceae; genus Platanthera; species Platanthera guangdongensis. The sequence continues at coordinate 174,766,399 of CM077159.1, read as the reverse complement.
AAGAGGTTCCTGCTCCATCACAGGAGCGGGCTGCTGTGTTTGCCTTGCAGGCTGCGCATTTATCACAGCCAACACCGCTTCAGCCACCAATAGAATATTCTCAGCCGACAGAGGTGTTGCAGGAGCAACATCCGGTGCACTACTAGCCTCAGAAACTCGGCGTTCTGACGGCCCAACACCACTTCTGGTCACCTATAGTGGTACAAAATACCGTTAAGCGACCAAATAAATTGCAAACAGCAATTATAGGAACACGCAGGTTCCTCAAACACATGTATTTTCATTCCTAAGTGGACATTCATGGGTTCTTTTACTGTTATAACGATGACGCACACAACGTGCTCACCACCCCTTAAAAGAATTCGCCCACGAATTCACTTTAAGCCCGACCAAAACCAGCAGTCTGATACCAAATTGTAACACCCCATATCCGTCACATAGCATATAGCAGTAGGTCCGGCCGGGGCCCGGCGCCGTATGCCACAGACAGACCGAGTGGTTACTTATGGAAACCATCCAACCAATCTCAACGTCCTACACAGAGCATTCTAGCGAAAGCAGTTTATAAAAGTTGCAATAAAGAACCAAACATTAGAGCATGAATGTCCACTAATACAAAATAGGAATGTTATACAAAATACCCAAAATAAGCCTTAAGGCCTTACAAAATGTTTCACTTCAAATTACATGTTTTACAAACCACGGCACGCAGGCCGGTCACACATGAATAAAGCAGTAAACACTTCCAATTAGGCCTTCAAGGGCCGGCTTCGCATTCGGGCTTTAGCCCGCTATTAACCGTTTGGTCCAGCTGCACCTGCAAGCAACATACCACCGCACGGTGGCAAAACAAGGCAACGGTCAGCAATGCTGACCAAATTATAACGATCCCGCCCCTAACTCGGGGCGGCGATGCTCCTTCCCTGCATTTCATTAGCATAAGCGAGCAATATAGAATTAGCCATTTCATCACAGACGTTGGCTCTCACGGTCACACGCCCCTTGCTCTCAGGGCACATTCTCGGTGAACCGGTCGATGTCACGTCAATTAAAGCCATAGACATTCCGGACTCACCACCGCCACTTTGACGGCCAAACCTATGAGCAATTTGTCTTCCTGGCCTGGGTCACGACAATTTAAGCCATTGACCGCCGAAGACCCTAATCTATGCCAACGACAAGTGCCACGTGCCTTTAGGTCTCTTTAACCGAACGACATAGAACGGGTATGGTTCCATCTAACCCGTGCTCACATCGCAACGACAATTTAAGCCATTTGCGCGGGTCAAACTTCCACCGAGTCCCATTTCCATCACAAGTCACATAATCCGGTTATGTTCAAGTTGGCTCTCAGGCCACCAAGTTGGCAAGATCTCGTATCCGCCCAGTTTTCCGGGTGCACCTTTGGGTTAGTCCCCAAGGCTCCCTGCTGCAATCTACCGCGTAGAAAACCCAAAAAACAATCAATAGCACGGAGTCTTCTCCGGCATTATGCAATGCAACAACACCGATCCAGACCAACATGTCCGGGTAGGCTTCACACATCATGTCTATGTCCGTTCTCGCTTACGGACTCTAAACAACGGGGACTTCACATATCTACCCGAAGGAACGCCTCCAACTCTCCGCAAACTCGCGAGAGTGGGCTTCCTATGCAAAGAAAGAGAGCTACTCATGCTCAAGATGAGGATCGTTACCCTAGCGTTCCTCTTTGGCGCCATTGAAAAGTAATCGGATGAAAAGCACCGCACTAGCTTTGCCTCCGTGGATCCGGAGTCGGCTCGCGATTTGGAGCTTCAAAGCTCCTCCAATGGCGGGATCTAGCTCCTTCTTCCTTCCTTGGCTCTCTACTTTCTCTAAGGTTTTAGAAAGCTAACCACTCATGAAAAGTGAGGGTTTCTAAGTCCAATCCCGGGTATATCCCTTCAGGAACAACCCCCAGCCGTTGGATCTCAAAATAAGGAAGCGAACGGCTTTGATTCGGGACTGAAATGCCCAAACTAGACCGAACACGGTCTGGCACACGCCTGTGTCCAGGGCCGTGTGCCTCATTCGCCGTCAAAATCGGCTCGCCTGGAACCTCACACGGGTATCAAACACGCCCGTGTTCGAGCTGACACGCCTGTGTTTCATGTGACACGGCCGTGTGGCCGGCCGTGTACCCCTATCATTTTTCCCCAAAATCAACCCGAGCACTGCACGGGTTCTAGGATACGCCCGTGTCCTTACCCGTGTCACCTCAACACGCCTGGACCCCAGGTCGTGTACACGGTCTCGACACTCGACACTTCGTCGAGCGAAGATCGTCGACCTACTGACACGGCCTTGGACATGCCCGTGTCCTAGGCCGTGTGCCTTGTCTCGACACAATGTCGAGACCAAGGTGTCGACTTCCTGGGACGAGTGTCGACGCGGGTTGACACGCCCTGCGACACGTCCGTGTTGCGGGCCGTGTGTCATGTCTCGACACTTCGTCGAATGCAGAGTGTCGACTTCGCGGCTAAGTGTCGACACGGGTCGACACGCACTGCGACACGCCCGTGTCGTAGGCCGTGTGCCCAGTCTCGACACAATGTCGAGACCAAAGTGTCGACTTCCCGACTGAGTGTCTACACAGGCTTGACACGCCCTAGGACACGCCCGTGTCCCAGGCCGTGTGCCTGCTGCCAGAGCCCAAACTGGCCCAAAACATCTCCCTTTGCTCCTTTGAGTTTCGGGGCGTTACAGATTCCGCTGTCAGGCTCTCACAAGCTAGCAGGGCAGGTTGATCTCTCGTGGAGGCTAAGTCCTTTTAGCTCCGAGATGGATTCCGCTGCCAGGCTCTCACAAGCTGGCAGGGCAGTTTGATCTCTCGTGGAGGCTAAGTCCTTTTAGCTCCGAGATGGATTCCGCTGTCAGGCTCTCACAAGCTGGCAGGGCAGGTTGATCTCTCGTGGAGGCTAAGTCATTTTAGCTCCGAGATGGATTCCGCTGCTAGGCTCTCACAAGCTGGTAGGGCGGGTTGATCTCTCGAGGAGGCTAAGTCCTTTTAGCTCCGAGATGGATTCTGCTGCCAGGCTCTCACAAGCTGGAAGGGCAGGCTGATCTCTCGTGGAGGCTAAGTCCTCTTAGCTCCGAGATAGATTCCGCTGCCAGGCTCTCACTAGCTGGCAGGGCAGGTTGATCTCTCGTGGAGGTTAAATTCTTTTAGCTCCGAGATGGATTCCGCTGTCAGGCTCTCACTAGCTGGCAGGGCAGGTTGATCTCTCGTGGAGGCTAAGTCCTCTTAGCTCCGAGATAGATTCCGCTGTCAGGCTCCCACTAGCTGGCAGGGCAGGTTGATCTCTCGTGGAGGCTAAGTCCTTTTAGCTCCGAGATGGATTCCGCTGCCAGGCTCTCACTAACTGGTAGGGCAGGTTGATCTCTCATGGAGGCCAAGTGTTTTCTACCCCGAGGCCGTCTCGTCACCCAGGCTCCCGTTAGCTGGCTTGACGGGTTGACTCTCCTAGGAGGGGTCAGGTACTTTTCGGCTCAAGGCCACTCCGCGAATACGTGGGGTTGGATGTTTCTTTCCGAGCTTGTGCCAACCTCGAAAAGAGCGGGGATTGTGTACAACCCCGTATTCGCGAAAAGTGGACCCCAAACAAGGCATGCACGTTTTTAAGCTTTTTGGGAATTTTGCACTCCTAGGGGCCAATTTTGGGTGAACATGTAGAACATACTAGTAGGGGGAGAAAATATTTCTCCCCCCAAGGCACTCTTGAGAAGTCGGCCAAGCCTCCTAAGCCGCCTCAGCCCGGCCAGGCCGCCCTAGCCGCCTCAGCCCGGTCGCAGGCCGCCAAGCTCACCCAGCTAGGCCGCCCCAGCCCGCAAGCAGACCGCCGCCTCGCCCAAACCGTTGTCTCGCCAAGTAGGCCAGCTCGTCAAGCCCCAGCTCGCAGGCCGCCCCAGCTCGCAGGCCGCCCCAGCTCGCAGGCCGCCCCAGCTCGCAGGCCGCCCAGTTCGCAGGCCGCCCAGTTCGTAGGCTGCCCCAGTTCGCAGGCTGCCCCAGCTCGCAGGCCGCCCAGTTCGCAGGCCGCCCAGCTCGCAGGCCGCCAGCTCACCCAGCCTTCTCGCCCTTGCCCCCCTGCTTTTACCGTCTCGCCCTCGGGGGGGGGGGGGGGGGGGGAATTACCTCTCTGCCCCCCGGCGTGGATGTTTTCTATTGGCCCAAGGTATATTGGGTGTAAGGGTATTTTGGTCATTTTACCCACAGGACTTGGAAAAACTATAAATAGACCCCCTTGGGTGCCTTTGGAGGGGGATGAATTCTAGCTTCCTCCTCCCTTAGCTTCTTCTTGGTAGAGTAGAGAGAGCTCCTCCAAGGCACCCTAGCTTGAGCATTGGCTAGGGAGGGGAAGTGCTCAGGTAGCCTTCCGGGTGTGAGGTGGGACCTCCGTGCTAGAGCCGAGGGTCAGTTCATAGCTTCCCAAGTCTTCGGTCTGTGACATCCCCCTGAGTGCAGTAGGTGTGAGGTCATCCATTTCTAGGGACCCCGAACTCCACGAGAGAACAAGTATTTGGTTTCAACAGATTGTGTCCGTCCCCGGTATAAATGTGCATTTAGTGATCTGACATGCGAGTATAGATTTAGGCATGTTGTGTGAAGCCTAGCGCTGTAACGGTTCAGTTTATTTCGGTTTGTAAGCAAAAACACAAACTGAACCACCCCTATGTGATTCCAAAAATTTGGAACCGAACCGAACCGCTCAAACATTGAAACCAAACCGAAACAAACCAAATGGTTCAATTCAGTTTTGGTGGTTTTAATAATGTGATAAAGCCTAAAGATTTATAGAGAGAGATCGGGGATAGTGCAATGAACGAGGCTCAACCACCCAACATGAAAGTGCTGCCAAAATACAATTCCTATCACCTAACCCTTTCAGGACTTCAAAATCAAATGAATGGAAAATGAAATATTCATCAGCATTGTTTGTTTGGAGAAAGATCGAGATTAGAGAAATATCTCGACTAAAGATCAACGACAACTTTGATGCATTGTTTGTTTGGAGAAAAATCAAATAGAAAAGTGTTGTGGGATGACACGGCGGAGTCGGTCTGGAATGACCTAGATGAGAAGAAATAAATAGTAGATAAGAGGAAGAGGAAGAGAGAGGAGAAATCAACACTAGGGAAGAGGAAGAGATGGCAGAAGAAAAGAGAAGAGGAAGCGGCGACTGGAGAGAGCGGCGGCCGACGCCCGACGGGACGAGGAGCAGCGACTTGGCGAGATGAGAAGTCAACAGTCACAACTCGCAAAAAGCACAGGCCCAGGAAATAGCCGAGAGAGTTAGGTTAAACTTTCATAACATAAAAATAAAATATAACATAATAACGCATGGTTCAATCATTAATGAAATGTAATTAACTGTTTGCCGCAAAAGTCAAAACATGAAGCGTATGGTTTAACGTATCGTTTAATGAAAATATGAAATGTGATTAACTGTTATATGATCAATCGTATGACTTAATGAAATTTTATTAATAAATTAAATATTTGTATACACAACGGTTTGGTTCGGTTCGACTTGGTTCGGTTTGCCACGCAAAACCATAAATCAAACTGAACCGTATGATTTTTTTTTAAAATCAAAACTGTTATCGAACCGCGACCTACTGAACCGTATGATTTGATTTGGTTTTGCGGTTCGGTTGGTTTTGCCTTACAGGCCTAGTGAAGCATAGCCGTAGTGATAAGCCCAGGTCGATGATTTTTCTGTGATGTGCGTTGTGATTAGCCCTAGGTGCACGAACAGAAATGTCTTATGCTATTAGTCATAGAGTGTAACACCATGTCCGTCACGAATAATATAACAGAAGGTATTGTCCGGAACTCACTCCATATTCCACGAACAGACGAAGACGGTACTAAATTGAAATCAAACATCTAACAATCAACACAGAGTTTGTAACTAATGGAAGCATTTTATATAGTTAACCCATCAAAGGAATGTCCACTGCAACCATTGGAATGAATATATACACAAACATTCAGCCATAAGGCCTTACAACTTGTTAATGTTTACAAAATATGAGATTTTCATACTTTGGCATGCAAACCGTCAACACATGAAAGCAGAAAAAAGAGCAGTTAGGCCTTCGAGGGTCAGCACAACAAAAAGAGCTTCAGTCCGCTACTTTCTGATCGACTCGCCAGCAGCTGCACAAGTTCAATCCACGAAAATGTTATAAAACAAAGCAATGGTCAGCTTTACCTGACCATAATTATAACAACCTCACCCCATTCCCGAGGCGGTGGTACTCCTTCCCTACAAAAGAAGTAAAGAACATCTACTCTTCCATAACAAAAACATACCTTAATTTATATGAATGTTCATACAAACTTATAAGTTAAGATTTCCAATAAGTAACTCATCATATAAAAGTGCACATACAAATTTATATGATGAAGATCTACGAGAAATGAATGTTATGTTATGCAATGCAATGTCGATGCTATGTTTCATACAAGTGAAACTCACACACACGACTTTATGTACATAGATCTTTAGTTCTCACTTTTCGGAGGCAATTAACCTCTCTGGTACCAACCGTTGTGGCTTACGGTGGCAATGGAGTGAGCATCTCCACTATTAGGTGGGTATACACACTACCTGGCCTAGACCTCCCATATCCTTCTATATACGTCTCAGGTGCACTCTAGAGTATTTGTGTACTATTGTTGGGGGTATCTCAGTCTTCTGGGCTAAGTGATGGGCTTTTGGGAAACGTCACAAGACACCAGGCTAAGTTGGTCCACTAGGCCACATCGACTTACCAAGTCAATGTACTCCTGACAGTGCGATGACCAAGACAGTACTAAAGACCCGACATACTCTATGCATAAACAAGTGTAAAATAAGAGTTCAGTTCCTATATTTCTTAGAGTTTTCTCTAAAGGGGGTGAATAGAGATTAAAATTATTTTCAAATACTCTGATTAATTCACAGAATTTTCATTTGCATTAACCATAAACAAAAATCAAATGTTGTTAATTTAAAATCACAGCTTAGAAACATTATGTCGGTTTATATATTTACACAACTACCACAGATGTTGGCACGCACAGCCACTCATCGCGTGCACTCAGAGCACATTATCGATGTACTGAAAGCAAAGTATCACCATCATCCTTAGTCCCAGACTAAGATGGTACAATCTTGAATATTCACCAATCTATGATCAAGTCAATGACTCTTCTCATGCCAACGTTGAAAGAAAAGTACTTTAAGCAATCTAGCCGGACGACATGGTGCAAGTACGTTCAGTCACTTCCGTTTCTCAAATCGTCATGCCAACGTCAAAAGTCAAGGCAATCTAGATAGACAACATGACACGGGTCGACCTCCCCATTTCATGTTCATCTCATAAACATTGTTATGTTTCATGATCGGTGTTCATGGCCACCAAGCTGGGATCAACAAGTCATCATACTACCCACCTAGTCCCCAGGACACAGGCTTCACAACCACAAAAAGCTCTCTGGGAGTTATCGCCATGGATATCACTATCTGAAATCTTTAATTCAAGGCTAGCTAAATCACCTAGGAGGGGTGAATAGGTTATTGGCATCTTTTCGAGTTCTTTTAAATATCTTCTTTAAGAGCTATAGCTTTTAGTTGTTTAATGCTTTCAAGATATACACAACTTGCACAATGAAAACAACACAAAAAAGCACACAATGATTTATAGTAGTTCTTCAATTGGGTACATCCACTTTCCCTCTCACGTATCCAACTATCTTGTTGGACTAGGCACAAACTCCTCCAAACTGCTCCTAAGAGCTTACACCTCAGATCCTTCAGGATTTTTAAGTCTCCTCCAAGACTTACATCTCAGCCATAAAAGCCTACAACTCAGTGGTCAGCAGACCACCTATCTCAGGTTGTTAAGCCCTACACTTAGCCTGGGAGGACAACCCTATCTCAGATCCACAAAGGATCCTACCTCAGAGCTCTGTAGTGTTCCTATACTCAGTGACTCTCAAGCCACATACCTCAGCCTTATCTCTAAGTCTTACTGCTTAGACTTCTCAGCCCTATATCTTCAGGCACAAGGCCCTACTCTCAGAGTACTGCAGCACTCCTACAGCTCAATACTCAACATGTACCTACCTCAGTTACCTTCCAGGCACCTACAGCTCAGTGAGAAGCTTGTCACCTACCTTAGGCCAAAAGGCCCGACACTCAGATCCACAGTTGGATCCTACCTCAGAGAGTAGCACTCTCCTACCTCAGGCAATTAAACCCTACAGCTCAGATCCACACTTGGATCCTACCTCAGAGAGCAGCACTCTCCTACCTCAGGCAATTAAGCCCTACAGCTCAGATCCACACTTGGATCCTACATGATGAATGTGGGTTGTTGTGATGATTGGTCACAGGTGAAATTTCAATGTGTCAATCTACCTGGACTGAGATAAACTCATCCCAACCTTGACTCCATGAAATATATTTCCTGAGTCTACTTATATAGTCTGAGAGAATACTTAGACCTAACTTCCTCTTCTTAGCACTAGGGATTTTATCCAGCTGGAGCTAAAAAAAAAGTAAATGCATCAGATCTTGCTGCAACCTGAGCTAGGAGAATCTCAACCCAACTCCTTTCTTCACAACAACAAGTATGAAGATCTCTTTGTCTTGTGCTAGAAGTAACTTGCAGATCATCTTCTCTACCCCTTTCTGAACTGAGCCAACTGTTCAGCCCTATCTCCTTCTACACAGCTCCCCAAGAGAATGTTCTTTAGGATCTGTTGGCGGAGTCTGTGAAGTACCTGTAGCAGGGGTCGGCCCAAGCTGTTATCTCTTTCCTCAGGGAAATACTCTAAACTTTCTTGTTGGTGTAGATGAAGATCACACTAGCTATCTTGTTGTTGACGATGATGATATCAACAACTATCTTGCTCTTCGTCTTACTGACTTGAGCTTCATGTTCTTTTGCTCCACAATAATGGCGGAGAAGAAGAACTTTCTGTTATTTTTTTCGAAGTCTCTTTTTTTCTCTGTACGTCTTTTTCTTTTTTTTTTGATTTTGACCCAATGGCTTTTGAGCAGTGGGCCCCACACATTTAATGTCCAGCAACAACCTTGCTTTAACGCCAACTATCTTACAGTGGGTCTGCAACAATATTTGTCGCGTACTGTAGGCATCCTGCCACTAATTTGAAATATGTTGATTTGTTGACTTGCTTACATCATCAGTTATGAATTTAGCCAAAAATCAAACAACATTAGCATAGGCGTTGAGTGAGTAAGCATCACTTAACGCCAAAACACTTAGACAGATTTACGGTCTCATGGCGTTGAGTGAGTAACCTTCACTCAACGCCAAACTACTTAGAATATAAATATGTTTCTAGGCGTTAAGTGATTCAGCTTCACTCAACGCCAACTTGTTTTATCATCTATCTGCTACTTGGCATTGAGTGTGTGAGCGTCACTCAATGGCAAACTCCTTAGACAAAATTCTATCTTCACTAGGCGTTGACAGCATTGAGTGAGCAACCTACACTCAATGCTTTTTGTCTTAATCATTTTTCTACTTAACTGTCTCAGCACTTTCTTATTCTCAGCTGAGACAAATACTTGTCTCATCGGTTGTGCTGAGACCAACACTTGTCTCAGCGGTTGTGCTAAGACTAACTCATGTCTCAGCAGTTTTGCTGAGACCAACATTTCTCTCAGCGTTTTTGCATTGAGCTTCTCAGCTGTCTTAGCTGTCTCGACGCTTTTACCTTAGGCAAAATCTTTTTGCTTCTCTGTTGTTGACAGCATTGAGTATGTTTTCATCACTCAATGCTTTTTGTCTTAGCCCAATTTCTGAACTTAGTTCGACTAACTGAACTGAGTTCGACAAATGGCGAGCTCAGCTCGACGAACTCTGAACTCAGTTTGATGAATTTTCTGAACTAAGCTCGACGAACTCACAGTCTCAAACTCTGAACTTAGCTCGACGAATGGTGAGCTCAGCTCGATGAACTCTGAACTTAGTTCGATGAATTCTTAACTGAGCTCGACAAACTCAGAATCTCAAACTGTGATCTTAGCTCGACGAATGGTGAGCAAAGCTCAACGAACTCTGAACTTAGTTTGACGGATTTTAAAGTTCGACTAAGTTCAACTTATAGCCTTTTTGTTTGTGATCTTAGCTCGACGAATGACGAGCTCATCCCGACGAATTCTGGACTTAATTCGACGAATTTTTAAGTTCGACTAAGTTCAACTTACAGCCCTTTTGTTGTGATCTTAGCTCGACGAATAACGTGCTCATCCCGACGAATTCTGGACTTAGTTCAATGAATTTTGAACTAAGATCGACTAAGTTCAACTTTACAGCCTTTTTGTTGTATGATGTTGAGTGTGTCTTCATCACTCAATGTCAAACTACTTAGCCATATTTTTGGCTTATCAACATTCTTTCTTCCCTCTAGCGTTGAGTGAGCTTGCTTCACTCAACGCATGTGGACTTAGCTGCAATGTCAACTGCTCCTTAACTTCTGGCGTTGAGTGAGCTTACCTCACTCAACGCCTGTGGACTTAGTCAAATTCCTGTCTTTCCAGCACCTTCTCTCGATGTCCACCTTTTTGTCTTATGATCAGCTGTCACATCAATTAGACAATCTGTCTAGACTTGTTCCATGGAACATCCTGCACAAGATGAGCTTAAACAACATCAAATGCAACTATGCTCTTAGTGTTGATGGAGATGCTTATTCAAATCCAATCTATGGAACATTGTGTGCAATGGACCCAACACTATCACCACGCGATATCGACAGACCACGAATCTGCCTCAGGCTCGGGTTCACACCCAGCACAAATAACTACTCACTGGTCTCTGCCAGTAGAGCTATCGCCAATGATATCGTTATCGCGGGCGATAGCAATATAATCTCGTTCTTTGTTACAAACTTGGGTGTTTCTTGCAGACACTCTCTAGTACTTCTGCAGCAACCTGCACTACCCCAAAAACTTCGAATTCTACTTGTTTTTCACAAAGTATTCTCAGGTACGTAAATCAATTATCACCAATACAGACCAACTTTTTCAGATGGTCTCACACAACATGTGTATGCCCGCACAACGATCTGAGCTCTATATGTAATTTCTACCGGGGATACTCCGTATCAACCCGACGGAAGTATTTCACTCCATCAATTGATGGGAACTTCCATGTAATGACCCCAAATAAGACTATCATGTCCAAGTATTTAGAAGCAGAGTCGTTACCCTCGTTGATCATTTCGATGCAACGAGTCAAAGCTCGAGTCGGATGGAAATGATTGTCTCGCTTTCCTCTTCGCTGATCTTCAATCAGCGCGCAATTGTAACCACAAGTCCCCCAAAATTTCTCTAATGGCTGGACCAGCAACTGTCTTGTTCTTCCTCATCTCTTTTCCTTTCTTCCTTTCTTAGTTTAAAGAGAGAATGAGAGAGAAGAGAAACTCTCCTCCAATTATCAAACTCAAGAGCAAACTTAGTCATAGGATGTCCAAGATAAAAGCAACGAACGACCTTGATTTCACGGAGAAATCTTTAAAAAATGCAATCGTCGGTCGATATCGCTATCGCGACGTGATAGCTCCAGCGGTGGTCGTTTAACCAAGTTAGCGCCGCTTAACAACTGCCTCTTAAGCAACTGACACGTGGCTTTCTACCACGTGGCACACTATCGTCAGCGATATTAGCAATCGGCAGGCAATATCAAATCGACTTCATCGACTTGATCATTATCGACTGTATTACTATCGTTAATGATATCACCATTGAAACTGAAATCTCGGTCTCTTGTGGAGTTCATACTTGGGGAAAGGGTGATCGCACGCCTACTTCACTCCTGCAAGCCAAATAAAAAAGGAAAACAAAGACAGGAACCGACCCAAGGGCTCGGCAGGGAGGACCCACCACACACCCGGAAGATCTGAGAGTGCTTCCCCTCCTTAGCCAAAGGCCGGGCTAAGGTACCCTCAGAAAGCACTTGAGAACTGGAGCAAGGAGGCACAGGAAGCATGCTTTTTGGGGTACCCCTTGGGTCCTATTTATAGTTTTCAGAATCTGAACTGCCAATAACCAAACTGAACTGACCTGAAGATACCAAAATGCCCTCGGTTGGGTCTGTCGATAGTCAAACTCCGATGTTTTGAATGGTTGTGGGCAGACCAGCGGGGGCAAAACAGTAAAAAGTACCTCATAGATCTGGGCGAGCTGGGGAGCGTGGCCACCTCGGCGGTTCCTGCTCGTCTGCTGTTGCCGAGCTCCTTTGCGCGAGTACGAATTGGAGTGGCGAGCTCTCCTATCGGTCGGCCTCCGTTAGTCGACCTCAGCTCGACGAATCTTGGCTTAGCTCAGCGAATGCCGAGCTCGTGGTCGACGAATGCCGGGCTCGGGCTCGGGTTTCTCTGCCGAGCTCGCCTGGGGCCTTGGTAATCTGAGTCGGCCGGCCTGGTTCCTGGTTCACCCCGCTCGCCGGATACAGGGTTGTACAATCACTATCATCTGCAGTAGCAAATCGAAAACATTGGCTTGTCGACTATATCACTCTTATCACTATTGTCGGGCGATATCTCTATCGCCAGCGATAGCTCCAGAATGCAGTTTTGTTGTTTTTCAATTGTGAGAAACCTGGGGTGCTACATAGAGATTGCAGGCATTCGTGGGCTTCGCTCGTGAATGCCCTGTTCCTATGTGGGCTTGTGTTAGGTCCGGTAAAACGACGTTCTTGTGGGCTTTTGTAGGACAGGTGAGTTCTTTGTCACGTTGTAGTCGTGCTCATAGACCTCTTAGTCTATGTCACGTCACTGGTACGTTTTACAGCCTCGTTAGGCTACGTTGAGAAACTGTAATTTTTAGACCGAAGACGTGTTTGTAGCTCCCATCACGACGTTCCAGGACCGGGAGTAGTGTTATCTCCTCGTCGTGCTCCTTTGGACAGTGACGGATTATTTTCCTCCTGTCGCATTTGTTTGGACAATTATGGACTGTTTACCCCTCTGACACACTCATTTGGACAGGAATGTTTGTTTTTCCTTCCTGTCGCATTCTTACTGGTAGAGATGGAAAGGTGAATATCAAATCGACTTCTTATGGTTTTCCTTCCTTGTCCGCCTATTGTTATAGTGCGAAAGGCTAGTGCATGCCTCTCATAGTGGGTCGTACAACTTTGAGTTTTTTTACTGTATGTGTAATGGCACGGCTACGGGGACCCCTTGTGTGCCATGTATTATAGGTGGCACTCGGGAAAGAGTACACTAAAAACATGTCGTGAGAACATGAAACGTATGGTCGTACATGCCAACATTTGTGTTGTGCATGTGTGCATATGTTGATTGTGATTGGCCTATTAATAGCTGCAGTTTCCCTTTTATAATAGGGAAGAAGTACCACCGCCCCAGGAATGGGTTGTGCTCGTTATACCAATTGTGGTCAGCTAAAGCTGACTGTTGTTTTGTTTTTTTCTCGTCTTTGTGGTTTGTGCCGGTATAGGTGTTGGCGAGCTGAGCCAAAAATAGCGATCAAGAAGCCCTATGCTATACTGGCCCTCGAACGCCAAAGTTTTGTATAGCTTTCTTGTGGTGCCGGCTTACGTGTCGATGTGTGTAAGTCTTGTAGCATACGGAACGTTTACAGTGAAAAACATGTAAGGCTTTAAGGCTAAGCACCTCTTGTTTTAGTGTGTTTCATTCCTTGTAGACGTGGACATTTGGGCTCCTGTTTTGGGCTTTTATTTTTCAGTTCCCGCTGTAGTCAAACTCTGATGTGTAATGTTACTATGTTAGCTATTTATGTTATCAATTATTAGCATGTTACGTCACGTGGATTTTATATGCCGTGGGATTCCGGCCGTACCCATGTTATATACTATTTGTCGGTCAGGGATGTTATATCTTGGTAACCGCCTCCCTCTTTGTGACTGTTTGCACGTTCAATCGCTTCCGGGCTAAAACGGTGCAATCCAAACCGATCTTGTACAACCCCATATTCGCTGAGTCAGACCAGGAGGCACAATGGTCACAATTAGGCGAGCCGAAGGAGTTCCCGCCCTAAAGAAGATCTCGCCCAAGTGGGCGGGAACGATCACGCCAGATCGACGATCCAAGATCGGCGAGCGCAACCGAATCGTCGAACGGAGAGCAGCGGGCCAAGATCGTCGAGCGCGGCCGGCGCGGGAACGCTTGCGCTTGCGCCAGGCTCCAATGTCAAAGGGCTCTCGCCTGTAAGCAGGCGAGAGCGTTCCCGCCAGGCCCTGGACGGGAGGACCTCGGCACAGCTCTCGCCGAGTGGGGCCCAAGGCCTAGGGTTAAATGACCAGGTCACCCTCAGGTAAATTTACCCCATGTGCCCTCAGAAAAACAGCGGGATTCGGCTATTGGCAGACCAACTAGGGGCTTTTCAGTAATTTCAGGACAGCACGATGCTATAAATAGACCCATAAGGGCTCTTTAGGAAGCAAGCTATCATTATCTCTCAAATTCCAGTGCTTTTTGAGGAGCTCCTAGTCCAGCTTTGGCTTTGGAGGGGAAGCTCTCAGAGATCTTCCGGGTGTGAGGTGGGACCTCCCTGCTGAGGCTATTGGGTCAGTCTTAGGTCCTTTGAATCCAGTCGAGGGGTGAGACTTGAGAGAAGTAGGTTTTGGCTGCACCCCTTTTTCTTCGAACTCCAGTTGAGGTCATATTTGGCTTCAACAGTTCTGGTGCGGTGAGCGTGGAAGGCAGCTGATACAAGAAAGCCTTAAGTTATGTCCCATGGCTGGAGGTGAAGGTGAAGGGTCAGGTTCTGGAGGCTCCCCCACCCGGGGAGAGGAAGCGACGAAGAGGATGCTGGATGAGTTCAGGCGAGAGGTTCTGCAGACGATCAGTTTGGCCTTCTCGGCGAGAGGCGAGTGGGCCACCCCTCATGTCCCGATAGAAGAGGTTCCGCTCTTGGGCGAGAACGCCCCGGGACAGCGCCAGGGAAAGGAGGTCCCGGGGGAGGCCGGCGAAAGAGACGTGGCGGCGCGGGAACTCTTCTCAGGCCAGAGCTAGTGACCGGGCAAGGAGGCGCTGACAGATCTGGGCGAGAAGGAAGCGGCAGTGCGGGAGCTCTTCCCGGGGCACGATCTCGCGGATCGGGCCAGTCAGCCGAGGCCGTGGGACGCACCATCTCGCCAGGATGGAGGCGAGAGCCCATTTAGCGAGCTTATCATCTCAGCTCCGGTACCGGAGGGGTTCCGGGATCCCGACATGTCCTACTACTCGGGGAAGGATGACCTTGTACAACACGTACAGTGGTTTGAGGACGTTGTATCTATAAGGCAGATGACGGATGCCTTCAAGTGCCGGTTGTTTGCCATCACGTTGAAGAAGAAGGCTCGGGACTGGTTCCACCAGTTGCCAGCAAGATCAATATACTGTTTTGAATATCTGCGGAGAAGTTTCCTGTTGAGGTTCTCAACCTCGAAGAAGCGGAAGAAGGAAGCGGAGTGTATGTTTGCGGTGAGGCAGAAGCCGGATGAGACGCTGGGTCACTATGTCGACCGGTTTCAGGAGGAGATCCTCCTGGTCCAGGAGGTCCCAGGGTACGCACTAATGCTGGCCTTCACCCTGGGGCTGAGACCGGGATTCTTTAGCATGGAGTTGAAGAGGGTGCATCCCCTCTCCTTTGAGGAGCTCATGGAGAGGGCGGCAAAGGAAATTGACTTCGAGAGAGCAAACCTAGCATTCGCCAGGAAGTTGGCCAAGCTGGCGGAGGACGACGTGAAGGAACCAGCAGCGGGAAGACAGAAGGAGCCGAGGGAACAGAGGTAGCAAAGGGAAGAAAGGAGAAGGGAAGAGCCCCGAAGGTTTGGGCAGCAGCAGGGATGGGGGGCCCGGGAGCCGAACAACCGGTTAGGTTGGAGGCCCCAGGAGGGTCGCCCCCAGGGCACAGGAGAAGGTTACCAGGGGAGAGATAACCTGCGGGAGCCCCGGAGGTTCGACCGACCGGCATGGAGGCAGGAGCCGAGGGGTCGTCCCCCACCACCGCAGGAGGCCATGGAAGTGGGAAGAGGAAGAGGAGCTGGGAGAGGAGCTCGAGGAGGAGGGAGAAGATGGAGAGGAGAGGGAAGAAGGGGCGGGGAGGCGTTGCTTTTTTGTGACTTCCACCAGGAGGAAGGTCACGCAACGGCCACCTGCCCGGAGTTCTTAGAGTTAAGAGAAGCAAGAGGAGCAGGGAGGCAGGATCCACCGGTAAGGATAGTAGAGGTGCAGCAGGGCGAGGTGGAAGATAGGTGCGAAGATCGGGTAGATGTAGGGACCCGGGGAGGAATCGACGTGATTCACGGAGGAGTGGGGATTGAGGCAACCCGCAAAGGGAGCCTGCAAACCATGTACCGGAGGGGGGTGGCCTCTACCTCCCAGGTTCCCCCACCAGAAGAAAAGATCACTTTCTCATCAGCAGACATGCCAGACTATGAGAATCCATTCTGTGACGCCCTGGTGATCCAGACGGCGGTGGAAAATTATACGGTCTCGAGGATACTGGTAGATAACGGGAGCTCGGTAAATGTCATCTTCAAGAAGACCTTTGATGAGATGAGGGTTGAAGGGAAGAGGGTCTTGGCTTCGGATGGACCTCTGTTCGGGTTCTCCGGAGAAAGGAAAGAGGTAGAAGGAGGAGTAGGGCTGCACGTAAGGTTGGTGGGCGTGTCACAGAATTGTAGGTTCGTGATCGTGGATGCCCCGAGCAGCTATAATGTCATCTTTGTACGCCCCCTCATCAGTGCCTTTCGCTGCGTCCCCTCCTCGTTCCATCAATGCCTCAAGTTCAACAATGGGGGGGTGCAGGTCAGGGTAAGAGGGGACCCGAAGGTGGCAAGACAATGCTACGTTACAGCAGTCAACACCGTGTCATGGATGGCAGAGGCAGAGGAGTTGGAGGTTGAGATGGCGGCACTTGAGGAGGTCGTTGAATAGGAGGGAATGGGCCTAGAGGTGGCAAGAGAGATAGTTGTAGAGGAAGCGGGAGAAGGGGAGACTGAGAAGCAGCAAGGAGATGTGCAGGTGGTCCGGGGGGACGAGGAGCAGGAGTGCCCAGAAGGGGAAATGGAAGTAGGGGAACAAGCGGCAGGAGGAGTTGAGGGAGAGGCCCCGAGGGGCGTGGAAGTCGGATGGCAGCAGGAGGGGCTGGTAGAAGCGATGGATATTGAGGAGGAGGTAGAAAGGGGAGAGCTGGAGCTGGAGGAAGAGGCAAGGGCCGGCTGGGAGCAGTCGCGGCTGGAGCCGGCCGAAGAGGTGGTGGAGATGGGGATCTTCACCGGCGCAGGACAAGTACAAAGGGTACGGGTCAACGGAGGCTTGAGTCCCGAGGCCCGGGAGCAAGTGCGGGCTTGCATTCAAGGCAACGTCGACATCTTCGCCTGGAGCGCGACGGACATGTCGGGCATCGACGCAGACGTGGTCTGCCATCGCCTGAACTTGCACCCCCGCACTCGCCCCATACGTCAGAAGATGAGAGTCATCGCCACCAAGCTGGAGGAGCCCATTCGCGAGGAGGTCAAGAAGCTCCTGGAGGCGGGCTTCATCTCAGAGAGCCAGTATCCAGGCTGGATCTCCAATGTGGTAATGGTAAAGAAGGGAGGGGGAAAACGGAGAATGTGTATTGACTTTTCTTTGTTAAATAAATCATGCCCTAAGGATTGCTACCCGCTGCCTCGGATCGACGCGCTGGTTGATTCAGCCGTCGGTTTTTCTGTCATGAGCTTTTTAGATCTTTTTCAGGTTATCGCCAGATCCGGATGCACCCTCCTGATACTAGGGATGTTTCCTTGATCACGAGGGAGGGATGCTTCAGTTACAAAATGATGCCCTTCGGGTTAAATAACGCAGGGGCTACCAATCAGCGCATGATGGATCGAGTCTTCCGGGATCAGAGGGGAAGGAACTTGGAGGTCTACGTCGACGACCTAATGATCAAAAGCAAGTGCATGATTTCGCACCTACAAGATCTGGAGGAAACATTCGCCACCTTAAGAAGGTTAAAGATGAGGCTGAACCCCTTGAAATGTGTCTTCGGGGCCAGCCGCGGGAAGTTCCTCGGGCATCTTCTGACTCCGGCGGGGGTGGAGCCCAACCCGGACAAGGTCAAGGCCATCCTGGATTTGGAGTCACCTCGCGATGCCAAGGAGGTCCAGCGCTTGACAGGCAAGCTAACTGGGCTAAGCAGGTTCCTCTCCAGGGCAGGAGACAAGTGTTCTTCATTCTTTAAGGTGCTGCGGGGCAATCAAAGGTTCGAATGGACAACCGAGTGTGAAGAGGCCTTCCAAGGGCTGAAAAGACAACTCTCTCAGGCTCCTCTGCTTCAGAGCCCAAAGGAAGGAGAGGACCTGACCTTGTACCTCGGAGTAGGAGCGGAGGCGGTGAGCTCCGTCCTGGTGAGGGAAGAAGGAAAGAAGCAGCTGCCCATCTACTACGTCAGCCGGATATTGAGGAAAGCAGAGCTTCGCTACCCCATCCTGGAAAAGCTCGCTTACGCCTTGGTCATCTCGACAAGGAAACTCCGGCCGTACTTTCAAGCACATTCGATTAGGGTGGTGACCGACCACCCTCTTCGCAAGATCTTCGAAGGAGTGGAGCACTCGGGGAGACTGGCTAAGTGGTCCATTGAGCTAAGCGAGTTCGACATCTCCTTTGTCCCAAGGCTCTCCATCAAGGCACAGGCAGTGGCGGACTTCCTAGCAGACTACATCGTTGAAGTCGAGGGGGGAGAGCAGCAACCCCGAGAAGCATGGAAGTTGATGGTTGATGGGGCCTCGGGAAGGCACTCCCTCGGGGCAGGGGTGGTATTGACAAGCCCCCAGGGGGTAACCATAGAGCAAGCGGTCATTTTACATTTTCCCGTGACCAACAATCAAGCAGAGTATGAGGCCGTGATCGCCGGCCTTCGCTTGGCAAAGGAGCTGGAGATTCGGGATGTGGAAGCTTTCGCTGATTCGAAGGTAGTAGCGTCGCAGATCCGGGGAGAGTTTGAAGCTCGGGAACCTACCCTCATCAAATACCTCTCCAAGGTAAGGACGATCATCAGAGGGTTCCGGTCATTCTCAATCCAACATGTTCCCAGGGAAGAAAGTATAGCTGCCGATCGATTAGCCAAGTTTGGACCTCGGGGAGGAGGGACCTTGACGGAGCTATTTCGACCGGCTATCGAGGAAGGAGAGTTGATGGTAGATCGGTAACCCTCGTGGGTGGATCCATTTGTGACCTTCCTAACCACCGGTGAACTTCCTGAGGGGACCAAGGTCGGGAGAAGCTTCAAGCGCAAAGCAGCTCACTACTTAATGATGGAGGGGGCCTGCATCGTAAGATGTTGTCAGGGCTCCTAGCTAGATGCGTGACCGAGGAAGAGATTCCGAAGATATTGAGGGAGGTGCACTCGGGCGAGTGCGGCAGTCACTCTGGAGGAAGGACGCTGGAGGCGAGGGTGGTCAGGCAGGGGTACTTCTGCCCCACCCTAAGGAAGGATGCCATGGAGTTTGCGAGGAGGTGTCAAAAATGTCAGTTCTACGCCCCCCTTCAGCTCTTGACAGCTCAGAGGCTCCGAAGTATCACGGCATCGTGACCATTCGCTATCTGGGGAATGGACTTAGTTGGGCCCTTTCCTCCGGCTAGTGGGCAGAGGAGATTCCTCTTGGTCATGGTCGATTATTTCTCGAAGTGGCTAAAGGTTAAAGCCTTGGCCAAGGTCACCTCGCAGGTCATAAGGAACTTCGTCTGGCGGGTGATCATTTGCAGACATGGGTTGCCCCAAGAAATAGTGACTGATAACGGCCCTCAGTTTGCCAGCGAGGAGTTCATCAGCTTCTGCGCCCAACTAGGGATAGATCTCCGGTTTGCCTCCGTCCATCACCCCCGGAGTAACGACCAGGTGGAAGCAGCAAACAAAATCATTGTGAACCTACTAAAGAAAAAGGTGGAGAACCTAAAGGGGAATTGGGTGGAACAGCTCCCCTCGGTCCTGTGGGCCCTGCGAACGACCCCGAACACGGCCACCGGTGAGACCCCCTTCAAGCTCTCTCACGGGTGTGAGGTCGTCCTACCAGTGGAGTTCGAGGTCCGGTCCCCGCAAGTCACAGCCGCGGGCAAAGGAGACGAGACTTGGAGGGTGGAGAATGAGGAGGGGCAGCGCCTCTCGTTAGATATGGTGGAAGAACTGCGAGACGTGGCGGCTATCAGGCAAGAAGAGATCAAGTGACGGATGGCCAAGCATTTTGATAAGCATGTCAGGGTCAAGAAGTTCACTGAAGGGGATCTGGTGCTGAGAAAGGTTGACGCAGCAGGAAGGTCGGCTCCCGTGGGCAAGCTCCACCCAAACTGGGAAGGTACATACATAGTGAAGGAAGTCCTCGGAACGGGAGGATACTACCTCCAGGACGTGGAAGGGAGGGCCCTAAGCCACACCTGGAGTGGTGATGACCTAAAATGCTTCTACCCGTGAAGGGGGAAGGATGTAACCATGTATCTTAAAAATAAACTTATTATATTACATCGATTGATTTTCTCTTAACTATTGTCAAATTTTTCATAACATAACGTAATCGTGTGTTTTGTAATACCCCGAGCTCGGCTCGACCCTAGGTAAACCCGCTGCGCAGGCTCTCATCTAGCTGGCAGGTTCGAAGGCTCTCCTGTGGGGGATAGGTTTGGTTTGAGATCTTCATCGGCACCCCGAGCTCGGCTCGGCCCCAGGTAGACCCGCTGCGCAGGCTCTCATCTAACTGGCAGGTCCGAAGGCTCGCCTGTGGGGGATAGGTTTGGTTTGAGATCTTCATCGGCACCCCGAGCTCGGCTCGGCCCCAGGTAGACCCGCTGCGCAGGCTCTCATCTAGCTGGCAGGTCCAAAGGCTCGCCTGTGGGGGATAGGTTTGGTTTGAGATCTTCATCGGTACCCCGAGCTCGGCTCGGCCCCAGGTAGACCCGCTGCGCAGGCTCTCATCTAGCTGGCAGGTCCGAAGGCTCGCCTGTGGGGGATAGGTTTGGTTTGAGATCTTCATCGGCACCCCGAGCTCGGCTCGGCCCCAGGTAGACCCGCTGCGCAGGCTCTCATCTAACTGGCAGGTCCGAAGGCTCGCCTGTGGGGGATAGGTTTGGTTTGAGATCTTCATCGGCACCCCGAGCTCGGCTCGGCCCCAGGTAGACCCGCTGCGCAGGCTCTCATCTAGCTGGCAGGTCCGAAGGCTCGCCTGTGGGGGATAGGTTTGGTTTGAGATCTTCATCGGTACCCCGAGCTCGGCTCGGCCCCAGGTAGACCCGCTGCGCAGGCTCTCATCTAGCTGGCAGGTCCGAAGGCTCGCCTGTGGGGGATAGGTTTGGTTTGAGATCTTCATCGGTACCCCGAGCTCGGCTCGGCCCCAGGTAGACCCGCTGTGCAGGCTCTCATCTAGCTGGAAGGTCCGAAGGCTTGCCTGTGGGGGATAGGTTTGGTTTGAGATCTTCATCGGCACCCTGAGCTCGGCTCGGCCCCAGGTAGACCCGCTGCGCAGGCTCTCATCTAGCTGGCAGGTCCGAAGGCTCGCCTGTGGGGGATAGGTTTGGTTTGAGATCTTCATCGGTACCCCGAGCTCGGCTCGGCCCCAGGTAGACCCGCTGCGCAGGCTCTCATCTAGCTGGCAGGTCTGAAGGCTCGCCTGTGGGGGATAGGTTTGGTTTGAGATCTTCATCGGCACCCCGAGCTCGGCTCGGCCCCAGGTAGACCCGCTGCGCAGGCTCTCATCTAGCTGGCAGGTCCGAAGGCTCGCCTTTGGGGGATAGGCTTGGTTTGAGATCTTCATCGGTACCCCAAGCTCGGCTCGGCCCCAGGTAGACCCGCTGCGCAGGCTCTCATCTAGCTGGCAGGTCCGAAGGCTCGCCTGTGGGGGATAGGTTTGGTTTGAGATCTTCATCGGCACCCCGAGCTCGGCTCGGCCCCAGGTAGACCCGCTGCGCAGGCTCTCATCTAGCTGGCAGGTCCGAAGGCTCGCCTGTGGGGGATAGGTTTGGTTTGAGATCTTCATCACCACCCCGAGCTCGGCTCGGCCCCAGGTAGACCCGCTGCGCAGGCTCTCATCTAGCTGGCAGGTCCGAAGGCTCGCCTGTGGGGGATAGGTTTGGTTTGAGATCTTCATCGGTACCCCGAGCTCGGCTCGGCCCCAAGTAGACCCGCTGCGCAGGCTCTCATCTAGCTGGCAGGTCCGAAGGCTCGCCTGTGGAGGATAGGTTTGGTTTGAGATCTTCATCGGCACCCCGAGCTCGGCTTGGTCCCAGGTAGACCCGCTGCGCAGGCTCTCATCTAGCTGGCAGGTCCGAAGGCTCGCCTGTGGGGGATAGGTTTGGTTTGAGATCTTCATCGGCACCCCGAGCTCGGCTCGGCCCCAGGTAGACCCGCAGCGCAGGCTCTCATCTAGCTGGCAGGTCCGAAGGCTCGCCTGTGGGGGATAGGTTTGGTTTGAGATCTTCATCGGCACCCCGAGCTCGGCTCGGCCCTAGGTAGACCCGCTGCGCAGGCTCTCATCTAGCTGGAAGGTCCGAAGGCTCGCCTGTGGGGGATAGGTTTGGTTTGAGATCTTCATCGGCACCCCGAGCTCGGCTCGGCCCTAGGTAGACCTGCTGCCTGGCTCCTACTAGCTGGCAGGTCCATAGGCTCCCCTGTGGGAGATAGGTTAGGATAGGTTAGGGAAGGTTAGGTTAGGTTTGTGGAAACGTGATCGGCACCCCGAGCTCGACTCGGCCCCAGGTAGACCCGCTGCGCAGGCTCTCATCTAGCTGGCAGGTCCGTAGGCTCGCCTGTGGGGGATAAGTTTAGTTGGATTGAGATCTTCATCGGCACCCCGAGCTCGGCTCGGCCCCAGGTAGACCCGCTGCGCAGGCTCTCATCTAGCTGGCAGGTCCGAAGGTTCGCCTGTGGGGGATAGGTTTGGTTTGGTTGGCTTGGTTTGGACAAGGCGGGAAGTGCATCGGGAATACAAAATGGAAAAGATAGGAAAGGTCTCGGCAGGGATAGATCTCGACAGGGAAGTCCCCGTCAAAGAGGTCTCGCAGAGGGGGGGGGGGGCTTCCGCCGAGAAGGCTCCTCTTGATATTCTCGGACAAACATGCGGGATCATTATGCGACGGGCCTGAAGGGATTCGCGCAGGCTAAAGGGGACGGTTCCGTCCTAAGGGTTCGTGAGCCACGCTTCCGGCTGGTAGTTTGCAGAAGGTTCCCGCCGATCCATCGCTAAGGAAGACTATCCTAGGAAGGTCAAGGGCCTCGGCGGAAGCACACGCAGGAAACATTCGACCACAACAATTACATCGAGCACATTCACAATAACAGGACGAGATATTTACAATAAAAACGTTTGCATTAAATATATTATATATAAGTACAAACTGGTAGCATCTCGCGCTTTACATTGAGGCGGAAAGAAAAAGAAGAGGCGGAAAGAAAAGGAAGAGGGGCTCCCTCATGGAGACAAGTTGTACCCCTCCGAGCTCCCGCTTGAGCTCCCGCTGGAGCTTTCGCCGGAGCTCTCCCTAGAGGTCTCGCCACCCGCTGCAGGAGATTTCGGGACGTCCGAGGGTGGGGTATCCGGGGAGCCCGGGGGCTTTGGAATGGGCTCGAAAAGCCAGGAAACGAGCTGTTGAGCAGTGATGTCTTTGCCCCTCCCATCCCAGCAGTTGACGTCTCGCAGCGTCTCCAGCGTCAACCTTACTGTGGCATGCGCGTTCCCCTGGAGCAGCTTGTCAATATCATAAACCGAGTAATACCGGCTCTTCAGTCTCTCGTCCAGCGGGGGGGCCGCACTCCCCTCCAGACGCGCAATCTGCTCCCGCAGGAGAATGTTGTTGTATCAAGCTTGGGATAGCTCCTCGCGAAGCGTGGCTTGGGCGGAATCCTGAGCAGCAAAAGGTTAGCATAAAAGAGAAGAGTTAAGGTAGCGAGAGCAAGGATTGTAAAAGATCTCGCTTACCCCTTCCGCCTGGCGCGAAGATAGCAGCTGTTGGGCCTCAGCCAGCTCCTTGGCCAAAGTGGCCGCCTGAGTCACTGCATCATCCCTAGCCTTGAACATATCTTGAAAATTGTGGTCTATTGTGATGCTCCGGCGAGCACACATTTGCGCAAGCTCCAGCCCACGCATCAGGGCGCGAGTGGAGTCGTAAGCCAGCAGCTGGGTCGACATCCTGTCGTAGACACTCGCATCTTCCCGGCTGTAAAGGCAGTAACCCAAGGCGAAAGCCTCGCTGGTAACCTCGTCACGCTCTGCCCAGCTTGGCAAGAGGGACGAGATCGAGACCTTGTTGGCATCGGGATCCCACTGAAGCAGCGGCTTGTTCTCCGCGTCCAGGCACCTCATGCCGAGACCGAAGTTGCGATGGCCCCGCAGAACTTCTCCAGACAGGGGGTGGCCGGAGGTCCCGGCGGCGGCACCCTCGCTCTCTGCGGCACTAGGGGCCTGAGGGTTCTCGGCAGGGGCCTCAGGGCCGCCCCTGGTGGCCGCGATCTCGCTAACAGCCTGCAAGGCCTCCTCAAAGGAGCGGCCTGCATGGAGAGGTTGGGCGGGCGGCACCACGACGGGCTTGCCCTTCTCGGTATCGGTTGTCTTGGGTCTCTTGATTGGTTGAGGTGCAGGGGCACCGGGCTTTCGCTTCACGGCACCACCTGAAGGAGGAGGGGCCGACTCTTTCTGGCAGGCTTGCGCAGCGGCCTTCGCAAGAGCCAGCGGGTCTTTAGGAGGTTGACTGCCTCCGGTGCGAGCCTCGTCAAAAGGCTGGCGTAGGGGGATCTCGCGCTCTCCTGCGAAAACGATGACACTAAGTTTCAACCTTGAAGAAGACAAGGAAAAGCAAGATAAAGGCGAGACTTTACCTTCTCCCGGAAGCACAGGGAGGAGAGAATCGACGTCTCGCCGAAGGTAGAGGACGTCGAAGTCCTTGGTTCCAAAAAACTCAAGTAGGGCGCTCTCGCGCGAGCCCAAGGAGGGGGGCTTGTAGGCGGCATCCTCGTATTGGATGGGGGAGAGAGGTACGTTCCCGAAGTCGCCGGAAACGAAGATGAACCTCTCGCCCCAGTGATGGTGCTTGTTGGCGAGACCGATTGTCTTGAGCAGTTGTCCGGAGAAGAATACCACCCCTCCTTTCGCGCGGAAAGTAAACATCTTGCGGAAGATCGACAAGCTAAACTCGATCCTTTCGGACCGCATATAACATATGAAGGCCACGAGAATCGCAACTGAATTTGGGTTCAGCTGCGCGGGAACCACCCCATAATACCGGAGGGCCTGCCGCATCTCGGGCCACAGCGGGAGGCGGAAGCCCACCTCGAAGTGCTCGATGGGGATGGCGAGCTCCCCCTCCCCTGCGGTGTTTACCTTGTCATGATTGCCCGAGTTCCGCGCGGTGAAGCTGGCGGGAACGTGCTGAGTCTTGATTAGGTTGAACTCATCCACGGTGAGAGTGCAGGAAGGAAAAAGATGCTTCTGAAAAGCTTCCGCACAGTTGGATCGTCCCTCACCTCCGCCCGGCATCGCGATGAAGGGTTTGAAGGCGAGAGCTTCAAGAAGAAGGCGAGAGCAAGAGCGGTACGAGAACGGAAGGAGAAGGCGGAAACAGGCGAGAGCTTTGGAGGAACCGCGAAAGCAACAAAAGAGGAGAGAGACTGGAATCGGAGAAATGAATGTGGTAGGTGAGCTTCCATATTTATAGAAAACCGTGATAATGATGGTTGTTTTCAGAAAGGCGGCGGGGGTACAGCCGGCGCGTCCTAAGTCAGCGATGCTTCGTTTTTCCCGCCCGAGTTTGATAGTGACCGATTGACTAAATGACTAGCGCAAACGTTGTGAGATGACACGCGACAGGCAAGATAGGCGGAAGCAAGGTAGCTCTCGCCAACCAAGAGCCCAGGAAAATAACATATATACGCATGCAAAAATAAAAAATAATAAGTGCCGAGTTATTGCTCTCGTTGAGCGAGAACGGGATAAAAAGTAAGCGATAAGCGCAGAATTATTAGTTACAGTTCTAAGCGAATAAATAAGGGTACATCTGAGAAGGGGAAGGCCTGGAGAAGAGAAGGGGAGGTCTCGCGCTTCAATAAGGCTCTCAGCGTCATTTCCCTTGCTCCCACCGCCATTTTCCTCGCTCCCGCAGCTTGGTCCGGGGTGGCGCCTGCGGGTTGAAGTAGGACGACAGAACACTGCATCTCAGGTCAACCCGGCGAGACAGATCCCGTATTCGCTCGATGCACCTCTCGGGTGAGGATCCGGCGGTAGCTCCCCCCGGCCGGTCCATCTCGCCGATGAGATAATCCCGCTCCAGGGTCTCTAGCCTCTTCTCCACTGACTGGCGAAACTCTTTCGCCGCAAGGTCGCGGACCCGTTCTCGCCGGATGAGCTTCGATAGGACGGCGGCGACCTTCTTCCCCCGTCTTTTAGCGCTCCCGGCACCAGTCAAGATCTCCTCCATCTCGTCAGACGAAGGGAAGGGAGAGCTCTCGCCATCTTCCCCCTCTTTTTCTTCTTCTTCTTCTTCTTCCTCCTCTACCTCAGCTCTAAGCCGCGAGCCCATGTCCCCTGGCAAAAGAGTTCCTATTATAGCGAGAGCTAGAAGATTGCGGTGATAAAATTTCCATATACCTGCAACATGACGAGGCCCCCCGGTCGACGGCAGGCGAGAATGCCCACCCCCCCCCCCCCAGCTCCGAAGAGTAGGTGAATTGGCTTTCCTTTTCCGGGGGGGTAGACTTTGCGAATGGTGATCCCGGCTTGGTCGGGAGCGGGGGAGCGGGTCTCCTCTCCCGCAGGATGACTGGCGTCTAGCCAGGGCGCAGAGGATTCGGTAGTATTCCCTCCCGCCGGTAGGGAGGAATCAACCGCGAGGGCAGGCTGATTCGCAGCTCTCGCCCCGCTCTCCCAGGTGGCGAGATCCGGCGGTGCGAAAACTGGCGCTGCGAGAAAACAGTTCAGCATTCAAAGATTTAAGTTAAGGGCGAGAGGGGAACCGTTACCTGCGGTGTTCGGGTCAGGTGGAGGGGCCACCTCTGGAACCCGCGGTTGATCCTCGTGATGGCTAGAGGATGGATCCAGGGGTTCTCGCGGGGACGCGGCAGCATCGGGAACCGTCTCCTGCGAGAGGTATCGCGTCAACTATTGAGCAGCTGGTGTTTTCAATAATTGCCAAATCAAGCATACCTTCCGCGGCGAGGGGCCGTCCGCGCGGCTAGGGGTTGGGGGTAGGCGGGCTCCTGTTCTCGCGGGGCAGGTCCCGCTTAACCACATTCGCCCTCTTCTTCTTCTTCTTGGGCAGAGAAGGCTCCGCGAACGACGACTGTCTCGCTAGCCATGGGGCAACCAGGGCGCTGTTAGCCCTGGCTCGCGCCTGTGCCGCGTTGATGCGGTCTTGCAGATCCTGCGGAAGCGGTTTGTCGGCGCGCTTGGAAGGCATCGCGAGAGGAGGCGAGAGCTCAGGCGGAGAATGACGACTCGAGGGAAGTGTTAGGGCAGTCTATCAGCACACGTATTTATAGGCACCGTACGGCCCACCGAAAGATTCCCTGATGTTGACACGTGCCAGGCTCTGGACAGGAGGTCTTCGGCTCAGCTCTCGCCGAGGGGGGGCCCAGGGCCTTGGGTAAAATGTCCTAATTGCCCTCAGGAGAAATTACATCAGTACCCTCAGGAAAACAGCGGGATTCGGCTATTGGCAAACCAACTAGGGGCTTTTCAGTAATTTCAGGACAGCACGATGCTATAAATAGACCCATAAGGGCTCTTCAGGAAGCAAGCTATCATTATCTCTCAAATTCCAGTGCTTTCTGAGGAGCTCCTAGCCCAGCTTTGGCTTAGGAGGGGAAGCTCTCAGAGATCTTCCTGGTGTGAGGTGGGACCTCCCTGCTGAGGCTATTGGGTCAGTCTTAGGTCCTTTGAATCCAGTCGAGGGGTGATGTACAACCCTGTGTCCGGCGAGCGGGTCCCGCCAGGGAGGTTGAACAGGCCTGGCCCCGCGACTCGCACCCAAGCGGTAGGACGGGCTGAACGACTAAAGGGCTGGCCCGCTCCTGCCCATCTCAGGCGAGCGAGCTGGTGACCCGCCGTAAGCGAGCCGGACCCCGAGCGCGACCTAACCGCCGGTCCGCCCGGCGAAAGGCAGGCAGCTCGCCCATATCGGCTCGCACTCGCCCAGTGAGGGCAGGCGAGCCTCAGAGCCGGGTCGCGCCCGCCTCCCACGGATGGAATCGGAGGCGAGCTGACTCCCCATGGGTGCGAATAGCTACTCAGAACAGCGGAGCCTCGCTGTTGGCAGACCAGGTTGGACTGCGCATAGCTATTCAGAACAGCGGAGTTTGGCTGTTGGCAGACCCAACCAGGGGCTTTTTGGTATTTCCAGGTCAGTTCTTTTGGTTATTGGCAGTTCAGATTCTGAAAATCTATAAATAAGACCCAAGGGGTACCTCAGAGGACACGCTTTCAGTGCCTCCTTGCTCTCATTTTCAAGTGTTCTCTGAGAGTACCTTAGCTCGGCTCTTGGCTAAGGAGGGGAAGCGCTCAGAGATCTTCCGGGTTTGTGGTGGGACCTCCCTGCCGAGCCCTTGGGTCTGTCTTTTCTTGTCTCTCTCGTTGTTTTTCTTGCAGGTGCGAAGTAGGCGCGAGACCACCCCTTCCCTAAGGGTCGAACTCCACAAGAGGCCGGTTTCCGGTTTCAACATCTTGGTGCGGTGAGCGTGGAGAGTGGTCAGTGCAGAAAAGCTTCGGCGAGCTCAATGACGGGAGGTCAAGGATCTGACAGGCAGAACTCGCCGCCCAACCCACCTCTCGCGACAGTGGGGATGTTTGAAGACTTCAGGAACGAGGTGCTGGATCTCGTCAAGATCGCACTCGGCGTGCGGGCCGAGTGTTCGACTCCGGCAGCCCAGATCGCGGCCGCCCCCTCTCTGGGCGAGGACGCTCCTGGCAGGCGAGCCGGGAAGGAAGTGGCTGAGGAAGGTCGGGGGAGCGAGCTCTCGGGGCGCGAGCTCTTCCCCGGCTCGGCAGGCCGAGGCCGATTCGGCGAGCTGGGTCCGCGTGACTTCGCCGGCCCGCCAGGTGGGGGGAGGCAGCCCTTTTAGCGAGCTGGTCTCCTCAGCTCCAGTACCAGACGGGTTCAGAGAGCCCGAGATGACCTACTACACCGGGAAGGGAGACCCGGTTCAGCACGTCCAGTGGTTCGAGAACGTGGTCTCCATCCGTCAGATGTCGGACGGATTCAAGTGCCGTCTCTTCGCCATCACCCTCCGGGATAAGGCGAGGGAGTGGTTCCACCAGCTGCCGGCCAGTTCCATCTATTGCTTCGAGGACCTACGCCGAGGGTTCATGTTGAGGTTCACTACCGCAAAGAAGAGGAAGAAGGAGTCTGAGTCCCTGTTCCACATAAAGCAGGGGGTGAACGAGACGTTGGGGAGCTACGTCGATCGGTTCCAGGAGGAGGTTACCCAAGTCCAGGAGATGCCGGGCCACAGTCTGATGATGGCCTTCACGCTGGGCCTGCAGCAGGGTTTCTTCCGCATGGAGCTGAAGAGGATTCCCCCTCTCTCCTACGAGGAGCTGATGGAGAGGGCGGCGAGAGAGGTCGACGGGGAGGCGTCGAACCCAGAATTTGCGAGGAAGTTGGCCAGGTGGGCGACTGAGGAGGAGAAGGAGTCGAAGGGAGGAAGAAGACAGGAAGAGAGGAGGGAGGAGCCCAGGCAGAGGGAGCAGAGGGAGCAGAGGCAGCTCCAAGGACAACAGCCAGGATGGGGGCGTCAGGAGCCCGACCGTAGGCTGGGCTGGAGACCAGAGTGGCAGGGGCAGGGGCCACAGAGGGGATACTACGGGAGAGGTCACTATCAGGGGAGGCAGGACCAGTTCCACCCCCCAGGCTGGAGGCAGGGTCAGAGTCCGCGGCTCCCCGATCAGGAGGAGGCCATGGCCATAGCTCTGGGAGCAAGGAGAGGGGTCATGAGGAGGAGGAGAAGGGAGTTCAGGGTGGAACTGCCCTACTGCGACTTCCATCAGGAAGAGGGGCACGCAACGGCCACGTGCCCGGAATTCTTGGAGATGAGAGAGAACAGGGGGCGGCAGCAGCAGCAGGAGGGGGTGCGGCAGGAAGTGAGGATCGAGGAGGTCCTGCCTCGGACGGAGGAGGATCGCTGTGAAGACCGGGTGGATGTGGGGACCCGAGGAATGATCGGAGTGATCCACGGGGGAGTGGGGATCGAGGCTTCCCGCAAGGCAAGTCTCCACACCATGTATCGGCGGAGCGTCGCCTCTACGTCCCAAACCCCGCCGCCAGAGGAGAGGATCACTTTCTCTAGAAGTGATATGCCGGACCACGAGGATCCGTTCTGTGATGCGTTGGTCATCAAGGCCGCCATCGAGAACTTCACTGTCTCTCGGATCCTAGTGGACAATGGGAGCTCCGTGAACGTCGTCTTCAAGAAGGCGTTTGACGCGATGCAGGTGGAAGCTAAGAGGGTGCTGGCCTCGGACGGGCCCTTGTTCGGATTCTCGGGAGAAAGGAAGGAGGTAGAGGGAGGAGTCGGCCTCCATGTCACCCTGGGAGGGCAGTCCCGAAACTGCAAGTTCGTCATTGTGGACGCCCCCAGCAGCTACAGCACAATCTTCGGGAGGCCCCTGATCAGCGCCTTCCGCTGCGTCCCCTCATCTTTCCATCAGTGCTTGAAGTTCAACGCTGAGGGGGCGCAGGTCAGGGTTAGGGGAGACCCTAAGGTGGCACGGGAATGCTACGTCACCGCGGTGAACACCATCTCTTGGCAGGAAGGGGCCGAGGAGATGGGGCGGAGGATGGAGGCGAACGAGCAGGGAGCCGGAGAGGTGGAGCTGGAGGTGAAGGGCTGCGCAGAAAAGGCGGGAGGAGGAGGTTTGGAGGAAGTGGTCGAAGTAAGGGCCGTGGCAGAGGAGATGGAGGTAGAGGTCCCCGCTCAGGAGGAAGGGGATGCCGAGGGATGGGGGGGAGCAGTCCAGACTGGAGGCCGCAGAGGAGGTGGTGGAGCTGGAGGTGCTCACCCGCGGAGGCAGGATGGAGAAGATCCGCGTCAGCGGGGGGCTGACCCCGGAGGACCAGGGCAGGATGCTGGAGTGCATCCAGAAGAACGTGGACATCTTCGCCTGGAGCGCCGCGGAGATGTCGGGGGTTGACGCGGATGTGGCTTGCCACCGCCTCAACCTGGACCCGGGAACACGCCCCGTCCAGCAGAAGAAGAGATCCACGGCGGACAGGCTAGCGGAACCCATCAGGGAGGAGGTGGCAAAACTTCTCAAAAGCGGGCTTCGTGTCCGAAATTCAATACCCCGGCTGGGTCTCGAACGTTGTGATGGTCAAAAAGGGAGACGGCCGCTGGCGCTTGTGTATCGATTTTTCCCTTCTTAATAAAGCTTGTCCTAAGGATTGTTACCCCTTGCCTCGGATCGACGCGCTGGTTGACTCAGCCGTCGGTTTTTCTGTAATGAGTTTTTTTAAGATGCATTTTCAGGTTACCATCAGATCAGGATGCACCCCCAGGACATAAAGGATGTCTCATTCATCACAGGGGACGGCTGTTATTGCTACAAGATGATGCCGTTCGGGTTGAAGAACGCTGGTGCCACCTATCAAAAAATGATGGACAGGGTCTTCAAGGAGCAAAGGGGGAGAAACTTGGAGGTCTACGTTGACGACCTCATGATCAAGAGCCGAGACGTGGACTCCCACCTCCGGGACCTGGAGGAGACGTTCGCCACCCTGCGCCGATACAAGATGCGGCTGAACCCCCTTAAGTGTGTTTTCGGGGCTAGCCGGGGGAAGTTCTTGGGGCATCTCCTCACCCCCGCGGGGGTCGAGCCGAATCCCGACAAGGTCAAGGCTATCTTGGAGCTGGGGTCCCCGCGGAATGCAAAGGAGGTCCAACGGTTGACAGGGAAGCTAGCAGGACTGAGCCGCTTCCTCTCTCGGGCAGGGGAGAAGTGCTCCCCCTTCTTCAAAATGCTGAGGGGGGGCCAGAGGTTCGAATGGACTAAGGAATGCGAGGAGGCGTTCCAGGCCCTCAAGGCGCAGCTAACACAGGCCCCGCTGCTCCAAGGGCCGAAGGAGGGTGAAGACTTGTTCCTATATCTCGGGGTCGGGGCAGAGGCCCTGAGCTCCGTCTTGGTTCGAGAAGAGGGGAAGAGGCAGCTCCCTGTCTATTACGTCAGCCGGGTCCTGAGGAAGGCCGAACTCCGGTATCCGATCCTGGAGAAGCTCGCGTTCGCATTAATCATCTCGGCCCTGGAGGCTACGGCCTTACTTCCAGGCGCACTCGATCCGAGTGGTGACAGACCATCCTCTCTGCAATATCTTCGAGGGGGTGGAGCACTCGGGCCGGCTGGCCAAGTGGTCGGTGGAGCTAAGCGAGTTCGATGTTTCCTTCGTGCCACGGCTCTCGATCAAAGCTCAGGCGATGGCCGACTTCCTGGCCGACTACGTGGTAGAAGTAGCAGAGGAGGAGCTCACTTGCCCGGCTCCTTGGAAGGTGAGGGTGGATGGACCTCAGGAAGGCATTCACTCGGGATAGGAGTGGTCCTGGAGAGCCCCCAAGGGACTCAGATTGAGCAGACGGTGGTGGTACATTTCCCCATTACTAACAACCAGGCCGAGTACGAAGCAGTGATAGCGGGACTACGCCTGGCCAGAGAGTTGGGGGTGCTGGGATGTGGAAGTTCTGACCGACTCCATGGTGGTGGCTTCCCAGATCAACGGGGAGTTCGAAGCAAGGGAGCCCGCTTTGAAGTTATACTTGGCCAAAGTGAAGGGGGTCATAGGACCTTCCAGACCTTCTCCATCCGACACGTGCCAAGGGGGGAGAATGAACAGGCCGACCAACTGGCGAAGCATGGCCCCCGGATGGGGGGCACCATCACCGACCTGTTCCGCCCCTCCATCGAAGAGGGGGAGCTCATGGAGATCGATCAGCAGCCCTCGTGGATGGACCCAGTAATAGTTTTCCTCTCCGCGGCGAGAGTATCCGGAGGGAGTAGACAAGAAGAAGCTGAGGCACAAGTCCGCCTACTACCTCCTCAAAGACGGGCAACTATACAGAAAGACCCTTTCCGGATGCTGGCTCGCTGCGTGTCCGAGGGCGAGGCGCAGAGGATCTTGGAAGAAGTCCACTCCGGGGAGTGCGGGAGTCATTCCGGGAGTCGGACCTTGGAGGGGAGGATAGTCCGGCAGGGGTATTTCTGGCCCACCCTGGGCCGGGACGCCGCGGAGTTCGCAAGAAGATGTCATAAGTGCCAGCTATT
Source organism: Platanthera guangdongensis (assembly GCA_039583875.1). NCBI lineage: Eukaryota > Viridiplantae > Streptophyta > Magnoliopsida > Asparagales > Orchidaceae > Platanthera > Platanthera guangdongensis. The sequence continues at coordinate 174,733,126 of CM077159.1, read as the reverse complement.
TGCCCCCCTCCAGCTACAGCCGGCCCAGCAACTCAAGAGCATCACGGCCCCCTGGCCCTTTGCAATCTGGGGAATGGATTTGGTCGGGCCGTTCCCCCAGGCTAGCGGCCAGAGAAGGTTCCTCCTGGTGATGATCGACTACTTCTCAAAGTGGATGGAGGTGAAGGCGTTGGCAAAGGTGACCTCCCAGGTAATCAGGAACTTCGTTTGGGGGGAGATCATCTGTCGCCATGGGCTGCCCCAGGCCATCGTCACAGACAACGGGCCTCAGTTCGCCAGCGCCGAGTTCACCAGTTTTTGCGAGCAGCTTGGGATCGACCTCAGATTCGCCTCGGTCCACCACCCCAGGAGCAACGGGCAGGTGGAGGTGGCGAACAAAATCATCGTCAATCTCCTCAAAAAGAGGGTGGAAAACTTGAGGGGGAGCTGGGTGGAGCAACTCCCCGCCGTCCTTTGGGCCCTTAGAACCACCCCTAACACGGCCACGGGGGAGACCCCCTTCAAGCTCTCCCATGGGTGCGAGGCGGTGCTCCCCATAGAATTTGAAGTCCAAACGCCGCGAGTCGGGACGGCCAGAGAAGGCCGAGAGGAATGGCAAGCCGAGAATGGGGAGGAACTGAGGTTCTCCCTCGACATGGTGGAAGAGTTGAGGGACCTTTCGGCCATCCGGCAGGAGGAGGTCAAAAGGAGGATGGCAAAATACTTCGACAAGCATGTCAGGGTCAAGCAGTTCGCTGAAGGGGACCTGGTACTGAAGAAGGTGGACGCGGCAGGGCGGTCAGCGTCCGTAGGGAAACTCAACCCCAGCTGGGAGGGGCCATTCATTGTGAAGGAAGCTTTGAAGTCGGGGGGCTATCGGCTCCAAAATGTAGAGGGCGAGGCCCTGAGTCTCACCTGGAGTGGAGACGACTTGAAGAGATTTTTTCCCTAATTCATTCCTGTAAGCAACACGATTTACTATAATGAAGCTTTTCTTTTCCCTCCCCCCAGGATTGTCATACCTAGGCTCGCTCAGAGAGTGGGAATGAATTTGGACCCCGAGAAGATCCCGCTGCCAGGCTCCCACCTAGCTGGCAGGGCCGGAAGTCACTCGGTGTCATCCCTAGCCTCGAGAAGATCCCGCTGCCAGGCTCCCACCTAGCTGGCAGGGCCGGAAGTCACTCGATGGAATGAATTTGGACCCCGAGAAGATCCCGCTGCCAGGCTCCCACCTAGCTGGCAGGGCCGGAAGTCACTCGGTGTCATCCCTAGCCTCGAGAAGATCCCGCTGCCAGGCTCCCACCTAGCTGGCAGGGCCGGAAGTCACTCGATGGAATGAATTTGGACCCCGAGAAGATCCCGCTGCCAGGCTCCCACCTAGCTGGCAGGGCCGGAAGTCACTCGGTGTCATCCCTAGCCTCGAGAAGATCCCGCTGCCAGGCTCCCACCTAGCTGGCAGGGCCGGAAGTCACTCGATGGAATGAATTTGGACCCCGAGAAGATCCCGCTGTCCAGGCTCCCACCTAGCTGGTAGGGCCGGAAGTCACTCGGTGTCATCCCTAGCCTCGAGAAGATCCCGCTGCCAGGCTCCCACCTAGCTGGCAGGGCCGTAAGTCACTCGATGGAATGAATTTGGACCCCGAGAAGATCCCGCTGCCAGGCTCCCACCTAGCTGGCAGGGCCGGAAGTCACTCGGTGTCATCCCTAGCCTCGAGAAGATCCCGCTGCCAGTTCCCACCTAGCTGGCAGGGCCGGATGTCACTCGACGGAATGACTCAGAAAGCAACGGCCTGCGACCTAGAGCAAATCGCGTTGTCAGACTCCCACCTAGCCGGCACGGCCGGGAACTACCCAAAAAGCGTGCGCAGCAGGACGGAATCGCAAGAGTTAGCCAGAAAAGAAGGAAAGGGGTCTAGCATAGCCCCACCCTCAAGCCCCGGGAAAGGTGGTCGAGTAAATGCAAAGGCCTGGGCGAGAGTCCCCAGAAAATTAAGCGTGCGGCCGAGGAGCGAGCCGGCTCGCCTCGCTCGGCGGACGAGCCAGCTCACCTCGCTCGGCGGACGAGCCAGCTCGCCTCGCGCGGCGAGCGGGCAGCGGCCTCGTCAGAACCGGACCGCAGAAGGGGGTCGCGTCGCCCGGCAATGGACATCGTTGGAAAAACAAGGCAGACGAGAAATATAAAAGGAACAATAGCTGAAAGGAACAATAGATAGAATATAGAAAAGTATAAGCGCAACTCGCGCATACATCTCAGACCAGATTGTTATACATCATGTTCATCCACAAAGTATATTACAAAAAGGGGGGGGGGGGAAACGCGAGATCTAGAGACCCTAAAGCGGCTGGAAGCTTCTGTCGCCGGGCTCCGCACGGGGAGGAACAGCGCCGGCACCACGTCTTTTGCCGAGAGTCCCGCTGCCTCGCTCGTAAGCAGATCCGCGCGCCTCAGCGTCTGCATCGTGTATCTCGCTGCGCTGGCCGCGTTCTTCTGCATTAGCACTTCCAGGTCGTAGTCGGAGAGGTGCTCGCGCGGGCAGACCCTGCTGTCTGGAGGAGGGGACAGCGGCGGCGGCCTCCAGCTCGCGTACTCGCGCCTCCACCAGCGCCGCCTTTTCTTGGCCAAGGGTGGCGATCTCGGCGCCCATAGCCGGCTCGCCGTCGCCGCGTCCTGGGGAAAATGAATAGGAATAACCGTGAGCTGTGTTAACGAAAAGGAGGAAGTACGATTCAGGCGGAGCACGTACCACCCCGCCTAGATACCGCGCGAGGGTCTCCCTCGGCCGCGTCAGCTCGCCCCCTGTGAGTCCCACCCCTGTCCGCGTCCGCCTGGGCGAGCTTCCGGGCCTCTTCCTTCTCATCCGCCATCTTTGGATAGACGCGGCGTTCCGCTCCACTGGGTGCAGCGTGATAACTTCTCAATTGAAGTTATCTAGTCCCCTAGTTTTACATAATCGTTGTGATAAATGAGAAGAAATGACTTAAATTAGTATAAATGTCCATAAATTAATAGTCATGTTATTCACGCTTAATTAACATATTTTGATTATGTTTTTCTTATTAGAAATGACGTAAAAATCGAACCGGCAAAGTAAGTGCAGGAATTGTATTTTGGCTGTGCAGTTGTTACAGAAAACCTGAAGCAGTTGTTGTAACAAGTCTGGGCGTTTTTAAAATTCGAATTTCGAATTTTGCGCCAAAACTAAATATGAAAGAAGGCATCTATTGGAAAGTGGCTGCTCGTTTTTAAGGGGGGATTTTCATTCCTAAAGGGCACGAAATTGGAGAGAGAAAAAGGAAGACATTGGAGGCCATCCTCTTGGAGAAGAAGAAGAGAAGAACGGCTAGGGTTTGGAGGCACTTGCGAGAAGGAAGAAGGGTCTAAGCGAGATCTACACGCATATTCCTGCAGCATTAAAACTCATTAAGCATGTTTAGTAAGACTTTCTTTGTTGTGTGGTTTCATTCCTCTAGCATGAACTAATTTCATAAGTCTTGTATGTGAGAGTAACTTGTGTTGTTGTTATGTTTTGATGTTAACCTTCCCTCTATGAATGGTTGAAAACTATTTTTCTTGGATCTATATTTATTTCATGGAATGTTTGGATAAGTGTTCTTCTTCTAGATTGCGTAACAAGATTCGAGAGAGGAGTTACGTTGTTTAGGTTGAATCCTCTCTTTTGTGCGGCGAGATTCGAGAGAGGAGTCGTACAAATCTTTAACCAAAATTCCACTATCATACTTCGTCGCGAGATTCGAGAGAGGAGTGACGAAAGTGCAATATAGATTATGAGATAGCGTTGGAAAGAAAGAGATTTCATTTCTCGCTAGCGAACTTTGAGTTGTGTGTGTATGTTATTCTCATTTCATCTAAGTTAGAGATAACTAGAGAAATTAGGGTAAATGGATTTCGGAGATCGAGAGATAAAGAAATCTACTTTCAACTCGTCGCAGGATAGTAATTAAGCATTCATGAGGGTTTATTCTTAGAACTCATCACAACAAACAAGTGAAATCACATACGAGACTATTTCTCCAATTTGATAAAAGTCTCTTAATTAAGTGTTATTTAGTTTTAATTTTGTTATCTTTAATTTTTCTTAATCTAAATTCACCTTTGATCATCTCACTTGGATTCACGGAACGGGTAAGGCTAGTAATTACGAGCACTAACGTTGCACTTCCTCTAGGAACGATAACTCAACTCATCATTTTATTACTTGATTCGACACGTGCACTTGCGTGATTACGTAGATCCATTTTGGCCGTATCAAGTTTTTGGCGCCGTTGCCGGGGAAGCGCAACTGGTTTAGTGTTTTATTTCTCGTAATATTAGTTAAACCTTAGTAGTTGGAGATCAAGTATTTTTGTTTTTAATTATTTTTCTTGTCTTAGCACTTATTTCGAAGCTTTGTGGTGTATGTCAAGGTATAGAAACCCGGAATTATTGCCACTAAACTTAGAAATAGAGCGCACCTGTAGACAAAATCGAAGAAACCATAGAACGGAAAACATTGATCATCCTGAGATGGATAATAACGGACAACAAGTTATCGATGACATAGAGGGTCACGTGAACCATAACGGGCAAGCGAATCCTAATAATCAACACGTGCCGCCTCGAATGACATGTAGGGATTACAACACACCTTTTAGGGGAGGTTTGCACACGAGTATTGCCCGACCACCTATAGAAGCTAATAATTTTAAGATGGACCCTTTCATTATGCAACAAGTTCAACTAAATAGATTTGGGGGTCTTAGCCATGAAGATGCAAACTCTCATTTAAAAACTTCTTAACAATATGCGACATGTTTAAGGCAAATGGTGTGTCCGCAGACGCAATTCAACTAAGAGCATTTCCTTTTTCCTTAGAAGGTCGAGCAAGAGATTGGTTGGACTCATTACCCGATGATGCTATCACCACATGGGCCCAATTAGAAGATAAATTTTAAATAAGTATTTTCCACCTTCTAAGACGGCTAAGCTGATTAGAGATATCACTACTTTATGCAACATCATGGGGAGACTCTTTACGACGCATGGGAGCGTTTTAAGGAGCTGTTAAGAAAATGTCCACACCATGGGTTAGCACAACACCAACAAGTATCCACGTTTTACAACGGATTGCAAACCGCAACCATGATTCTAGTAGATGGAGCCGCGGGAGGTTCCCTAATGAAAAAATATCCGGAAGATGCGTATACCATTTTAGAAGATTTAACGTCTAATAATTATCAAGCATATGAAAGACAAGCAACTAGTAAACCAGCAGGGGTGCACCATGTAGATCAAATCACATCCTTAGCCGCCGAAATGGCATCACAATTCAACTTGATTAACAAGAGGCTGGATTCATTATCTAATCCTGCGCCTAGTGCACCACTAACGGTGGAACAATTAAATCTATTAACGGAGGAAGCCAATTATATAGGAGGACAACAGAGGCAAATTCCACCGGGATTTGCTAATCATTATCACCCCGAGTGGCGACATCACCCTAATTTCTCTTGGAGAAATAATCAAGGGGTGAACCAATCTCCGGGATTTCATCAAAATCTGAATCCCACCCAAGGGAATCCTCAAAACAATCCTAGGAAGTTAACTGATGAAGTTATTGTAGGGATGTTCCAAAAGAATGAGTCTAGGATTGGAGGGATTGAGTCATCTCTAAGATCTTTAGAGACCACATTGGGGCAATTAGCAACCACGTTAAGCAAAAGGCCGATTGGATCATTACCTTCAGATACCATGCCTAACCCAACAAGAGAGGAACCTCCAAATCATTGTAATGCAATCGCTTTAAGGAGTGGGGTAAAAATTCAAAGTGGAGATGGGTTGTTAGAAAAGGCTAGAGATGACGAGAGGAAGGAACAAGGAAATGAACCTAGGGGGATGCAAGAAGAAGAGCCTATAGGAGTTAAGGAACCGGAGATAGTTGAAGTCCAACCATTAAATAATAAAAAGAAAGAAATCATCTATCCTCCACCACCCTTCCCATCTAGATTAGCGAAGACAAAGCTGATAAGCAATTCCAAAAGTTTATGGAAATCTTTAAGAAATTAACTATAAATATTCCGTTTGCTGAGGCTCTTGAACAGATGCCTAGTTATGTCAAGTTTATGAAAGACATCTTATCCAAGAAGAGGAAATTCGTTGAGAGGGAGATAGTCGCCCTAACGGAAGAATGTAGTGCAATATTACAAAAGAAACTACCTCAAAAATTAAAAGATCCAGGTAGCTTTACAATACCATGTTTGATAGGAACGACATTTTCAGGGAGAGCATTGTGTGACTTAGGAGCTAGCATCAATCTGATGCCCTTATCTATTTACACAAAATTAGGCCTGGGAGAGATTACACCAACATCTCTTACTCTACAGTTGGCCGATAGGTCTTTAGCTTTTCCCAAGGGAATTGTTGAGGATGTATTGGTTAAGGTGGATAAATTCATCTTTCCAGCCGATTTTGTGGTGCTAGATATGGATGAGGATAAGGAAGTTCCTATTATTCTAGGAAGACCATTTTTAGCCACAGGACGCACCCTCATAGATGTACAAAAGGGAGAGCTAACAATGAGAGTCAACGAAGAGGAGGTAACCTTCAATATACTTAAGGCCATGAAATTCCCTGAAGATAGAGAAGAATGCTATGTAATTAAAGAGGTTGAGGTGCCCTCTAGGTTGACACACGAGGAAGAAGATTTTGATCATAGATTGTTAGACATCTTAGTTAACGACGAGGGTGAAGAAGATAAAGTAATGGAAGAAGTTGTTCACATACTCAATACATGTGAAGGGTTGCCACCATATAAGAGTTTTGAAGTGATAACTAGGACAAGCGAACAAAGAATGATAAAACCTTCTATCATTGAACCACCTAAGTTAGAATTAAAACCACTACCTGAACACCTTAAGTATGTATTTCTAGAGAAAGATAACACTCTTCCGGTCATAATCAATGCATCATTAAGAATGGAAGAAGAGTTAAAATTAATTGAGTTACTAAGGGAGTTTAAGGAAGCGATTGGTTGGACTCTTGCCGACATCAAGGGGATTAGCCCATCCATCTGTATGCACAAAATTCTATTGGAAGATGGGGAGAAGGGATCCATCGAACATCAACGAAGGCTTAGTCCTCCAATGAAGGAGGTGGTGATGAAGGAAATCATTAAGTGGCTGGACGCGGGCATTATATATCCTATTTCAGATAGCAAGTGGGTAAGCCCGGTGCATTGCGTACCAAAGAAGGGAGGGATAACACTTATTAAGAATGAAAATAATGAACTTATACCTACTAGGGCTGTCACGGGATGGAGGATATGTATTGATTATAGAAAATTGAACAAGGTGACTAGAAAAGATCATTTTCCGTTACCATTCCTTGACCAAGTCTTAGATAGATTGGCAGGTGGCCAGTATTTTTGCTTCTTGGACGGATATTCAGGATACAACCAGCTTATGGTTGCACCAGAAGATCAAGAGAAGACAACATTTACATGCCCCTTTGGTACATTTGCATTTAGGAGACTACCATTTGGATTATGCAACGCTCCCGCCACATTTCAGCGTTGTATTCTGGCAATACTATCCGACTTCATCGCTCGAGGCATTGATCCGACAGAGTATGGAATCGAGGTATTCATGGACGATTTTTCCATCTTTGGTAAATCGTTCGATGCATGTTTGGCATGTCTGGGGAGGGTATTGGCCCGCTGTGTTGAGACTAACTTAGTACTGAACTGGGAAAAGTGCCATTTTATGGTACGTGAGGGCATTGTATTAGGACATAAGGTATCGAGTCAAGGACTAGAAGTGGATCGAGCAAAGATTGAAGTAATAGAAAAACTCTCTCCGCCAACGAATGTCAAGGGCATTCGTAGTTTCCTCGGTCATGCCGGATTCTATAGGCGGTTCATTAGAGATTTTTCAAAAATCACAAAGCCTTTATGCAATTTACTCGAGAAAGATACACCTTTTATTTTCAATAATGAGTGCTTAGAAGCATTTCAAACGTTAAAAGAAAATTAATCTCGGCACCCATTGTCAAGGCACCTGATTTCTCACTACCCTTCGTTCTCATGTGCGATGCGAGCAACTATGCGGTGGGAGCCGTGTTGGGGCAAATGCACGACAAGGTTTTCCACACCATTCATTATGCTAGTAAGACTCTTATTAATGCCCAGGTGAACTACACAACTACAGAAAAAGAACTCCTAGCGGTGGTTTTTGCATTCGACAAATTCCGCGCTTATCTGATTAGTTCTTCAGTCATAGTTTACACGGACCACGCGGCAATCCGATATCTAGTGGAGAAGAAGGAGGCTAAACCTAGGCTTATTAGATGGGTTCTACTCCTCCAAGAGTTTGATTTTGAGATCAAGGATCGTAAGGGGGCAGAAAACCCGATTGCCGACCACTTATCGAGATTAGAGAATGAGTGTGAGAAAGACGTGCACGTTGAGATTAAGGAAAGTTTCCCAGATGAGAGTTTACTTGCAGTCACAGAAGGGAGTATCCCATGGTATGCTGATTTCGTTAACTATATAGTTAGCAAGGTTTTTCCACCGGATTTTAGCTACCAACAAAGGAAGCGATTCCTTCATCAGGTGAAGTTTTACCTATGGGATGACCCGTATCTATTTAAAATTTGTGCTGATCAAATTATTCGTAGGTGTGTGCCCGAGATGGAGGTTCATAGTATTTTAGAAAAGTGTCATGCATCACCCTATGGAGGACACCATAAGGGAGACCGGACAGCGAGGAAGGTTTTAGAGTCAGGATTCTATTGGCCCACCTTATTCAAGGACTCTCATCACTTTGTGGGACAGTGTGACCGTTGTCAACGGGTTGGAAATCTTCAGCGGGGAGCAAGCATGCCCATGAATGGAATCCTTGAAGTAGAAGTCTTTGATGTATGGGGGATTGATTTCATGGGCCCCTTTGTCAACTCCGATGGAAATTTATATATTTTGCTAGCAGTAGACTATGCGTCGAAGTGGATAGAGGCGATAGCTACGCAAAGGAATGATGCCAAGGTGGTGCTAAAATTTCTAAGGACTAACATCTTCACTAGATTTGGTACACCGAGGGCAATAATTAGTGATGGAGGGGCGCACTTTTGTAATTCACAATTTAAAACTTTACTAAAGAAATATGGTGTGACACATAAAGTAGCTCTTGCCTACCATCCGCAAACCAATGGCTTAGCCGAGGTGTCAAATCGTGAGATCAAGACCATCTTAGAGAAAACGGTGAATGCAACGCGCAAGGATTGGTCACAAAAGCTAGGTGATGCTTTGTGGGCCTATAGAACGGCTTTTAAAACTCCGATCGGATTAACACCCTATAAAATGATCTATGGGAAGGCGTGTCACCTACCGGTGGAGTTGGAACATAAGGCGTATTGGGCAATTAAGAAATTAAATTTTGACTTCCAAGAGGCGGGCAATAAAAGGCTATTGCAAATTAATGAATTGGAAGAAATTCGGTCTAACGCATACGAGAGCGCCAAACTTTATAAAGAGCGAACAAAAAAATGGCACGACGCAAGATTAACGGTGAAAGAGTTCAAGACCGGGCAATTGGTATTGTTATTTAACTCAAGACTTAAATTATTCCCGGGAAAACTAAAATCGAGATGGTCGGGACCATTTATAGTGACGCAGGTGCACCCGAATGGGGTAGTCACGATTTGCAACGAGAAGGATGGCTCCGAATTCAAGGTAAATGGCCAAAGACTAAAGGAATATCATATAGATATTGATCGCCGGGAGTCGACGATCATGAAATTGCAATGACGAGCAACGAAGAGATACGTCCGGCCGAGACGTTTTAAAGGAGGCGCTTGGTGGGAGGCAACCCATCGTATCGTATAATATATATATATAAATAATAATAATGATAATTATATATATTCGTTTATTTTCATTAAGTAACAAAAAAAAAAATGATGTGTTGAAGGAAGCAAGGCCATATGAACTTAGTTGACTATGCTCAAGAATTTTTAGGAGTGAAAATGCTGGAGGAGAGAAAAAACTTGACAAAAATCTGTAGGAATTTAGAGTAAAATAGATTCTGTAAAACAGAAGGCAGTTGTTACAACGCTACAAAAACATGCGTAGCGGAATTTTAATTTCTGACTGCTTCTTCATGGATGCCGCGGAAGACCTCCAGCCGCCGGTTCAACTGAACCGGCACGCGTGAATCGCCACACACAGCGGTTGGGTTAAATTAAGTTAAGTTAATTTAGGTTTTAAAATATAAACGCAATTATTTAAATATTAACCCGGTTTTATGTTTAATCAAATTACTTAATCCATTAATTATTGCACCTAATAAATATAACATTTTTAATTTCTCCCCTCATTCCCACCGGGTTCTAGGGCACGATTGCGAGCGGGCGACGGTGCGACATCGGCGAGGAGCTAGCGGCGGCCTGGCGGCAATCTCCACGCGAACCTGGCGGCGGCCGACCTGGCGGCGGCCAAGCCCTGGCTAGTAGTTTTCGAACCTGGCGGCGCATTTCCTTGGGCTGTGCGATCTAGAGCGAATCGCCACGGGGTGAGTTCTGGGGAAGATCTCCGAGGTTGTTGAAGGTAAATCCTTTAATCCCCAACACGTTGTAGAATCCGACCCACATTTTAGTTTTCCCGATTTATGGTTAGGTTACCGACGAAGTGGGAGACAACCGGCGAACGGCTGTGACGTGATCGGGATTAGGGAAGCAAGCTACAGTACATAATCGGAGTTCTGGACGAGTACGGCGGACGGCGAGCACATTACCTCCATCTGAGTTCAACGAGAGCAGTGCAAAGGCTTCTAATCATTCCCTGAAAAGCTCTGAGGTATAAACCCTAACCTTGCAACTCATGGATAAGAGTATTAGTAGAAAATTTATATATTCTCCTATGTTGTGTGCGTGTGTTAGCTAGGACTATGTCTTCTAAACGAAGGTCTAATAAGAAAAAGGGGAAGGAAGTTGTTGGAGAGAAAGCAGTGAAGTTTTCAAGTGAGGCCGCGGAGTATTGGTTTCGCTCATTGAAAACGCTCCCTTTCATCTTTGAAAGAGGATTTAAAATGGAAAAGAGGGCTTGGAGTCTAACCTATGCTGAGCAGATCAAGGCACTCCAGTGGGAGGTCGTCTGCCATCCGAGGACTGAGGCTATACTCCCCATGGTCTACGAATTTTATGCAAATGCTAAAAGCATAGAGGGACAAGTAGTGACTGTTAGAGGGAAGACGGTTGAGTTTTCTGCAGAGATGATTAGTGATCTGTTCAGTTTGGAGGATCATGGGTATGACGACTATGCTGAAATTCTTAATAAGGTATCTCTTCAGGAAATGACGGATACAGTGTGTTGCACACCGACACCAGAGTGGGCTAGTAAGACACATAGAGTATTGAAGACGTCTTGTCTAACTAGGGAAGCTAAAGTGTGGCTGCTGTTTATTAATGCTAGTATCATGCCCACTCGGCACCCGAACACTATTACATTGGATAAGGTGGCGTTGATCTACGGTATTATTAAGGGCCTATACTTCGATTTGGGAAAGATTATTTCATTGCAACTTCGGCAGAAAATTAGAGAGGAGAACCCTAAGCAGCTATGGTTTCCTACCCTCATAACTGAGCTATGTCTGCAAGCTGGTGTGGAAAAGGGTGTGGAGGACATGGTTACACCTGTGAAGAGACATATTACTGAAACGGTTGTCGAAGTTAACATCAAGGTTGCTGCGGAAACACAGGAAAGGGGTCGTAGTTGGAAGAAGGGGGATGCAGCTCAGACTTCACAGGCACCAATACTGAAACCAATGCGAATTGATATTCCAGTGGTCGATCATGGCACTGATCCCGACCTGTTGATGGAGCATATTGAGTACATCAAAGCCTATCAGAGATGTCACCATTTGTTTGCAAGGGAGCAATTTGATGATATTCGTACCAACATCCGTAAACTCATGGAGAAAAGGAAGATTCCGGTGTCTGAGCCGAATTTTAGGATGATGGGGCAGTTCGACGATAAAGGCTTCCTCTTGACTTGTGACAAGACTAGAGTTGATCCAGCGACGAAAGCAAACGCGGACGATGATGATGAGGACGATGATGACGAGGACGATGATGATGACGAGGGAGATGCTGATGAAGACGAAGCTGACGATGAGGATGCCGCGGACGATGAGGAGTAGGATCTCCCCAGATCACCTTTTGTCTTGCATAGTTTTGACTATATGATCGTTAACGGATATATCATCCATATTTTGTTCTTCACTATTCCTGGATGTTTATGAGTATGGACTATTGTCTGGGGATTTATATTTTGTGGTGTGACACCATGAACGCTCCATTTTGGTACATTGCAGTTTGTATTGTCATAATATGTTTATGTGCTAATTGCAACTTATATTTGACTTGATACGTTATCTTGCACATGATCTGTACTATTTTAATACATTATTACTGCTAATGATTGGGCATGGAGGGCGCAACTGTCATCCATTTTGGGATAAATCATGATTGGAGGTCATATATGCATCCTTGAACTTTACTGTGTTATGGTTGCTAATTATTACTAAGCGGACTTCACATCTTCAATGCCATGCCACGTTTTGATACATGCGTATGCTGGGCTGTTGTCCTGATTTATGCTGATATGCTGGTCAAAAATAGAGAGGTATTATGATATGCCATATGTGCCTAGTTGTTTTCGTCTTAATCGCATTTTTCTACTGCACTGTTTATTCCTCTCATACATGAACATACCTTTCGATTACACATGCAGTTTAGCTTATTACTTGGACAGTTACTTTGGGAAATTGTGTAGAATGAATTGTCTCCAGGTTTTGTACACATGTTAAGAGTGCAGATCATTAGGACACATGAAGTGACAATCTCTATGCACTTAGCTCCTGCTACGATCATTGGCCAAAGTATCTTTGCGGGCACTCCTACTTCAGGGAAGTTTCTTTTTTTATATATATACAGTTCAATTCCGCTCTTTTTTATGATTTTGTACGTCGTACTACAACTATTTTGCAATATCATAGTCCAACGATAGTTTTGCTAGGGACTAGCAAATCATTTAAGTGTGGAGGTGGGGGTATTACAACCCTACCATTTGGATGAATCGTTAAACCATGTTTTGAATGATCTCAGTCTGTTTCATTTAATCAATAGACTATTCTAGATATATTCAATGATAATTGATTGGTATGGCTGAACAGTCCAAAGAGTTCAATTACTGAATTTGAACTTAGTTAGATTTTTTATGATAACGCTCACTTAAGCATTTTTGTTTTTATGCACAAAATTTTTGTTTACTTCCATGACAATCTTTTGATATTGACCTCTACAAATAACGGGAGGGGCGAGCAAGAACTAAGTCAACGATGTAAGCTAAGACATGTGCTGAAGTAGTTATTCCATTTTGATCTTCACTAGAATAATTGAGCTTGAATTTTTTTTCATACATATGATTTCATGCCTAAATTCCCTATATTTCGACTAGTTGTATCTTAGTAAGTTAGCCATTTATGGGTGTTTAGTTTGTATAAACAAATGATTGAACTTTATAGTGATACGCGGCCTAAGTATATGCCCACATACTCGGAATGATCCCAATTATGATGATAAAAAAAATATAGAGAAATTTATGTCATAGTGATATGCGGCCTAGGTATGTGAAAACGTACTTGGAATGATCCCAACTATGAGTAAAAAAAAAGAGAGAACAATGCGGTTGAGCATCATAGTGATATGTGGCCCGGGTATGTGCACTTATACTTGGAATGATCCCTACTATAAAAAAATATGTTAAAGAATAAATATTGTTAGACCCCATAATACGGTGAAGTACTAAGACTACTAACTAGGGAATGTCATTTCATTATCAAGGTTATCCATAAATTTTTAACCAAGCCAAGTTTATCCTATTTTCAATTGAACTACTAACTCATGTGTATGCTAAATCGAAGCTTAGCCTATTCTTATCCTTTCCACTAAATGCTGAGGTTCAATGAGAAAAATTGCATGGGAGTAAATTACTTTTAAGAAAAGCACGCACCGCACTAAGTTACTTATTTGAGCATTATCTTCTATCTAACTAATGAATTTGTGAATTTTGAGCTCTTGTTGATTTCTAAGCCTATCAGTTAAGTAAAGTGAATTTCTGGAGTAAGCTTTGATTAAGTTATTTTACAAGAAGGATCATTTGAATTTGCATCTTGATAGTATATCTTCATCCAATCCATTGATTTGAATTATCTTTGCTAGGGACTAGCAAAAGTTCAAGTGTGGAGGTGTGATAACTTCTCAATTGAAGTTATCTAGTCCCCTAGTTTTACATAATCGTTGTGATAAATGAGAAGAAATGACTTAAATTAGTATAAATGTCCATAAATTAATAGTCATGTTATTCACGCTTAATTAACATATTTTGATTATGTTTTTCTTATTAGAAATGACGTAAAAATCGAACCGGCAAAGTAAGTGCAGGAATTGTATTTTGGCTGTGCAGTTGTTACAGAAAACCTGAAGCAGTTGTTGTAACAAGTCTGGGCGTTTTTAAAATTCGAATTTCGAATTTTGCGCCAAAACTAAATATGAAAGAAGGCATCTATTGGAAAGTGGCTGCTCGTTTTTAAGGGGGATTTTCATTCCTAAAGGGCACGAAATTGGAGAGAGAAAAAGGAAGACATTGGAGGCCATCTCTTGGAGAAGAAGAAGAGAAGAACGGCTAGGGTTTGGACGCACTTGCGAGAAGGAAGAAGGGTCTAAGCGAGATCTACACGCATATTCCTGCAGCATTAAAACTCATTAAGCATGTTTAGTAAGACTTTCTTTGTTGTGTGGTTTCATTCCTCTAGCATGAACTAATTTCATAAGTCTTGTATGTGAGAGTAACTTGTGTTGTTGTTATGTTTTGATGTTAACCTTCCCTCTATGAATGGTTGAAAACTATTTTTCTTGGATCTATATTTATTTCATGGAATGTTTGGATAAGTGTTCTTCTTCTAGATTGCGTAACAAGATTCGAGAGAGGAGTTACGTTGTTTAGGGTTGAATCCTCTCTTTTGTGCGGCGAGATTCGAGAGATGAGTCGTACAAATCTTTAACCAAAATTCCACTATCATACTTCGTCGCGAGATTCGAGAGAGGAGTGACGAAAGTGCAATATAGATTATGAGATAGCGTTGGAAAGAAAGAGATTTCATTTCTCGCTAGCGAACTTTGAGTTGTGTGTGTATGTTATTCTCATTTCATCTAAGTTAGAGATAACTAGAGAAATTAGGGTAAATGGATTTCGGAGATCGAGAGATAAAGAAATCTACTTTCAACTCGTCGCAGGATAGTAATTAAGCATTCATGAGGGTTTATTCTTAGAACTCATCACAACAAACAAGTGAAATCACATATGAGACTATTTCTCCAATTTGATAAAAGTCTCTTAATTAAGTGTTATTTAGTTTTAATTTTGTTATCTTTAATTTTTCTTAATCTAAATTCACCTTTGATCATCTCACTTGGATTCACGGAACGGGTAAGGCTAGTAATTACGAGCACTAACGTTGCACTTCCTCTAGGAACGATAACTCAACTCATCATTTTATTACTTGATTCGACACGTGCACTTGCGTGATTACGTAGATCCATTTTGGCCGTATCACAGCGCCTCCCCACCATGTGAGCCAGCTCCAGACCGCGCAGCTGGGCCCGCGAGCTCTCATGTATCAGCACACTCCGCGTCGCCCTCCTTGTCATAAATGGCGGCGTCTTCACGCGAGTACAGACCAAAACGAGAGGCTGTACGCCTCCCGCCGATGGTATCATGCTCCATCCAGCTCGGCAGCAGGGTCGAGATCGTTGCGCGATTCGACTCCTTGTCCCACGACAGGAGCGGGACGCCGAGCTCGTCCAAATACTTCTCGCCGTAACCGAAGTTCCGATGCCCTCTCGGCACCGGCCCCGCAGCGGCTTCAGACTCGCCCGGCGGCGCGGAGGTGCCCGCCGCCCCGACCGGGGAGTCGCTGGTCGAAGCAACCAGCGGGGGCGAGGGGGCCTCAGTCGACAAAACCGCGGGGGCTTTGCCTTTTCTTTGGCTCGCGGAGGGTTGCTGATCCGCGGTCTTCGCCGACTTCGGCGGAGGCGCTGACTGTCCGCCGCCCGGTCGCTTCTTGGCCGGGATCGATGAGATGTCGCGCTGGGCGGCATCCGCGGCCTGGGCGCGGGCGAGAACCCCGGGGGGATCCGGGCGCTTTCGTAAGGAGGATGAAGGGGAATGTCGCGTTCACCTGCGAAGAAGGGAAGGTGAGATGAAAGAAGAGTGGGAAAGTAAGGCCTAACAGAGACGAGTGGCAAACCTCCCCCGGCGGGACAGCCGCGAGATCGTCAAGGTGGCGGCGCAGGAACGCGACTTCAAAGTTCTTCCCGACGAAGAACGCGAACAGGTCGGCCTCATGGCCGCCTAGGTTGGGCGGCCGGTAGCTCGCCTCGCTGAGCTGTACCGGCGAGAAGGGCACGTTGCCGAGGTCCCCTTTGACGAACAGGAACTTCTTCAGCCAGTTGTGACTCTTGTTAACCGTCTCCCGCACCTTGAGGTGGGCGCTGGAGAAGTAGGCCGTCCCGTCTCGGATCGCCCTGAAGGAGAACAGCTTCCGGAATACTGCGAGGCTGAACTCCACCCGCTCCTCTCGCAGGAAGCAGGCGAACCCCATCATGACGGCGATGGAGTTCGGGGTCATCTGGCCCAGGACGACCCCGAAATATTTGAGCACCTGGCGCACCTCGGGCCATAGGGGGAGTCGCAGGCCTACCTCGAAGTGAGCGAGAGGGATGGCGAGCTCATCCCTAAACAGGTCGTTGATCTTCTCCCCCTCTTCGGGTCGCCTCGCAGAGAACCCGGCTGGGATGTGGTCGCCTAGAGCCTCCAAGTATTCGCGCTCTGTGATGACGGCGCGAGGGAAATCATGCTCGGAGAAGGTCCAAGCGCATTTGCTTCGGCCGTCTGCGTCGCCGCCGCCTCCGCCCATCCCCGTCGATTCGCCGCCGAACGCGAGAGAAAAAGCCGGGAGGCGAGCTAGAATCGCACTTCGCGAGAAAAGGGGAAGCGAGAAGACGTTTTGGATTCGGTGGAGAAATAAGGGCCGGCAGGACCTATTTATAGGAAAAGAGAAGGGGCGGGAAACTTCCCGCCAAAAGATGGGGTGCGGATAGCAAAAATTAATCCGACGGTTCGACTTCTCGCGCGCGAGCACACCTCAAAGGTCGAGCCGGCACGGTTCAAGCCCGGCTGCAACCGCGGGAGACCGGCGCGGGCGAACCAACCCCAACCCGCACCCGCACGCCGTGCCGCGCGAGACGGGAGATTCCCGTCTAGCGAGCTCCTCGGCTCGCCCTCGCCCCGATCAGCGCGAAAGGAAGAATGGACCCTTCCCTTTAACCCGCACACAGAAATCAAAAGAAAAGCAGCGCGATAATTTCAATACATCTCAGCAACAAAATAGTTAGGCCCATAGGCGGGCTAAAAGAGTCGCAAGCAATTACAAATACAAATACAAGATAAATGCGAGATGACGGTAACCCCGCGGTATCATGCGAGCGAGGGCAAACAACTGGGTCAGTACTCGACCCACTTCCACCTGTGCCGCCTCTTCGTTCCCGCTCACGGCGGCACGCGAGGATCGTGGTAATCACGAACCGCCACCAGTTTCCCGCTGGGCCATGCCGACTTGCTCTGTGGCGCTCCTAAGATGTCCCTCGGCCCGCGTTATATGCACGCCCGGCGAGGTGACGTCGTCGTCTTCCGCTTCACGCGGAGGGCCCTCCAAGGCGGCGAGCCGGGCCTCAGTCTCGGCCTTGTCTTCATCAACCCTCCTCATGATCTCCTTCAACATCAGTGTGTGTTTCTGGAACAGCCGTGTCACCTGCCCCTTCATCCCGACCGCGTCGGTCGGGTCGCCCAGGTAGTCAGAAACGCTGTCCACATCAGGCGGAGGCGAGTACCCTTCGCTCATCTCGGTCTCGGGAGAGGCCCTGTGGAAGCCTGTAAGCGAGGCGAGTCAGAAGGAGCGAGCAAGAGACGAAGCCCAACAATAAAAACCAGCTCACCAGGGGTTGGCACATCGCCCGCACCGACAGATGGGCGAGAAGAGCCCGGCCGACCCTGAAAGTTCCCTCCCTCGAGGGTCTCAAGAGATTTCCCCAGCCCATGGGAGACCGCCGGACGGGGAGTTTCCGGAGGTGGGCGATCCAGACCTGGGGAACTCGTGATCTTCTCAGGCGATGGAGGCGGGGGACGATCATCTCCCCGGTTCTCCACCTCCTCACAGGGAATTACCTGCAAAACAGGGAGTCAGACGAATAGCGATAATCAGCGGAAGGCCACGCACCCCGGGGACGACCTCAGCACCCGCCGCCGAGCTGGAGGCCGGGCAGTCGCCCGCCAGAGAACGCTTAACGATCTTTCCCTTCGCCGGCCTGAAGAGGGGGCCGGAGGATCCACGAACTAGCCATGGGGCGGCCTCGGGGGCCTCCTCCTGAGTCTGCAGGACCGCTGCCGCCAGGCGAGCTCGCACTTCTTCGCTAACCGGCATCGAGGAACAAAAGTCTGCTCAGAGAAAATAAGGGGATTTGGGGAGCCTCCTACAGGGGTCAGCGGTATGTATTTATAGCAGAACAGTGGGCCCCCACCAGAAGATTCCCTGCCAGCTCAGCACAGGAGCTCGCCGAACACGCGGGTTGGATGGTTCTTTCCGAGCTTGGTTCAAGCTCAAAAAGAGCGGGGATTGTGTACAACCCTGTGTCCGGCGAGCGGGTCCCGCCAGGGAGGTTGAACAGGCCTGGCCCCGCGACTCGCACCCAAGCGGCAGGACGGGCTGAACGACTAAAGGGCTGGCCCGCTCCTGCCCATCTCAGGCGAGCGAGCTGGCGACCCGCCGCAAGCGAGCCGGACCCCGAGCGCGACCTAACCGCCGGTCCGCCCGGCGAAAGGCAGGCAGCTCGCCCATATCGGCTCGCACTCGCCCAGTGAGGGCAGGCGAGCCCCAGAGCCGGGTCGCGCCCACCTCCCACGGATGGAATCGGAGGCGAGCTGACTCCCCATGGGTGCGAATAGCTACTCAGAACAGCGGAGCCTCGCTGTTGGCAGACCAGGTTGGACTGCGCATAGCTATTCAGAACAGCGGAGTTTGGCTGTTGGCAGACCCAACCAGGGGCTTTTTGGTATTTCCAGGTCAGTTCTTTTGGTTATTGGCAGTTCAGATTCTGAAAATCTATAAATAAGACCCAAGGGGTACCTCAGAGGACACGCTTTCAGTGCCTCCTTGCTCTCATTTTCAAGTGTTCTCTGAGAGTACCTTAGCTC
Source organism: Platanthera guangdongensis (assembly GCA_039583875.1). Classification (NCBI taxonomy): domain Eukaryota; kingdom Viridiplantae; phylum Streptophyta; class Magnoliopsida; order Asparagales; family Orchidaceae; genus Platanthera; species Platanthera guangdongensis. The sequence continues at coordinate 174,713,789 of CM077159.1, read as the reverse complement.
GGCTCTTGGCTAAGGAGGGGAAGCGCTCAGAGATCTTCCGGGTTTGTGGTGGGACCTCCCTGCCGAGCCCTTGGGTCTGTCTTTTCTTGTCTCTCTCGTTGTTTTTCTTGCAGGTGCGAAGTAGGCGCGAGACCACCCCTTCCCTAAGGGTCGAACTCCACAAGAGGCCGGTTTCCGGTTTCAACAGGTGAGACTTGAGAGAAGTAGGTTTTGGTTGCACCCCTTTTTCTTCAAACTCCAGTTGAGGTCATATTTGGCTTCAACAGATCTGCAGGAGTCTCTAGTTGGCCGCAACAAGAGTATTAATTAATTTTCGAGATTTAATAGTTATTGATCAATAAAATTTATCAGTGGGCACATAATATTTGTGTGTATATAGTCCAGACAGATGTGCACCTAACATTCTAGCATTGCTTTAAATTAAGGAGATTGTTAATCGCAACTAGTTATTGACTAGTCGCACCTCAAAATCTCATAATTTTTCACGTATTTTTGAAAAACGTCTTTTACATGTAAATTTAGGAAAAGTGCTCAACACGAAAGTTGTAGATCTCGTCGAGATCTACAACTTTTGTGTTGAGCACTTTTCGTAAAAATGCATGTACAATGTGTACTTTAGAAATATGTCCGGATTTTGCGCCTTTCAAAAATACACCGTGTAACTAGCCAATAAGATGACTAGCCAATAACAAATTGCGGTTAACAATCGCCTAAATTAATTATGTAAAATATTCATCAAAATATTTTTCATATTCTCCGGAAAGATTTTAAAATGAAGAAAATCTTCTAGATTCGAAAAAAAAGGCGATTGATATCCGCACTACAATATTGGATATCCGCAAACTTTTGATATCCGCACTACAATGTTTCAAAAAATTATATGCGCAAACAAATTTGTTATCCACAAACAAATAAAAAATGAAAAAAAATTTTAACAACTTAAAGAACAATCAAGTATGACTTATAGTTCTTTAACCGTCCAAAATATTAACTCAAAGTAATTAAAACATGCAATCTTTAGGGTACGAGATAGTCATTGATAATCATAAATTGGAAGCACTAATTTTTTTCGTCTTAGTCATTCGTTCATCTCCTATGCAACCTGAAAATTTTATAAGAATAAACCAAAGTTAATATCTATTGTTTACACAATATTGAAGTATAAGTTACAAAATAGAGAAATCATTGCATACCTCCAAGTATAGCAAAGTAGTTTAGTAGACAGAACATCTTTAAATTTTTTGTATCTTCCCTTTGACCTTCCTTTTAACTTCAATGGAACGGAGGGCTCCTCTGTTTGGCCTAAATGAAGAATATGTTGATCGGTGGAAGGCTGATCCACAGCAAACAATGGCAATGGTATCAGTTTTTTGAACACAAAAATTTCTAACTAGCAACAAAGATCAAGGACATTTCTTAAAAACAATGTAAGATTTAAAAAATAAACACGTATGAAAAAAATTGAACACAAATTGGTATCAGTTTTTTGCCGGAATCATCTAGTGCTCTTGGATGAAGATGGAGTCATCGAGAGAGGAATACCGGAAACGAGAGAAGTTGTTCACATTTAGAGAGAAGTTTATTAAAGTTATCTGACTGTAAATCCATCGTCGCTGAGAAGAAACACGGAAAAGGAGTATAAAGAGGCGGGCGGGAAAGAAAGAAGCAGTCCAGTCAACTCTGCGATGAGGAATTAAGATCCAGGCGTTTTCGACTTGCTCTGGCGAGGAAGCGTCATCCGACAAGGAAACGTCGTCCGACAAGGAAGCGTCGTCCGACAAGGAAGTGCCGTTCGCCGACCTAGGGTTACGACATGGAAACAGGGAAAGAGATAAAAGCTCGTGTTTGCGGGTAGCGTGAACTGAAAACAAAAAAAAAGACCTAAAATTGAGTGCGATTAGCCAAATTTAAAGTGCCGATATCAATCACCAAAAAAAAATCTATTGGTTGACCGAAGGACGTGCCATTAGTTGGCATGACTAATCCTGAAGTACGGATCTTCAAGGAATCACCGTTTGCGGGTCCCACGGTTTGCAGAATTCTCATTGGTCCAAAATTTTTTGGTGGTACGGTAAATCAAAAAAATAATTCTGACAAAAACAAATTATAAAATATAAATTATAATATAAAATACGATAAATTTAAATACTTTTGCATTTATTTCGAACAGTCCTCAAATTTTACAGTTTCATATTTCTCTTATTTGGACTGAAAATTTCCAACTGGAATTTCTAAATGATTTCTCGTCAAAAAAAAATACAGCTATAATTTAGAATATAGACAAATGAATATTTAAATTAATTTTATAAATATTATAATTTTTATTTAGTAATTTGTTTTTGTCAAAATCAATTTTTTATTACCGAAAAATATGCTGAAAAGAACTCATTTGCACGTACAGGATAGTGTGTCATGCGTATCAAAAAATTTCTCACACCAAGTGGAGTCCATAAGTGTACAAAATTATGCCATTTCTCAGTCCATGGTATTATTAAGAGAGAATTTTAGATACACTCAGCGTATATATGGACCGTGTGGGACTGTATTTTCAATTTGCTTTGCAGTCGTAGCTCCAACTACGATCGTAATATAATTGTATTTTCAATTTATATTGCAGTCGTATCTGAGTTCAAAAAAATCACTTTTAAACAAGTATATTTTCATTAAAAAAACATATGCATATGGATACTTAAAATAAGCATAAAAATATAATGATCAATATTCCGAAATTTATTTTGCTACAAAAAATTCTAGTATAAATTCTCCGTTAAGCGTACCTAAAAGTTACACTATTTTTAGGTTTTTTTCCATCGCTATTGTTTGCTCGCACTGCTGGTCTGCCGTCGCCTTTATCTTTCTCGCAAAGCCCTTGTGTCGCTCCTTCCAGATCTCCGGCGGCCACGAAATTGGTGAAACCAGCGATCGATCGCGGCGTGGCTACCCTGGACCGACCCGATTGTCTTCTCAAAGGAATCGTGGGGCTAGGTTGGCCGAATCCTTTCGAACATCCCTGAATCTCCTGCGGCTTGGCTTCACATAACTCTTCTGAAGAAATTGAGGAGATCCAAGTGATTTGGAATGATGATGCCAATATCAATAACCAAGGGCTTAACATCATTCCTGCAACCCCTAAAAACCAGAGCACCAGAAGAGGGATAAATTTTCTACTAGGACCCCAGCCCAATCTGATGTTAGCCTTGTTGAAAGGGGGCACCGGCTGCCCCAACCCTTCCCCACAACCGGCAACCACGTGCAGTCGATGCCCACACCGGACTTACCGGACCTCCCTTAACTAATCTAACTTTGCTTGCTAACTTAACATATTAACTTTAAAAACTCACATTAGGATTCACTAAACAGACTCTTGAAATCTTTATCAAAGGATAAGTCCCTTTATTTCTCAAAGTTTAGTTAGAGTGGAGACATCAGGATTTAAGGTTTAGGCTGCGTTTGGGGTGACTTATTTTCACCTGTCAAGCGGTTACAATCGCATGAACCGAACCTTAATTACGGTCCAATTCATTCGGTCGCAACCGCTTGGCCGGTGAAAATAAGTCCCCCAAACGGAGCCTTAGGGTAGAGATATTTAGTACAGGATAGACGATTGCTGCTGCGAATATTTTGGCATTAGTAAGTTGTTTTTCTGTTGAGAGAGAACAATCAGAGAATTCATCAGCATAATAATATTGAGATTTTGATGAAGATAAACAAACATTAGATAGTAGATACAATAATATTGAGATTTTAATAATATAATTGAAACATTAAAATAAAATTAAAATATATATTATATAAAAAAATCTTTATTGACATATATTCTATTGTTATAAATTAGCGGTTCAATCGAGCTACGTGTGGCGGTGATAGCACTTTACCACCCTCATTCCTGTTGACCGTTGATATTTGTCGAAATCCGTGCGGTGAAAAAGTAATTCCGTGATCCAACGGGGATCAGATTTGAACCATAAACAAACCGCCAAAACCTGGGGGCTCAGATGGCATATATAGGATTAACTTCAGAATCAGAGGAGTTAAAATGCCAAGAACTGGAGCCGGCGCTTCTCCTAGACGACTTCTCCTTCTTCCTCAGCCTCCGCGTCTTCTTCGACTTCATCACGAAGTACGTCATCGTGCCCAGAACTCCGGCCATTATCACCCCACCGATCACAGTAACAAGTATCGCCGCCCATCGGAAATGTCGGCCCACCACGATGTATGCCGACGAGATGAAAGCCACCGTGGTGCACACCGACGCCAACCACATCAGCTTGTTTATGACCCCCACAACCCTCCTCTCCGACTTCGTCTCGCCCCGAACCAACGTTATCTGAACCACCACCACTGCCAGCGAAGTGAAGAGCGCGACGGCGTTGAAGATGAAAAATATCTTGAAAGAGACTGTGTGCACGGCCACGGCTTCTCCGCTGTTGTCGTCTCCGCCGGGAACAGTGAAGATTGCGGCGAACGCGACCGTCGCGAAAAGCACCGCCACCACCGTGACGGAGTTCGTGGCGTTGTTAATTCCTTCCCGGTGAAGTTTTCTGATCTCCTTGGCGATTCCGTGGACGTTCTTGTTGGTTTTTCGGGTCTGCTCGAGCTGGATGTGGACGTCCTTCTTTATCTCCGTCACCGTCTTCCGAAGCTCGTCGCGGGGTTGGTTCAAATCGTTAGCTCTGACAGCGCCGTGTCTCGACAGGCATTCCTTGATCTCGGCGGTCTCTTCTGAAAGCGGGAGGTTTTCGGCGATGTCGAAGGCTGTCTTGTGGTCTCTTGTCAGGGCATTTACATGAGCGTCAGGGAGCAGTAACAGAACATTCACAATCTGTAAAAAATAAATGTAATATTGTTCATGATTTTAATCCAAACAATAAAAAAAATGCAAGATATTTCATGTTAGTATGGGCTACCTAATGGCTTAAAAATGCTATTATAATAAAAGAAACATTGTGTTTCCATTGATTTTTCTAGATATCATTATGCTGTTTTAAGTAGGATATAACATTGAACCACGCTACATTTGATAAACAACATCTAAGAAACATTTACATAAAACAGCTGTTATGCTGAGCCAACTTTTGGCTCAGTTTGACACAGGGGGTCGAGGTGATACTATGAATCGTCATTTGTGAATGCTCGAGCTCACCTAAAAAACTTCATCCATTCTATGACGGTAGTCAAACATGATAGGAGAAATGATTTTCTGTGTATTCACAATTAGCAAAGGTCATACATATACATGGTAAGAGATCCTAACACCCGAGGTGACTCTAAGCTAACACAACCATTCATAATATACAACATATCTAACCCCCCCCCAAAAAAAAAAACTCATGAGTGATCATACACCGAGAGTTTGGGCAGTAGACAGACATGTTGGGTCCTCGTCTGCGACTTTGTCATCAAATCTGCAATCTGCTGCTCTGAAGAAATAAAGAAAGGGGCAAGAATGTCACGACCATAGTGCTCACGCAGGAAGAAAGCATCCACCCTGATATGCTTGGAGAGAAAGTGCTTCAACGGGTTTAGAGTAATCTGAATGGCACAGGTGTTATCGCGGTAGAGGGGACTGAGATCTGGAGAGGAAACACCAAGATCCTCAAGAAACCAACGGAGCCAAATAATATCCTTAGCGGTGGTAGCCATGGCTCGAAGCTCAGCCTCAGTGCTAGAGCGAGAAACACAAGTCTGTTTCTTGAACTTTCATGCGATCAATGAAGAACCCAAGAACAGACAGAAACCAGTAACAGAACGACGGTCATCAGAATCACTAGCCCAGGTGGAGTCGGAGTAAGCACGTAGCTGTAGAGAACTCTGTTGGAGAAGAAGAGACCACGAGAGGTCATCGCCCGAAGATAGCGCGGGAGCCGCAACAGATGACCATAATGCATAGAGTTGGACGCACTAACAAACTAGCTCAACACATGAACAACATGAGCGATGTCGTGACCATAATGCACAGAGTTGGGCGCACTAACAAACTGGCTCAACACATGAACAACATGGGCGATGTCGGGCCGAGTAATTGTGAGATAGACGAGACTCCCCATGAGGTGGCGGTATCAAGCGGGATCAGAGAGTGGAACCTCATCCTCCGGACGTAGCTGAAGGTGGAGCTCCATAGGGGTGTCCACTGTGGGAGAGTCAGAGAGAGCAGCCCGAGCAAAGAGATCTAATGTGTAGCGCTACTGAGAGCTGAAACTCGCGATCTGTAGAGTTGACCTCAAGACCCAAGAAGTAGCTCAGTTTTAGATGATCGGTCATCTGAAACTGCTCCTGAAGATGATGTTTGACGAAGGTCACATGAAAAGGATCATCACCAGTAATAATCATATCATCCACGTACAGTAATAAAAGTGCCCGACCATGAGAGGAGTGCACGAACAGTGCAGGATCATGTGGACATGACTGGAAACCGGCGGCTGTAATGGTTGAACTGAAACGTGCAAACCATGTGTGGGGCATCTGCTTGAGCACATAAAGAGCTTCCCTCAAGCGACAGACAAGACCTGGAGGAGAGTATAGACTCGGAGGAGGAAGCATGTATACCTCCCGCTGAAGATCACCGTGAATAAATGCATTCTTCACGTCGAGTTGTGATACAGACTAGTGATGAACAGCTGCAACAACAATAAGAGTTCGGACTGTAATCATGTGAGCAACTGGAGCAAAAGTCTCGTCATAGTCTCCCCCTGCTCCTGCTGAAAACCACAAGCAACGAGCTGAGCCTTGTACCTCTCCACAAAACCATCAGAGCGAGTCTTGACCTTAAAGACCCACTTGCAAGTAATAGGAACAGCACCAGTGGCAGAGGAACAAGCTCCCATGTACGAGTGTGCTCAAGCGCCTCCAACTCAGCAGACATAGCAACCTGCCACTCAGGTATTTAAGCAGTCTCACGGAAGGAAATCGGCTCTGGAGTACTGCAGGCAGTAGCAGGAAGGGCAGGGAGGTCCAGTGGTAGGGTAGCAAGGCTAAGGCGGTCGGGATGATGCCTCTCACAAAGTGGGTTGCGGCGCGCAGGAGGATCATCCACATGACAATCGCTGGAGGAGGTAGGCACTAAGTCTGAGGGCATTGGAGGCGAGGAGATGGGAGGACGACGAGTATAGTGATAAGGAAGAGGAGAGACACAGTCCCAAGTGGACAAATCATCAGGGAGAAGTGTGACGGATAAGAAGAGTAAGGAGGTGACAGAGTAGACTGTGGCAGGAAAGAGGAGACGAAGTAGACTGCGTCAATGGAGAAGCAAGTGACGGAGTAGACTGTGGCAAGGGAAGAGTAGGTGGACATATTGGTGGGGAGGATACATGAGGCAGAAAAATGGGAAGAGTGAGGAACTGCACGTCAGAGGGAGTAATGGATGAGTGTGAGGTCGAGGAAACGGAGGACACGAAGAAAGGGTGAGACTCATCAAAAGTGACATCACGTGATATGCGAAGTTGACGTGCAACAGGGTCATAGCATCGATAGCTCTTGTGCTCAGTACTGTACCCAAGAAAGGCACAAGGAACGGACTGGGCAGAGAGCTTGGTACGCTCACGTGGCGGTAGAAGAACATAACACCGACAGCCAAAAACACAAAGATGAGTGTAACGTGTGGGTCGAGAGTACAGACACTCACCAGGACACTGGCCCTGAAGGAAAGTGGAGGGCTGCAGATTAATAAGATAGACAACAGTGGAAACAACCTCAGTCCAGAAGTGAGGAGGAACGTGAGAGGAGATAAGAAGGGTGTGAGCTGCCTCAATAATATGACGATGCTTCATTTCAGCGGTGTCATTCTGAGCATGCGCACCAGGACAAGCAAGCTGAGGTAGAGTGTCGTGAGTAGCTAACAGATCTCGAAAAGCATGAGAAAGATACTCTCCTCTGAGTCAGAATGGAAAATGCATATAGAAGCAGAAAACTGTGTGCGTATCATAGCGGAAAAAGTAACATAGATCTGAAAAAATTCAGATCGAGAATGTATAAAATAGACCCAAGAATAACAAGAGTAGTCATCAACGAAAAGAACATAGTACCGGTGTCCACCCTTAGATACAAAGGGTGCGGGTCCCCAAACATCAGAATGAACTAAATCAAAGGGACGCTGAGACCTGGACTTACTAGACGGATAGGGGAGTTGTAGCTGTTTACCGAGCTTACAACCTGAACATGAGTGTGACTGATCAATAGAAACACAACCAAGGAAACCATGACTAAGGAGAGAAGCTAGACGTGAACCAATGGGATGACCCAGACGGTGGTGTCACTGAGAGAAACCCACCGAAAGAAGACAAAGGGAGGAAACTGTAGGTGACCATGAATTGGATGGAAGGTGGAGACGATCAAGGACGTACACCCCGCAATGACGACGACCAGCCCCAAGGAGTGCCCCAGTCAGACGATCCTGCACACAGCATGTGAACTCATCAAAGGTAACAATACAACCATGAGATGTGAGCTAGCTGGCGGATATTAGGTTTATGAATAACTCAGGTATGTAGGCAACATCGGGAATATGAAAATATGTAGTGTGAAGGAGGTCACGACTGGTGATGAGGTGAATGGTGTCATTTGCTACCATGATACTAAGGGCAGGAGTGATAGGCTGGCAGGACAAAAGGTGTGTAGCATTATAGGTCATCTGAAAAGAGGCTCCAGAGTCAAGCAACTAGTCGGAGGTGGAGATACCTGCAGAGGCGGAGGCAGACGACTGAGAGACAGGAAGAAGAGTGGGCCAGTGAAAACTGCTGGACAATCAGCTGCGTAAGCTCAGAGACAGAGAGAGACTGCGCTGGAGCCGAAAAGTGAGCGGAAGAAACACCAGGAGAATGTTGTTGACCAGACTAGTGAGCTCTCTGAAGTTTGCGACACTTAGATTGAACGTGTCCAAGGCACTGACAATAGTGACAACGGACCGGCTGGTGACGAGTAGCACCAGACTGAGCAGTAGAAGGCGCGGGAGGATGAGGAACATGCTGCACTGTAACCTGTCGAAGGCAGCAGACTGCAATGAGAAACAGTGGGCTGTAGCGACTAAGACGAGGCCATTAGAACTGCGAGTTCAGCCAAGGAGGAGGAAAACAGGGCCGACAGCCGCAGAATCAGCCGGAGGAGGAAAGGGGGGCTACAGAATCAACCGGAGGAGGACTGATCACGATCGGGATGCTGAAGCACTGGAGCGTCAGGATCAGCCACTGGATGCTGAAGCGCTGGAGCCGGAGGAGGACTGATCGGCCACTGGATCGGGGTCTGGATCAGTCGGAGAGGAAAGAGATGGGGAGGGTCAGTGAAAAACTGCCGGAAACTGCCTCTGGGTCGGCCTCTGGATAGGTGTCGGGATCGGGAAAACTGTCGGAAACCTGCGACTGAATCTGGAGCGGAAACTGCGACAGAAACCAGCGATGAAAACTGCTACGAGATCGTTGAATGATCGGACAAAACAGGACAACCGGGATCATCGATCGATCGAAGGAAGCAGCGGGATCGATCAAATTGGAGCGGGAGCCTGAACAGTAGAGGTGCGGAAGCTGAAGCTTGTTGCAGAAGCTTGAAGTGTGGCGGAAGATGAGCGGAAGGCGGCCGACGACAAGAGCGATTGAGAGCGGGAACTCTAGAGCTCTGATACCATGATAGGAGAAATGATTTTTTGTGCATTCACAATTAGCAAAGGTAATTCATATACATGATAAGGGATCCTAACACCCGAGGTGACTCTAAACTAACACAACCACTCATAATATACAACATATATAACAAAACATTCTATGACGATCCGGAGTAAAAACGCAGGGTCCCAAATGACCCTGAAAAGGAGCAACTTTGTGGTGGCTTCGATAAAATTGTCCCAAATGAACTGCAGAATAAATTTATTTCCAGTAATCAAGAACAGTTGCCGTAAAAATAGTCAGTTAGGATGATCATTTATTTTAACAATTTTACAAAAAAAAATTGCACCGTTTGAGACAGTTGTGACATTTGGCGGCCGTGTGAAACTGTTGTTGTAAACTTAGTGGTGACAGTTAATCTGTATTTTGAACTTTCGTGGTAGCTTTTTTTGCCTGAAATTTCGCTTCCTAGGATCCGGGAGTTCATGACCGCTAAATATAATTTGACAAAATAACATTTATGGCCACACATAAAGGCTACCTATGTTAAATGTGTCTACAACTGCCACCACTCTCACGCCGTTCTCTCAAACAGGGCCTAAACTTGGTGAGTCTTGGTGACACTGAGAGGAGATAGATTCAAATCAAACCCCGGCAATCAAAGTAAAAAACATGTGAAATTTTGAAATTTGAATTGCAGAGCAAATACCTCGGCTCGTTTTTTCCTTGTGGCCACGTGTAGCGCGGTACTACCGAATTTGTCGGGCAACATCACGATGGCTGGATCGGCATCGACGAGCGCCTTGACCACATCACAGCTTGTTCCTTTGACTGCCATGTGAAGAGCAGTTTGCCCTTTCTTATCCGTCCTCCTGGCGAGCTGTGGGTCTTTGTCCAGCAAAGCTTTTACAATATCAACATGCCCCTGTCTAGCAGATAAATGCAAAGCATTCTTTCCATTTGTTTTTGCCACCTCAACCATACCACAATCCTTATCCAGTAAAAGCTGGACTACTTCAATGTGGCCTCTTGTTGCAGCAGATATGAGAGGGGTTACATTTGAGGGGCCAAATGTCCTGCTGAGTGTGTGATCATGATCCAAAAGCACCTGCACAATAGCTACATGTTTTCCAGGTAAAATAAGGAAATAAATTGATTTAAAGTCATTAAAATTTTGGCATGCATGATGGACACCAAAAGTGAAGGTTCAAAAGTTATTAAATAAACAAAACAACTAGAGAAAATCATAAAGAAAGAGAATACTACATGGCTCCACGTGCATTGGACAAGTCTGAGAAGACGTTGATTCTTAGAGTCCGTTTGGCACGGCTTTTTGCTCCAGTTTTGGACAAAAACGTCAGCGTCATAAGAAAAATATGTTTGGCATGACAACGGTTATGACCACCAAGAAAAAAAATGTAAATTTGAACATAAAAGTGCATGAAGTTCCTCAGGTGAGGTCGGACGTTGATCAGCGACGGTTCATAATCACAGCTTTCATGACCGCCGATCAGAAGTATAGCAGTAATATTAATATATTAATTAATGGATACTCCTAAAAATTCAAAATGCTCAAAATAGACCCAGGGCAGCCGATGACTCTCTTATGACTCCCTCCTTAGGGAGCATGAAAACTTGGAAATTCATTAATGGCCTTGAGATGTGAAACTTAAGGGAGAAACATGACACATAATTGGCGGAAAACAGATCCAATTGAGACATTCACCGCACACAATCTGCCAGTTTTCTACTTCAATCACCTTATATTGAAGATGCAAGGTTTCCAACAGATTTCAGCTCGATAAGGGAAGCATCCTTTCCAGTGAGGTAGACGCCACTGTCGGAATCCCAGATCTGGCAGGGGACAAAACAGTGCACCTGTGCTTGGTGATCCTAGGGGCCTAATATGAGCTACTATTTCATTGGTCCATACTTCAAATAAGTGCAGCTGTCCTCCCAAAAAAGTCTGAATCTACAATGCACTCTTGTGCCTGGGTATGATCGAGCACCATGCACGCCACTATAGATGGCACATCCGAGAACTATTGAAGATTGAACATGTGCAACCATGCATCTATGCTTAAGATTGGACATGTGCAGGAGTGTTGTAGATGTCGAACGACATGTCCTTTATGTCGGCCGAAGGTTTTGGACAGAAAACGCGACGACGCCGACATTTTAAGCAAAAATGTCATTTTTGAAAATATCTCCAATATATCGGTCTTCAGGCCCCGATATATCGGTCTTACCCGATATATCGGGCGATATCTCGCGGATGATATATGACGAGTACTAAAAACATAAATTTTTAACTTCTTTTAAGCATCGAGCGGTAATATTTTGTTTTGTGCTACATTTTGTGCATCTCGCCGAGCCAAGAGTTGACTTTTTTCTCGTCTCACTCTCATTTGGTACTCTTTATGTCATTTACTATCGTCAACACTTTTTTGTGTGATTTATAAACATAAATTATGTGTATATATGTTAATTGTATGATTTGTAAATATACATTACGTGTATATATATTTTGATAATGTCATCCTAGAATTTATAGAAAGGTGAGGTGCTAATAGCCCACCTCTCATGTTCCTCACTAACTTAGTGGGATCATAGAGTAATTGTCGCGCACGCGATCGGCGTGCCCGATCCCCCGCACGGCCCACACATGGATCCCACTATGCACACCTTCCACGCAATCACCGCGACCGGACGCCGGCACCGCCGTCCCGGTATCGAACGGTCCGTGCCCAGTCAGGCCCACCAAGACTGGAGCCACCCTCCCGCGGGCGCCGCCTGCGGACGCGCACCCTCTAAGGGCGGCCGCACCTCGCGGCCGCCCTCCAGCAGCCGCGGGGCGGCAGCCGCCCGCAGCCGCGGGGCAGTGATGAAAATCAAAGACAACATAGCAAAGAAGGAAAAGGTAAATGAGAATGGTTTTACTTGGCAGTTTTACTAGTTGTTACTATTCCATAAAATACTTGAATACAACATGGATATTTATACCCATTACATTTCAGTTTTACAGCTTAAATGGTACTTAATGACAAATGTTACAGGAGTAGTCAGTTACACAATATTATTTAATTATAATAAATTGCAACATTAAGTTTTATTTAATATAGGTGTGGAGTTACTTTTACACCCCCCCCCCCCCCGACTCTGCGTCGTTCTTCAATCCTGTCATCTTCCTCAGTTCGACGAATCGTTCTCTTGGAAGTGGCTTTGTCATCATGTCGGCAAGCTGAACTCCAGTGGGGCAATAGACAAGCTCTACCTACTTCTTCTCTATCAGTTCCCTGATATAGTGAAACTTTATATCAACGGGCGGCTCGATGCTAGGTTTGGTGGGGGGGTGGGCTCGATGAAAAAGCTGGAGCGCGGGTGGCTCGAGGAAAGCAGGGAGTCGTAAGACTGAGAGTGACCCGGGAGTTGCGGTGACGCCCAATATTGGCACCGAAAGAGATGAGCCCGCTGGAAATAATAATTTGTGGCTTGGAGGGTCGGAGATGGCGGTTTTTTTAAGGACTAAAGTGTGGTTGCTGGTGTGGAGAAGGAGTGGGACCTACTGCCAATTAAAAGAAAATTAATATAGTAGGGCTCCAAATAGTGACAGCTGCAGCATGGACTAAAATTATGAAAAAAAAAGGAACGGGCAGGCGGAAGATTTAAAGTCGAAATTGATTAGAAAAAGAACCGTGTTGAAACCAAAAATTTGGTCTCTGTGGAGTTCGGGGTCCCTAGAAATGGGTGACCTCACACCTACTGCACCCGGAGGAACGTCACGGACCAAAGATCAAGAAGCTAGAAACAGACCCTCGGCTCTAGCGTGGAGGTCCCACCTCACACCCGGAAGGCTGCCTGAGCACTTCCCCTCCCTAGCCAATGCTCGAGCTAGGGTGCCTTGGAGGAGCTCTCTCTACTCTACCAAGAAGAAGCTAAGGGAGGAGGAAGCCAGGAAAAGTCCCCCCAAAGGCACCCAAGGGGGTCTATTTATAGTTTTCTGGGAATGGCCTGCAAATAACCAACCATAAATATTTTTCGGTGGTTTCTACCATTAATCATAGTTGATACAATGCAAGCTAAGTTCATTACAAAGAGATGATTCACTTCTCTCTTACCTTCATCTTCCCCCGTGAATCATCTGATCCTTCCCCGGGTGCCCACATCAACCCTGTCCTCACATCTCTCCTTTGCTGCCTCGGGTCGGACTTCTTCAATCCGCACCGGGTCTTGCTCTTGTTGAGGCTGATGAGATTGCGGTGCTGGAGCTCTTGTCCTTCTCAACTCCAGAAATTCGGGGCAAGTAGATGTTTCGTGACCTTCCTCCTGGTGGAACTCATAGTAGGGTAACTCTACTCTGACTCTTCTCCTTCCCGTGCGGTTCCTCCTCTCCCTTCGACAAATTTCCATCGCTTACTGTGGTGGGGGTAGGAGTTGCCTAGGGGCTTGCCTTTGGAAGTTGAACCTCCCTCGGCCTTCATGAAAATCCCCCCCACCTTGGTTGTGACCTCTTCCTGGACCCTGAATGGGTCCTCCCTGCTGCCTCCAACCTGGTTCTGGACCCTCCTATCCCTGGAACCCCTGAGCTCTCTGCTCCTCTCTCCTTCTTCCTTCCTGATGTCTTGCGCCTCCTTGCTCCTTCGACTCCGCCTCTGTTAGCCTTGCCAACTTTTTGACAAATGACGGGTTGGACGCCTCCATGGCTATCTCCTCTGCCGCCCTTTGCATCAGCTCTTCGAAGGAAAGGAGGGCCTTCCGGGTCAAGCTCATCTTGAAGAAGCCCTCCTTCAGCCCAACGGTGAAGGCCATCTGGAGAGCATACCCGGGCATCTCTTGGACCTCCAAGATCTCTTTTTGGAACCTGTCAACGTAGCGGGCCAGCGACTCCTCGACCTCCTGCCTTATCAGGAAGATGGACTCGGGACTCCTCTTCCTCTTCTTGGAGGTGGAGAAGCGAAGCTGGAAGCTCCGGCTCAAGTCCTCGAACCTGTAGATCGACCTTGGAGGGAGTTGATGGAACCAGTCCCTTGCCTTCTCCTTCAACGTGATCGCAAAGAGGCGACACTTGAAGGCATCTGTCATCGGCCTGATGGAGACCGCAGCCTCGAACCATTGCAGGTGCTGGACGGGATCATCCTTCCCGGAATAGTAAGCCATGTCTGACTCTCTGAACCTCGGGAACGGGAGCTGAGATGATCAGCTCGCTGAAGGGTAACCCCCTAAGGGGTGGTCTCGTCACTTCTACTCGCGCGGCCTTCTCGCCTGGGAGGTTGGTACTCGCCGGGCTGGAGAACAGCTCCCGGCCGGTGAGGTCTCGCTCGACCCCATCTCTCATCCTCTCCTTCTCTGGCCTTCTTCCTGGTCCACTTCCTTCTCCCCCCGCTGAGGTCATCTCGCCTAGACCCCTGGGAGTCGGCTCGTCGAGAAGGGGAGCTAACTCCTGGGGGGTCGGGGTGGAGCTTCCACCCTGAGGAGCAATGCTGCGCAGCATCTTCATGATGCCTTGGATGGAGGCCATGAACTCTTGCCTCCCCACAAAGGGTCCTGAGCTGGGGAGCTCGCCGAGATCATCACTACCTCCTTGACCTCCGGTCATGACACTCTCCCGAGATCTTCTGTGTTGGTCACTCTCCACGCTCATCGCACCAAAATGACTTGAGGGATAGAATTATCCTGTGCTGCGTGGGATTGCTTTCGACGGACCATAAAGAGGCGGTGGGCATGCGGCTCGAGGCGGTGGGCTCGTCGGGACTTTGTGCAGGCCGGGATGGAGGTGTGTTGGGACTTGGTGCAGGCCGGGATTGCTTTTGACGGTCGACAAAGATGCGGAGGTCGTGCGGCTCAAGAGAGCAGGGCTCGCCGGGACCTGGTGCAAGCCGGGAGAGGCGCGTAGTGGCGATACGGTAGGGTTTCTGGTGTCGACGAAGAGGCGCGGTGAAGGTGCATCCCTGGAAGCCGACGCGTGCAGCTGCAGGTGAAGTCGGAGGTGTTGTGCTGGAGTGGTGTTGCTGCAGGAGCTGCTGCGGCCAGCAGAGGAGGATTTGGAGGGAGATGAAATGTGTCGGGGGAAGAAGAACAGTTGCAGCGGCAAGGAAGGCGCGTGCAGTGAAGTTGAAGGAGATGATGGAGAAGAATGGGAGCTTGAGGGAGATGATTGAGACGTGTAATGGCGTCGCGGGAGAGGACCGAGCCCTCTGATACCAAGTTGTTACGGGCCTACTTTCGTAGCTGTGATAACTCGTCAGAATGGTGGCCGGAGGTGGAGATGACGATGGCGGAGATACCGTGGAGCCGGAACCGCGGCTGCCTAGGCGGGGTTGCTCGTTGGAGGAGAGAGCCACCAATATCTCACACAAGGGGACAAGGAACTAGAACTTCATTTTTCATATCCTCAACATACACTACCCATGCCTATATATAGGCTACAACATATAAAAAGACAAAACACTAATGATGACACATAAAACTAGACTCGGGGCTCGAGGCTCCCACATAACTCATAACTTGTAACTCATAATGACACCATCATAACTCATAACTCGTAACAAACTCATACTCATAACACATGCCCTTCTCGGACCACCTCGACACGCTCCTCTACACTTTCAGCTCCCCCTTCCACGTTTTATCTAATTGTTCCTCCTCTGGCGTCGTCGACCCTACTTCCAATGTCCTTTCTCATCGACCAGCGCCCTGCTTGCTGCGTTCCACATGACCCCACATTGTCCCACCATTCTGCAACAGTCCTTGCCTGTGCTTCCACCACACAACCGTTTGCCCGAGTACTTCTGACATCTACCATGCCCAAGACACGTCAAACAATGGAGAATAGGTTGAAAGCCCTAGAACATGCCCTCCACCACGATCAACAATCGCCTTGAAGCCTAAGCCAAGCAATTTGAGCCAATTATGGCACTACTTCACGACATACAACCCGGCTAGCCCTTCGGGCCTAACACCACCTCTGCCTTGCGATCCCCCATCGCATTGTCCCCCGAAGAACCCGCTTTGGCAGGACTGCATCCTTGTCCTCCTCCATGAATCAACATCCCCACATTCAATAGGACCAACCCCCTAGGTTGGATTGCCCGCACCGAGCAGTATTTTGATATTCACCAAATCCCTCATGCGCAAAAGGACTCCACGACTCTTATTGGCATGGAAGGGTCCGCACTCCATTGGGTCTGCTGGCTCCGTCAATCCTCGCTCGACCTCGCTTGGGTAGCTCTCACAGAGGCAACACGATAGAACACCTTTGCGGTGTATGCCAGATGGGCTCAATCGAATCTTTCGTGGATGAATTTATCGAGTTGATCACACACGTTCCAGGTCTTCCTCCTGACCACTACTTAGGTTAATTTATGCATGGCTTACAACCGCATATTTGAGCTCTCCTCCGCACCTTCCATCCCTCCACCGTCAACCAAGCCATGGACATCGCCTTACTTGTGGAGGACTGATTCCTTGCAACCTCTGTATACCCGCATTCTTCAAATCCACCCTCCGAGCCTTCATACCAAACAAACTTTGCTCATGCTCCGAAACATCCAACACCACCACCACCTCTACCTCACCCACCCATCGCGCCTCCATGCCCAAACCGTCTTTTCCCTACTAGCCATCTTTTCAACCAATAGTAGCACGACTTGCGTAGTAAGGGCTCGTGGTTCGGTTGTTAGCAACCTTGAATGACCTTTGTTAGGCCTCATCCAACTTTTGACTAAAGTAAGAAACTGGATGACCTTCCTGGCTTAGTCTTCCGATGATGTCAAAGACAGATGAGTCACAAGCAATCTCGAATGCATTGCTGAAGTCCGGGAATCTCAGTATAGTAAATTTCTCCTTGATTTCTTGAAAAGCCATTGTGGCCTCCTTGGTCCACAAAAACTCTCCTTTACGAAGGCAACTCATAAAGGGGGGGGGGCAAAGACCATACTAAATCCTCGGGCAAACCTCACATAAAAGGTGGCGAGCCCGTGAAAACTACGGGCTTTATAAATGTTAATGGGAACATGCCGCTCGTGAATGGATCGGACTTTGTTTAGATCGACAGACACTCCAAACATAGAAATGATGAATCTTAGAATATGTACAGAATCTAATAAGAACAAACACTTCTTTAGGTTCACATATTAACATATAACATTTCCTTGTGGAGGATGTCAAATAGCAAGCGCAAATCTGGTTGCGGTGAGGGTTGTTATAAGTGACGGTAAGATATTTTGAGGAGGGGATAGGCTGCAGGTTTAGGAACAGGTAAGGGATACAAGAATTACTTAGAAGTCGTCACCTAGGGTCTCACGGTGTCGTCACCGTGAGAGGATATACGACAAAAGTGTTGTGCTAAGAATTAAAGATACACATCCGTGGTGGTATGTTGTTCCTCTGTGAACTCGTAATAGTGCTATGAGAGCAGTTATAAAAATATTGGCTCTACGACAAAATTGGACTCAAAATCTAGTTCATTTTCCACCCAATGCTCACCCTTTGAGTGGTAAGGATATTTATTATAGAAAATAATTTGGATTACCCACTTGAATGCATTGAAGGCTAGTCTTGCTGCCAAATAATATATTAAGTTCTATATTATAGATTTTGAGGAGACTTTTTTATATTGTAAAGGTAACGTCTATGTTTTTTCTTACTTACCCGCAAATAATGTATATCAACTTGTCTTTAAGAAATGATTTTCTTAATGAAATATGTATATGCACCAACCAGTTTTAAGCATCAAAGGGAGAATTTGGTTCATCTCATGGAGCCTAGTTTGAAGAGTTCAATCATGTGGCCATATATTATAGAATTCCTATAAGCAAGACATATCACGCACTCTTTATGAAGAAATCAAACACTTATATTACTATTTTTCTAGTGTATGGGGATGATATTATCATCGTTAGAAATGATTAAGGGGAAATAATAGGCATTAAGGAATATTTGCAGACAAAAATTTTGGTTCTATAGAGATTTTCTTGAAATTGAAATTGTCAAACAAAACGATAAGATTTACTCATCACGGACAAAGTTTGTTCTTGGTCTCCTTGAATAGAAAGGGATGCCCACGATCAAGTGGTTCGCGATCTCAACCATTGCCCGTCCTCAATCCTCGATCGACACCTACTACTGTTGATTCCCCTTGAGCTACTTGACATTTTGGTCGCCAACGCCCATGAATCGACTCAGTTGGTCTCTCTCTGCACCACTAGCCCAGCGTCATAACACACTTTCGACGTCGTCGCCTCCCATAATATAACCTTGACGATGGCACATACGCAACAGACCATGACAGGAGGGCCACTTCCTGGCCGCATTTGAATTTTTTCAGATCTTCTTCCCTTCATCTGACTTGATGATCGCTTAAGCCCAAGATGTGTAGATAACAAACACATGGTTGAATGCAATAGACAGCGTCCTCTTCCTCGGCATGGAAGGGTAAGTATCTCGATGGATCTGTTGGCTCTGTCAGTTCTACTTCAGCCTCATACAGACCCTTGCACGGAGCTACAATACATCGCCAGTCTGGTAATGCGGTTGTACGCTTGTGCGGGGTCCGACATACGTGATTCATCAATTCCTATGTGGACGTGTTTATAAATTTTGTAACACACGTTCCTAACCTGCCACTTCTTGATTACAGGGGTTACTTTATGCCACTAAGCCCACCACCCACCTTGCATTGGCCGCCCGCCATCCCTTCACTCCCTAGTCATCCAAACCCCACTCACCGCTTAATCAACCAGGAGTATAATGAATTAAAGAGTAGGGGACTTTGTTTTGTTGCAAGCAATCTTACTCTCCTACCCATGAATGCTTTATGAAGGAGCTCCAAATCATGATCGGTGATGACCTGGACGAGGCCTTTGAGTTTGAAGAGGACACACTACAACACAAAGCCATTGAAACATCAGCAGGGAAACACAGAGATTGTAACGACATGACCCTCATGATATCAGAGGTATTGTCCTTTTTTATTTAACCTAGATCATACTAAGCTGAACAGTACAATTTTGTTTCCTTCCACAAGTGACTTAAGAGCACTTCTTACGAGATCATTCATCCCAAGATTAGTCCCACTGGAGCACGCATAACTCCAGCATTGGTTCCAAAAAAGTCCATATGATATTTAAGGTTTTAAATTATTATTTAAGCCTGCCAACTGTCCCTCCAATTGCAATGTGAGATTTGATTCATTCATGCACCTTGTTTCACCTAGAAATTTGTCATCTTAGAAGCATGGCAGGAGCAACTTTATTTGGGATTCACTACCTTCAAAGACACTCTCCGCCTTCATTAAACTATCATCATCTGATTTAGGATGTTATAGGTCCGCCAACTTTCACATGGTTTGTCCCAGAAGTACACATCGTAATACATGAGGTCTAACTCTGATACCATTTTGTAATAACTTGGCCTCACAATTTCAGAGGTACTGTCAGTTTTGTTTAATCTAGCTCATACTAAGTTGAATCACACAATTTTATCCTCTTTCATAAGTGGCCTATGAACGTTTCTTAAATGGTCATTCATCCCAGTATTACTTCCATCGAAGCACACTTAACTATAGAGTTTTCAATATAACTCCACCATTTGCTCTAAAAGGCGTCTTTAATATTCAAGTTCTGAATTATAGTTAAGCTTAATAACTTTTCAACCAATTTTGATATAAGATTTGGTTCATTCATGCACGTCTTTCACCTAGAAGTCTGTCAGGAGGTGTTTTCTCTAGAGTTGACTGCCCTAAAATAATCTCCGCCCTCACCGGATTACCCTTATAGGAATCAAGATGCTATAGATATTGTACCAGTACTAGAAGTATAGATGGGAAGTCCAATCCTAATGTTATGCAGGTTGACCGGGCGGATCTTCATACTTGGTTATTGCCAGGTTAATTACCAGCAGGGGCAGCATCCTCCGCCCCCTCCCCAAGAAGTAACATATATAAAATATAATACATAATATATTATATATAGAATTATAGATCCATCCTTCAATCTGTGTGTGCCCATCAACCAGCGTGCCCTAGAAATCCCATTCCCGTTTGATCGTCTACCACTCGTCGGTCCGCAAAGTCCGTCGCAGCTCGCAGCGCCACTCGGTGCTTTGTCTATTGTCTTGCAGAGCTGCAGTTGCCGCTCGCGGCTCGCCGCTACACTCACCTCGACGCCTCCAGCTCCGGCCATCGACGCAGGCACTAACAACAAAGCTCATCACCGTCGGTAAGAGAAATCCCCTTGCATGCATGGATAATGGATTGAAGACTTGAAGCTCTATCTCCCTGGACCCAAGTCCCTACCTTTACTGAATGTCTGATTTTTTGTTATCTTAATGGTTAAACCCTACCTCCTCCTTGCAGGTACTCAGGTAATCCTCATCTTCCTTCCACAGTTACACCCGCAAAGACACAGAAAAGGGGGTTTCTCATTCTTCATCTGCACATACCACAATTCCAAGGTTTCTTCTTCTTATTATGTGCACATTTTCCCTTATAAACCTCTGAATGTTGGTACTTCTAAAGCCAAAAGAACTTTTGGTTTTAAATTATGTTTTTCCAATTTGTAGAAATTCTTCTTATTTATATACAGACAAGAATAAGATCACATGAATATTACTATTTGTTAGAAAAGCCCACTTAAACTAGGCCCATTTGTATAGCATTTATTGTTTTTCTCTCCTCTCTTTAGTCCCACATTGTGTATAGGACTTTTCTCCCTCTTTCTCTCATCTATATATTTGTACTCATTCTTTGTATTTGCACCAAGTGGACATATATACAAGGTTGACTTTCTCCATTTCTACATGGTATCAGAGGGAGGTTCCGGACTCCTGCGGACTCCCTCTTCTGTCTGCCCTGCGGCCTGCGATCTCTGCGGCCTGCGTGTGTGTGTCCGCACCTTCTAGTCGCTTCTCTCCTGCGGCCTCCCTTGTCCAGTCCGCTTCCTCTCCTCCCGTGGATCCACTTCTATTCCCTCCTCTTCCTTCCTCCTCTGGCCCCCTCTTTATAGCCATCCTGTGGGGTCCACTGCTTCCCCTTGTCCGCTGCGGCCCTTTCTGTCCGGCGCGACCTCGGCGACCTCAATCCATCGGTCTTCTTCTGTCCGCTGCGAACTCAGTATTCGCCTCCTCTTCTTGGTCTCCTTCGTCCGCCGTAAGCGCAGCGTCCGCAGCTCGCCAGTCCGCCAGCTCGCCAATCCATTGGTCTTCTTCTGATCCAGCCCGCCAGCTCGCCAGTCCGCCGCGGTCTCCTCCAGCCCGCCGGCTCGCCAGTCAGCCCGGCTTGTCCTCTCTTCTCAGCTCGCTCAAGTCAGCCGCGGTCTGATCCAGCCCGCCGCGATCTGATCCAGCCCGCCAGCTCGCC
Source organism: Platanthera guangdongensis (assembly GCA_039583875.1). Classification (NCBI taxonomy): domain Eukaryota; kingdom Viridiplantae; phylum Streptophyta; class Magnoliopsida; order Asparagales; family Orchidaceae; genus Platanthera; species Platanthera guangdongensis. The sequence continues at coordinate 174,691,844 of CM077159.1, read as the reverse complement.
AGTCAGCCGCTGTCTCCTCCAGCTCGCCAGTCCGCCCGCGGTCTCCTCCAGCTCGCCGCGACCTCCTCCAGCTCGCCGCGACCTCATCCAGTCCGCAGTCTTCCGCGTCCTCTAGCTGCTGCCTCCAGTCCGCCGCGGTCTCCTCCAGCTCGCTGCGGCCTCCTCCAGCTCGCCGCGACCTCATCCAGGTCGCCCCCATGTCTACGTCTGCAGACTCAGTCGGGACGGCTGTTCCTCCTCCTGAACGCCCGGCCTCTATCCAGGAAGTCCGCGACGAGCTTCGGATCACTACTATTTCGCTCACTGGCAAGAAGAACTTTGTGGAATGGGCACACTCGGTTCGCCGTGTCCTTCAGTCAAAAGGATTTCTTCATCACCTGACTCAGACCGTTATGGTGTCCCTACTGAGGAATGGTTACGCAATGATGGGCGTGTGCAGACTTGGCTTCTCAACTCTCTTGATGGCGAATCTTATCGCCTGGCCATGTATCATGAGACGGCCAAGGCATGTGGGACGAGCTCCACACCCTCTACTCTGGCAAGGATAGTCTCCACCATCTATATGATATCATCACTGCTCTCCAAGCCCTTGATAGCAGTGGCGCAACCGACCTGACGTCCTTTGTTGCTCAGGCCGGTCTCTGGTTGAGGCTTGGATCCACCATCAGCCTCCCACTTTGGATCTCGCTGCTCAACGTACCCAAAAGGAAGCTGTGGGTATCGCCATGATGATGGCCGGGTACCTCCTCATCTTCACAGTGTCCGGGCTCACATCCTCTCCTCTACCGTTACACCATCTTTTTCCGATGTGTGCTCAATGCTTCTTAAAGTCTCCCCGCCTCCGGATGTCCCGGTCTTCCTTCTCCGGCCCTTGTTCAACAGGCACCAGCTCCCTTATTGCCTCTCCCCCCTTCTGCCCGTGGTGGCCGCTCTGACTCTCGCGGCCGGGGTCGCGGTGGCCGGTCTAGGCTTAAATGCTCGTTCTGCGGTAAAGATGGCCATCTTGAGGCCACCTGCTATCGCAAAACATGGCCGACTCCTCGTCCACAGGCCTCTGCTGCTACTACCGACTCTGCCTCCTCTCGTACTGATCTCGACGAGGTTCGTCTTCAGCTCCAGCATCTTCATGGCTTGCTCAGCCGTCCGCTGCCTCGGTTGCCTCTGCTGCCTCTATCTCCAATGAAGGTATCGCCTGCCTATCCTCTGGCACGCGCTGGATCCTTGATTCTGGTGCCACTCATCATATCACCTCTGTTAGGTCACCTCAGTACTTGTCTTCACCTCACCCGAAGTACATTACTGTCGCTAATGGGGCATCGGTTCCAGTCTCTGGATGTGCTGACATTTCTCTCACCTCTTCTCTCCTCCTGCGCTCGGCTCTACATGTTCCGGGCTCTCCTTTCAATTACTCTCTGTTGGTCGCCTTACTACTGATTCTAATTATTCCGTGACATTTACTTCTTCTTCTTTTCTCATACAGGATCAGCAGACGCGGACTATCATTGGTAGAGGACGGCTGCAGAATGGGCTCTATCTTCTTGACGACTCTCCCACTGTCCTCGCCTCTATCTCCTCTTCGGATTGGCATCGCCGTCTGGGACATGCTCCTCTTCCAGTCCTCCGGAAGGCTCTTCCTGATGTTACTCTCCCTGCTTTCGCTGCGACACCTGTATTTTGGGCAAACAGCCCCGTTCATCATTTCCTCCTCATTGTACTCGGAGCTCCGCTCCTTTTATTTTAGTTCACTCCGATATATGGGGTCCATATAAATTTACTAGTATTTCTGGCTATCGGTATTTTGTTACTTTATTGATGATTACTCTCGCATGACGTGGTTATATCTCCTTCGGGATCGCTCTGAACTTCCCCGCGTATTCCGGGCCTTCATACTTGAGACTCGCACTCAGTTCTCTGCGCCTATTCGCACTATTCGTACTGACAATGCGCGGGAGTACACCAGCCATACCTTTGCCACTCTCTGCTCTGAGTTCGGCATTCTTCACCAAACCTCGTGTCCATACACTCCACAACAGAATGGGGTCGCCGAGCGCAAGAATCGTCACCTTCTTGATGTCGCTCGCTCCCTTATGCTTCAAATGCAGGTTCCCAAACCATACTGGAACTACGCGCTCTCCACGGCTTGCTTCCTCATCAACCGTCTCCCATCTTCCGTCCTCCAGTATGCTACTCCCTTCAGCCTCCTCTTTCCCACAACTCTCCACCTTTTCGTTTCCACCGGTGTTTGGTGTACTGCTACGTTCACCACCTCGGCCTCCACAGACAAATTGGACCCTCGTGCCACCAAGCATATCTTTGTGGGGTACTCGCGCACTCAGAAGGGTTATGTCTGTTATTCGCCTGCTACCCGCAAGGTTACTGTCTTGGCTGACGTGATTTTCGTGAAGATATTCCCTTCTTCCCTGCTCTCGATGACGCTCTGAGTCCAGCTCCCGTCGTTCGTCCTGTCATTCCTGCTCCTCACTCCTCATCCACTCTGCCTTCCCTACCTCCTGTCCGTCCACCACCCCCGGTTATCCGGGTCTACTCTCGTCGCTCTCCTCATCCCGTAGCCCCTCTGCAGTCGGCTTCGCCCTCTGGTGCTCTGCTCCCTGCTGCTCCGGCTCCCGTCTCTACCGCTCACCCAATGGCGAACTACGTCTCTCTCCATCGCCTCTCTCCCTCTCTTCTTCACTTTGCCACCTCATTATCCTCTGTTTCGGTCCCTAACTCTTTGCAGGAGGCGCTTCACCATCCTGGCTGGCGGGCTGCCATGGACGCGGAAATGACGGCCCTCTGGGCCAACCAGACCTGGGACTTGGTTCCCTTACCTCCCGGTCAGCACCCTGTTGGGTGTAAATGGGTGTTCGTCATCAAGAATGCTCCGGATGGCACTATTGCCCGACTGAAGGCCCGTCTTGTGGCCCGTGGCTTCACACAACAGGAGGGCCTCGATTATGAGGAAACCTTCTCTCCGGTGGCCAAGCTCAACACTGTCCGCGTTCTTCTCTCCGTCGCGGTGCATCGCCACTGGCCCCTCATCAGCTCGACATCAAGACCGCCTTTTTAAATGGTGACCTTCAGGAAACCGTCTACATGCGCCAACCGCCCGGGTTTGAGACCACGGGGGAGTCTCGGGTATGTCTCCTCAGAAAGTCAATTTATGGTCTCAAACAGTCCCCTCGGGCGTGGTTTGACAAGTTTAGCAAGGTGGTTCGAGACATGGGATTCACTCGGAGTTCTGCAGATTTCTCCCTTTTTTACCCGACACCGGGCCACTGGCACCGTCCTTCTGTTGGTCTATGTTGATGACATCCTTCTCACTGGGGATGACTCAAAGGGGATTCAAGATGTCAAACAACATCTGAGCACTGTTTTTCAAACTAAAGACCTGGGGAAACTTCGCTACTTCCTGGGTCTCGAGATTGCCCGGCGGCCGGACGGGTTGGTGCTCTCCCAACGAAAGTACTGTCTCGATCTTCTCAAAGATGCTGGTCAGTCTGGTTGCAAGCCAGCTTGTACCCCGATGGAGGCAAATCACAACTATGCGCTCATGCTTCGGATGACGATTTGCTGCTTCCGAACCCGGAATACTATCGACGCCTTGTGGGAAAGTTGATCTATCTAACAGTCACGAGGCCGGATATATCATTTGCAGTTGGGGTTGTCAGTCGGTTCATGCATGCCCCCCGGGCTTCTCATCTTCAAGCGGTTGAACGGATTCTTCGATACCTTAAGGGAGCTCCGGGTCAAGGGCTGGTTTACAAAACCTCTGACTCTGCTCCCGCATTGATTGCCTATTCTGATGCCGACTATGCGGGTTCTCTGGACGATCGAAGTCAACTAGTGGGTTCTGTACTTATTTTGGTGGTCATCTTATTACATGGAAGAGTAAGAAACAGGCTGTGGTAGCCCGTCCTCTGCAGAAGCTGAATACCGATCGATGGCCTCGGTTGTCTCAGAACTCACATGGCTTGAAAGTCTCCTTACTGACCTGGGAGTAAAACTCCCCTCCTCTGCTGTTCTATTTGTGATAGTCAAGCCGCCATACACATCGCAAAGAATCCGGTGTTTCATGAGCGCACAAAACATATCGAGGTTGACTGTCACTTTGTTCGTGAGAAGGTTCAATTGAAGAAACTTGAATTGAAGCATGTTCCAGGAACTGATCAAGTTGCCGACATCCTCACAAAGGCCTTATCTAGCACCCTGTTCTACCAGTGTTTGTCCAAGCGGGTGCATATGACCTATACGCTCCAGCTTGCGGGGGAGTGTTAGAAAAGCCCACTTAAACTAGGCTCATTTGTATAGCATTTATTGTTTTTCTCTCCTCTCTTTAGTCCCACATTGTGTATAGGACTTTTCTCCCTCTTTCTCTCATCTATATATTTGTACTCATTCTTTGTATTTGCACCAAGTGGACATATATACAAGGTTGGCTTTCTCCATTTCTACACTATTCAATAAAAAAGATTAGGAAGAATTAGACTAATCATATCCCGTATTTGCAGCCCTGAGAAACGTAGTTGGATCCTTGGATTTTGTACATTGTATCGATGTTCTAACATATGTTTTGTTAGCTAATACATTTTAAATTTAGGTTATCATGAAGAGCTAAAAACTATTAAGTTGTTCTTCAAACTTGAAGGTCTCATCTAGTGAGGTGAAGAGGGCTTTGTTGTTTCTCTTATGACTTTAGCAACTACTATCAATGAACCAAGTATTATCACTTTGTATTTCTTGCATGAGTGATGAATAAACAGTGAACTCTTCTTTTTCTTTGTTCTCCTTCACGTTGAAATTAGCTTCTTCCTTTTGATTGAACCAACATTTTTTTCAAAATTGTTTGGCCATTTGCAACGTTTGGATTTCCAGAAGCAATGTTTTAGCTCGTGATTTGTTCTCTTATACAGAGTATAAAACATAGCAGATTGCTCATGATACTGAGCATAAAGTCTTCCTCGGCCCTTTCATCTTCCACCTTGCTTATGCAGGTGTTTTTGTTGTGGATAGCTTTGTTCTTGTTTCTTATTTTCATCGCATTAATTGAAATGCATCTTGATCTGGAAAGAAGCCTCCATGCCATTGTGCTTTTTCAATCAATCCTCGTGAGCTTGCAGGGAGCCTTGCAGTTCGGTGATTGACAGAGATGTGAGATCCCAAGCCTCTTCGATTACTGTTACAATGGTAGCAAAAGAAGGTAGCAGGGATCTCAATATTTTTGGGACAATTTTGCTGTCTTCCAGGAGTCCAACATATTCCAGATTTGATTTATCGGGGAGTTTATTCTGGCAACAAAATCTCGTATGGTTTCACCTCCATTCATTTGCTCGATCAAAAGCAAGGCTCAAGCGTCCATCGTCTCCTCTTCTTTGCTCACTGTGTTCCTTTTACGGCTTTGCTGGAAGTGATGGAGACAGTCCCGTGGTTGACAACGTCCAAGAGATCTTGAGAGTTGAACGATGTCTTCATCTTAATGCTCCAAAACTCACATGAATCGCATGTGAACATCGGCACGGCTGACGGTGAGAAGCAGGGGGTGGATGTGGTAGTTGATGTGGTCATGGCTTATGAGAAGAAGAATCCAAGGCCATTTCATAGGCACTAATACCACTAGTGGAATAAAATCAAACTCAAAATGTGAATGATTAGGTAGATGTGTGAACACGAGACTGGATAAAATTAGAAATGAATGTATCAGGGATAATACAGGACTGTCACAGGTGTACAACCCGTATTCGTCGAGGATGGGTCATACCACAGCCAGGTCAGCAGAAGTTAAGGTCAACAAGTCAAGACAGGAGTCAAAGTCAGCATACAAGATCGCGGAAGGCCTGGGCGAGTATGGCGAGCTTCCTCGCATACTCGTCAGGTAGGCGACTAGGCGAGATACTCGCCCAGCCCGTGCGAGCTCCCCTGGAAGTCGCCTAGTCGTCAGGGGGGTGGGTATAAATATGACCCCCCCTCCTTGGATTTGCCTATAAATAGGACCCCAGGGGTACGAGACGAGGCACTTGAAATCCTCTGCAGGATACTCGCGAGCTTCACTTTTGAGATACTAGCCGAGTCTTTGGATTCCTTTTCCTCAGAGATCAAGTCGCGACCTTGCGACTTCGTCATCAGCTAGTCTCCCTCGTACCTAGTTCGGTCATCTTTGATTGAGAAGGGGCTGCTCCTTTTGAGCATCCGGGTACGTGGTGGGACCTTTCTGCCGCAACATCTGGGGTCCTGTTTGACTTGGTTCTTCATCCTAGTCACCCTAGCCGTCTGATCTAACCTCTGAGTCGGTAACCTTAGACGGCTTTGGTCCAAATTCGAGGTTGGGAATTTTTCCTGGCTTCAACACTTGGTGCGGTGAGCGTGGATCGCAGTCAAGGAGGAAAGTTTAGTGGTTGAGTAAGATGGTCAATGGTGGCGAGCATGGAGAGTTGGTCGGCAACTCGGCAGGAGGAGGAGAAGTCGCGCGAGGTAGCGAGTATGTGACGGTCGCCACGTTTGAAGAATTTGCGAAGAGAATCGAGCAGACCATCCTCGCAGGGTTTGCTCATCGCCCCGATGTCACGGCGACTTCTCCCCGTCGCGTGACACCGCTGGAGGAGGAAGCGCCGTCGAGACGAGCTGGAAAGAAGCCCGCTTGGGCAAGAGAAGAGCGACCGATGCAGTCGCGATATCATCCGGCGGGCAGTCAAGGGGTCCGCTTCCGGGATCTGATGTCGCCGGCGAGATACAGAGATACTCGGCACTACAGCGAGTATGACGTCTCCAGCGAGGATGAAACTCGTCACCGCCAGGGAGGGAGGAGCCCCTTCTGTGACGAGATCCTCGCCGCCTCCGTTCCCGAAGAGTTCAGAGAGCTCGTCCTCACCTACTATTCTGGCAGGGACGACCCTGTTAGACATCTTCAATGGTTCGAAGACGTCGTCTCCATCCGCAACATGTCTGACGCCTACAAATGTTTGTTCTTCTCCATCACCCTCAAAGGCAATGCCAGAGATTGGTTTCATCAACTGCCAGCGGGGTCCGTGTACTGTTTCTCTGACCTGCGTTGGGGCCTCCTGGCGAGGTTCGCGACATCGAAGAAGAGGAAGAAGGAGGCGACGGCTCTCTTCAAGGTTACGCAGGGGCAGCACGAGAGCTTGGGCCACTATGTTGACCGTTTCCAGAAAGAGATCCTGGAGGTAGAGGAGGTGCACAACTTTACCTTGATGGTGGCCCTGAAGTTCGGGCTGAAGCAAGGTTTGTTCAGCATGGAGATAGGGTCTAATCCCCTGAGATATTTTGAAGAGATGATAGAGAGGGCGAACACCTTTGTTCGCGGAGAGGAGAAGAACAAGGACTTCTTGGCGAGGCTGGATGGAGAGGATTCGAGGGAGAAGGGGAGAGCAGGACCTTCAGGAGCGAAGGCAAGAAGGACGCCGGAGAGGCGGGATGGGAGGAGGAAGGAAGAATCGAGAAGAGAGGAGAGGAGGACGAGAGAAGAGCCCAGGAGGGTTGAGGAGAGGAGGCAGGAGAGGCCTCAAAGACAGGAAGAAATGAGGCCAGCGGAGGCCCAAGCAGGAAGAGGTGGGGATAGACGATTCCAATATCCCGAGAATCGCCCCCAGTGGAGACGACCGATGAGGCAACACTTCCAGGAGGAGAGGAGGAACGGTAACCGGCAGGAGGGAGGCCGAGGAGGAGGAAGAAGGGAGACGATGGTAATCGCCCGCCAAGACAACAAACGGCGCCGGAGGGAGCAGCGGGCGATGCGTCAGGAGAAGGAGATTCCCCTCTACTGCAATATTCAACGAGTAGAGGGGCACGGGACCTTGGCTTGCCCGGAGTTTTGGGAGGCAAGGAGGAGGTTGGAAGCAGGAGCAGTGGAGGGAGAGCAACAGAGGCAGGAGGCCCCGGTGGGGCAGGTGGCATTCCAAGCTCCAGTAAGGAGAAGGAATGAAGATCGCGTCGACCTGGGAGGTCGTGGAGAGGTGATACATGGCCCGGGAGGCGGGCATGTAGGAGTGATCAACGGAGGGGCCGGACTCGGAGCCTCCCGCAAGGGAAGCCTCCGCCAGATCTATCGGAAGAACGTCGCTTCGACGTCACAGAACCTGCCGCCATTGGAAGAGATCACCTTCTCGGAGGAGGATATGCTGGGGAATGAGAACCCCTTCCATGACGTCTTGGTGATTCAAGCTGCAATCGAAGACTTCACCGTCGACCGAATCCTCGCGGATAACGGGAGCTCGGTGAATGTCATTTTCAAGAGAACCTTTGTCGGGCTTCAGGTGGAAGCGTCCCGGGTCCAGGCTGCAGATGGACCCCTCTTTGGCTCCTCAGGAGAGAAGAAAGAGGTGGAAGGGGCGGTGGAACTTCTGGTTACACTCGGCGGGACGTCGATCCGATGTCGCTTCATCATCGTCGACGCGCTGAGCGGATACAACGTCATCTTCGGGCGGCCCCTCATCAACTATTTCAAGGCCGTTACGTCGTCATACCACCAGTGCTTGAAGTACTGCCGGGGAGATGTTCAAATCAGGATCAGGGGAGATCCCAAGGTCTCCAGGGAGTGCTACCTGAATGTTGTCAGCACCATCAGCTGGATGGGTGACGCGGAGAAGCTGGAGGAGCTGCTGGAGAAGGATAAGGGGTTGTGTGATGCTGAAGAGGTGGAGGAGGTGGAAGTAATCTCTCAGGGAGGAGAGCCGGGACTGCTGAAGGTTGGAGAATCCCTGCCGCTGGAAGGAAAGATAGAGATGTCCGCTTGCCTGCAGGACAATGTCGACATCTTCGCATGGAGCGTCGCAGAGATGTCAGGGGTCGACGCCAATGTTGTCTGTCATCGCCTCAACCTGGACCCCGCGGTGGCTCCTGTTTGTCAGAAGCAGAGGAAGAGCGCTGACATGTTGGCCGGGCCGATCAGGGAGGAGGTAGAGAAGCTGCTGGAGGCAGGTTTTGTCTCGGAGATCCAGTATCCAGGCTGGGTCTCCAGTGTTGTAATGGTGAAGAAGCCCGAAGGGGGCTGGCGTCTATGTATCGATTTTTCCATGTTGAATAAAGTTTACCCGAAGGATTGCTACCCCTTGCCTCAAATCGACGTGTTGGTTGATTCCGTCGTCGGGTTTCCTATTATGAGTTTTCTTGATGCTTTTTCCAGATCCGGATGCATCCCCCCGACTGCCCGACGTCTCCTTCATAACCAGCGATGGCTGCTATAGCTACAAGATGATGCCCTTCGGGCTCAAGAACGCAGCGGCGACTTACCAAAGAATGATGCATCAAATCTTCAAGGGGCAGAAGGGGCGGAATTTGGAAGTCTATTTGGACGATCTTCTCGTCAAGAGCAAAAGTGTTGCGGAGCACATAACGGATCTGGTGGAGACTTTCGCTACCCTGAGGAAGTACAAGATGCGACTCAACCCGGCCAAGTGCGTCTTCGGTGCAGGAAGAGGGAAGTTTTTAGGTCACCTCCTCACTCCCAGGGGGGTGGAACCTAATCCCGACAAAGTAAAGGTCATTCTGGAGATGACATCCCCGAGGGATCCAAAGGAGGTTCAAAGGTTGACGGGAAGGCTGGCAGGCCTTAGTCGTTTCTTGTTCAAGGCAGGGGAGAAGTGCTCTCCATTCTTCAAAACTCTTCGGGGGAACCAGAAGTTCGAGTGGACCGCTGAGTGTGAGGAGGCTTTCGGAAAGCTCAAGCAACAGCTAACTCAAGCTCCTCTCCTCCAAGGCCCGCGGGGTAACGAAGATCTCTTTTTATACTTGGGAGTTGGAGCAGAGGCGGTTAGCTCGGTGTTGGTCCGAGAGGAAGGCAAGAGGCAGCTCCCTGTCTACTATGTGAGTAGAGTGCTGCGACAGGCGGAAACGAGATATCCTATCTTGGAGAAGTTAGTGTTTGCTTTGGTAGTTTCAGCTCGGAGGCTCCGTCCATATTTTCAGGCTCACTCCACCAGGGTCGTCTCCGATGACCCTCTACGTAGTATCCTGGATGGAGTGGAGCATTCTGGCAGGCTGGCAAAGTGGGCGGTGGAGCTTAGCGAGTTTGATATCTCTTACTCTCCAAGGGTAGCAATCAAGGCGCAGGCAGTGGCGGATTTCCTTGCCGACTTCTCAGCCGAGGTGGAAGGAGAGGAAGGCTCTTCTAGCCCAGTTTCATGGAAGATGTTTGTGGATGGGGCTTCAGGCAGATATTTCGTGGGAGCCGGAGTCGTGTTGGTTAGCCCCCAGGGAACCAGGATCGAGCAAGTAGTCGAGATCCTCTTTCCCGTTACAAATAATCAGGCGGAGTACTAAGCCATGGTGGTTGGCTTGCGTCTCGCCAAGGAGTTGGCAATTCGAGATATCAGGGCCTTCACCGACTCGATGGTAGTCGCGTCTCAGATCAAAGGCGAGTTCGAGGTGAATGATTTGATCCTGCAGAGATACTTAATCAAGGTGAAAGGACTGATCGGGGTTTCAATCTTTCTTCGTCGAGCATGTACCCCGAGAAGAGAATTCAGAAGCTGACTACCTCGCCAAGTACGGTCCCCGGGCTGGGGGTACCGTGACTGAACTGTTCTGACCGTCCATCGAAGAGGGGAAGATGATGAAGATCGAGCAGAGGACATCCTGGAGGGATCCGTTCGTCTCTTTCTTAACAACAGGACAGATTCCTGCCAGCGAGGGGGATCAGAGGAAGTTCCGTTACAAAGCCGCGTATTACTTGCTACATGAAGGAGAGCTCTATCGCAAAACCATCTCGGGCCCTCTAGCTCGGTGTTTGTCGGAGATTGAAGTCCCTTGTGTCCTGGAGGAGATCCACTCGGGAGAGTGTGGCAGCCACTCAGGGACTCGCACTCTTGAACAAAGAATCCTAAGACACGGGTATTTCTGGCCCACCATTCGGAAAGATGCGGAAGTCTTCTCCAAAAAATGTCTCCAATGTCAGCTCTTCGCGCCTCTTCAACTACAACCAGCCCAGCATTTGCGCTCGATCACTGCTTCATAGCCCTTCGCCATCTGGGGGATGGACTTGATCGGCCCTTTTCCTCAAGCCAGTGGACGGAGGAAGTTCGTCCTTGTCATGATCGATTACTTCTCCAAATGGATCGAGGCAAAAGCTCTGGTCAAGACCACGTCGCAAATTGTAAAAAATTTTATTTGGGGAGAGATTGCATGCAGGTTCGGGATTCCTCTCGCCATTGTCACCGACAATGGGCCACAGTTCGCCGGCCTGGAGTTAGAGGACTTCTGCAAGCAGCTAGGGACGGATCTTCGATTCGCTTCTATGCATCATTCTCGCAGCAATGGACAAGTGGAAGTCGCGAACAAGTTGATCATCAACCTCCTAATGAAGAAGGTCACCAACTTAAAAGGCAATTGGGCAGAGCAGCTCCCCTCAGTCCTCTGGGCTCTGAGAACAACTCCAAACTCGGCCACGGGGGAAACTCCCTTCAAGTTGTCGCACGGGTATAAGGCACTCATCCCAGTGGAGTTTGAGGTTCGGAGCCCGAGAGTCATAGCAGCCGGAGACGGCAACGAGGAATGGCGCTTGGAGAATGAAGACGCTCAAAGGCTCTCGCTGGATTTCGTTGAAGAGCTTCGTGACTTGGCATCCATCCGCCAAGGGGAGATCAAGCGGCGCATGGCGAAGCACTTCGACAAGAATGTCCGCCTAAAACATTTCCTTGCTGGGGATCTGGTCATGAAAAAGGTGGACGCCGCAGGAAGAGGAGCAACAGTTGGCAAGCTGCATCCAAATTGGGAAGGTCCCTTCATCGTCCAAAAAGCCTTGGCCACCGGAGGCTATTATCTCCAGGATCAGGTTGGAGAGCAACTGGGAGGTACTTGGAGCGGGGATGACCTGAAAAGGTTCTATTCCTAGCGGTTAATGTTGTATTTTACTTGTACATCTTTTCATACATATATACAGATAGTGGCAATTGTTTGGCTTCTTTTTTGTATTATTTCATCTCAAGATTTCTGAGGCCTTAAGGTTTTGCTCCGAGATCAATCCGAGAAACCGGTTGTCGACATGTTCCTCCTAAATAGCCCAGTACGGACGATGGGACGATGCCTCGGGATATAAGCGCCCTTGTAAGACCGGACCCCTGCATTGACGGCCGAGATCAGCTCCCCCCTTGCATGTCGGCCTAGCTACCCCCGATTGCATCTCTCCTCCGACTGGAGGAACTAGCAGGAACAGGTTTGGACTCCAACCTCTTGGATTCGAGGAAGGATCGACCTTTTCGAGCTCTCATTTGGACAACAGCCCCTCATTATTTTTCAAAGGCAGGATAACCGGCCAAAGGTCAGGGATAAGCCCAAGGGAAGATGTTGGTCACGAGTGCGTCCTAGAGGACCCTCGGAAGAACATTACCCCTCGCTCGTGCGTGTACGCTCGTAGCCAGATCGCAGAGCTGGTTTGATCTCCACAGTTGGATTGGGGAATGTGTCTTCGACCTGTTTCTCCTAGATAGCCCAGTGCGGACGATGAGACGATGCCTCGGAATATAAGCGCCCCCTGTATTGACGGCCGATATCAGCTCCCCCCTTGCATGTCGGCCTAGCTACCCCCGATTGCATCTTTCCTCCGACTGGAGAAATTATCAGTAACAGGATTGGACGTCAACCTCCCAACTCAACGGCGGCGAGATCATCGTTCTCTTTATAATTTCTTCATCCTCAAAGATATTGGTGCACTTGATTCATTGTCAATCTCTTAAAGCAACAGGAAAAACGACTCCAACAATGTTTCGAGTCCTCGAGTGGTAGTGTCGTCGTAAGTCCAAGTCCCTGCACGAGCTCCTCTCCTGCATATTGGCCAAGGACCTCCTCGAGTGAGATCAAGATCCTCGGTGGAGTGATGTCGTAGTCCGAGATCTCTGTACGAGCTCCTCTCCTGCAGACCGACTACTTGCCTCCCCGAGTCGACCTACAACACTCTAGTTGAGCAAGGCTCCTGAGAGCTGTCGACTCCAATAACGTTTCAAGTCCTCGAGTGGTAGTGTCGTCGTAAATCCAAGTCTCTACACGAGCTCCTCTCCTGCATATTGGTCAACGACCTCCTCGAGTGAGATCAAGATCCTCGGTGGAGTGATGTCGTAGTCCGAGATCTTTGTACGAGCTCCTCTCCTGCAGACCGACTACTTGCCTCCCCGAGTCGACCTACACCACTCTAGTTGAGCAAGGCTCCTGAGAGCTGTCAACTCCAATAACGTTTCAAGTACTCGAGTGGTAGTGTCGTCGTAAGTCCAAGTCCCTGCACGAGCTCCTCTCTTGCATATTGGCCAAGGACCTCCTCGAGTGAGATCAAGATCCTCGGTGGAGTGATGTCGTAGTCCGAGATCTCTGTACGAGCTCCTCTCCTGCAGACCGACTACTTACCTCCCCGAGTCGACCTACACCACTATTGTTGAGCAAGGCTCCTGAGAGCTGTCGACTCCAATAATGTTTCAAGTCCTCGAGTGGTAGTGTCGTCGTAAGTCCAAGTCTCTGCACGAGCTCCTCTCCTGCATATTGGCCTAGGACCCCCTCGAGTGAGATCAAGTTCCTCGTTGGAGTGATGCTGTAGTCCGAGATCTCTGTACGAGCTCCTCTCCTGTAGACCGACTACTTGCCTCCCCGAATCGACTGATTCTCACCCCCAGTTGAGCTTGGCTCCTACTGGATGTCGACTGATTCCCACCCCCAGTTGAGCTTGGCTCCTGTTGGGTGTCGACTACTCCCAACCACCAACCAAGCTCAGCTCCTCATAGGGTGTCGGCTCTGATCTGCGAGCCAGTCAGGATTAACTCCAACAAAATAAATGAATTATGCAGGTGAGGGCAGGTATTGGCGAGTATGCGCGCAGGTATTGGCGAGTATGCGAGTACGACATGCCAAGCGTGCGAGTATGTTATGGCGAGTATAAGCGCAGGACACGGGCGAGTATCAGGAAGCGAGTTGTTGGAACGACTATGGTCGTGCGAGTAATGACTGCGCGATTATAAATGATGTCAACGCGCGGGTAAAGCGTCGCGAGCACTCATCCTCCCCGAGCCTATGAGCCTAGCTAGCATCATCAACCAACATACATGAAAGCAGAGAACGACGGTACGGTAATTCAAACTTGTATAAATATATATTTAAAAAATTTTACAAGTTACAAAAGTTGGTTGTTACAAAATTTCGCTAACTGCTACGTGCGAGCATGACAAATATCGGCGAGCAACTAGGACTCATCGTTGTCAGTATCAGGCCGATATTCCTCATCTTCAATATCAGCATCCTCCTCTTCGTTGCCGCCATCCTCGCTCTCCTCCTCACCATTGCTGCTGCTGCCGCCGCTGCTGCTACCGCTGCAACTGCTGCTGGAGCACGATTATGGAGAAGGTAGGCGATCTGGCGAGGTCGATTCATCGGCGAGCAGCTCGGGGCGGAGCTCGTCAACAGTGAGCTGCTTCTCCCCCTCGGCGAGCTGGCCGTTGAGCCTTAGCCTCGCGAGCATGACATTTCCCGCAGCGCGAGCTATCTCGCGGCGGACTGACGACCTCTCCTTCCAGAGAGTGCGAGATCTCTTGATCGCATAATGAGGGTCGTCCTCCGGCCGCGGCGCTTCTTGCCGAGGAGCTGAAGGACTCGCGCCGCCCTCGAGGGCAGTTAGGCGACTCTCCATCTCGGCGGCGCGAACTTGGGCCGCCTCCAACTCCGCCGGAGACTTGGCGAGTTTCGCCTCGCATTCAGAGAGCTTTTTGGCGGCCTCAGTCTCGGCAGCCTGCGACAAAAAACAGAAAGTCAGCAAAATGAATCCAAGTCCAACGCCAACAAAGTTGCGCGTAGGAAGCGACTTACCTCATACTCTCGCCAGCGGACCGATTGCATGTCGAGGTCGATAGCCTTCTTAGTGACGACCTTCAGTGTCGCGGTCGTCTCCAGCAACTTCCTCGTCGAGTAGTGGCCCAGCTCGACAGCTCGCGCGAGCGAGCATGAGGCCTGATGGGCGAGGTCCTCCGAGTTGAGCTCCTGCATCGACTCGGCATCAGCTCGCCCATATATCGCGTGGAGGACGGCAAAGGCCTCCCCCTTGTCCTCCCAGTCCGCCGACCAGGAGGGGAGGTTGGTGCTCAGCGTCACCAGATGTTCGACTTCCGACCAAGACAAGAGCGGCCGGCCGTAAGCGTCCACCGCCCCTCGCCCCAAATTGAAGTTGGGGTGGAAGTGGGGAGGCCGAGCATCCAGCGGCGATTCTCGGTCGTCAGGTCGCGGCGATGGCACCTTCGCCTTCTTGGTCGAAGGGCCAGGCGACTTGACCTTCACCTTCCCCTTGGCGAGCTTCCTTTTCTCGCCAACATCGGGTGGAGGGTTGGACTCATGGAGGGAGGTGGCGACTTCCTTCGCCGGAGGGAGCGCCTTCTCCGGGAGCTCGCACGCCACTGCAAAATGTCGAGCAAATATCAGTATTAAGCAAGGTTGTCAGGATTGCGATCCAGATCTTAGGATCTTACGATCCTACGATCCAGATTTTGTAAATCGATCCTGATTTTGTAAAGCGATCCTCGATCCAACCCTACTATCAGATTCGATCCTACCTCGAAACGATCACATCTAGGATCTCGATCCTAACAACCTTGGTATTAAGCTACAGCTAGTGAGGCGAGTATGCAAGAGGTGATTCTCGCTCAAATCTTACCCTCGTTGGGGTGGATCTCCAAAAGGGTGTTGACGTTTAGTCGCCAAAAGATGACGTCGAACCGGCGACCACGGAACGACTCGACCAATTGCTCGCGGACGCCCTCCAATATCGGCGGGAGGAAGGCGACATCGGCGGGTTGGTGCGACCTTCCCAGGACGCCTGCGAAGTCGCCTTGGACGACGATTAGTAGCTCGCTCCAGCGGTGGACTTTGTTCGCCGTCCCCACCAGGGTGCAGACATGGCTGCTGAAGTATACGACCCCCTCGGCGGTCGCTGCGAAGGTGAAGATCTTGAGGAAGACAGAAAGGTCGAAGGCGACCCTCTCTGATGGCGACGATGCTGATGCGGCCGTGGATCTACGACATCGAGAGTTCGTGGATTGGGACGGTCGTTGCCGCAAGCTCGAAGATGAGAGTCTACCACGATGTTTCTTCGCCAACGCCACCACCGCTACATGTTTTGCTCGACGTCCGCCGCCACCAATAAATAAAATATATAATTATAAATTACATAATTATAATTATACATTTTATCAATTTTTATTTTAAGCAATCTATTTTAAAAATACTTTATTTCATGCATTTTATTTAGTTAGTGAATTATTTAATTTCATGTATTGTATTTTCATTTCATGTATTATGATGGGTGCATATAACCATCATAATTTCTTTTTGAATTTTGAATTTTGAATGGATGATGATTGAGTGGTGTAGGCTATATATAGCCATGGTTATGAAGGAATAATTAGAGAATGAAAGAAAGAAATCCTAAGAATTCAAATTTTGAATTTTTCCCCTCCTTTCTCCTTCTCTTTGAGAAATTCTCCCCCTTTCTCTTCTCTCTTGGCCGCCGGCCTTCTATCTCTCTCGACTCTTAGTGGCTCGACCACCTTCCCCCTCCCTCCTCCTCCTCCTCCCTCTCCAAGGGTTTGTCAAAAGGAGAAAACGGCGAGCGTCTTCATCGTCCGGTGCGGATCCGAGGATTTCTGCGTGGAAATAGAGAGTATACCCACCGTCAACGTGTGTTCCTCCACTCATCTCTGTGGAAGGTTTTCTTGGGATTTGGGTAACGATTCCTACACCTCTTTGTGTGATTTCTTCTAACTTATTTTGTGAGGTTTTGGTGGAATTAGAAGGCTAGTTTTTAGTCCGGATTTATATTGAAATTAGCGCTTAATAAAATCTGAATTTTCAAGCATATATTTCCCGAATATTTTTCGTATAACTTGGAGCGGGTAGATCTCGTGAACACTTGAAGAAATCGGGTTCATCACCTTTGATTTCCCCCTTGTTCAAGTGATTTGGTAAACCCTCATTTTAATTAATTTGGGATTGATATTAGGACTTCATTTTAATCACTAATTTAGCCTGGAACTTTCTTTATTGGAATGGTAAATTGCTTGCGCATAATCTAATTTGAATAGCTAACTGTCCGGATCGTGTGGGTCCTTTTTCGCTTGAGCGAACATTGGCCTATAGCCCTTGTTCATCTATAAAAGGGGTTGCGTCCCTTTGCATTGATGGTTGTGAAATTTTGTCTTTAATGCTTGAGTATTTGATAGTACTAAGTAGAGAAACCGCGCACTAGATATTTAATTAAATTGTCGAACAGAAGAACGCGTAGTTTAATCTGTCGAAACCTTGGGCCTGCATCAATTTGGTATCAAAGCGAGGTTGTGCTAATTTCTTAATTAGTACCATCCTAGGAAAATTTCTTTTAGCACGCCGACACGCACTTGCTCATTTCATTGCACAACATATAAATTAATTTTTAAAATTTGGTCTGCCAATAGCGGTCTATATTTTTATTTTTTTAGCAAAAAAATATCAAAAAAATATTTTAATAATCTTTCATTTATTGTCAGTAAGAAAATCACAAAAATATTTTCTTGCCTTAGTTATTAAGCGGGAACAAATACATCTGTTGCATTTTATATAGGGCCAGGTTCATTATTCATTGCATGTGCACCAGTTCCGGGTGAGTTTTCTCTCTGGTTCTCATTATTATGGCCTATGACGTTTATGCTTCCCGTTTAGATTACTGGTATGTTAATCCCATGGCTAAACACACCCCAGCCTTGCCTTCATACCATGGGAATACCAACCGTCCCCACGCTCATCCTCCCACTAGAATTGAGGCACCTACTTATGACGGTTTGGGGTATCCCCAAAATTTTAGAGACTGGCTTAAGGGAATAGAAAATTATTTTAATTGTCACTTATGGGACGACCACCAAAAGGTTAACATAGCCCGAGATCGATTAGTAGGTCAAGCCCGCGTGTTTTGGCTAAACGAAGAGCGTCGTGTTGGTAGTTATAAACATGCTTGGCCGGCAATGCGTAGTCTACTCTCGGATCAATTTGATCCCGCCTACCTCCGCACTACTAACACCAAGCTTGTGAGTGAGTATCGTTATGGCGCTAGTCCCATACCTGCCTATAGGAATGATTATATACCTAACGCTAGATCATTTGTCCCCAAAGGTCGGCCTGCTCTTAGTGTACCTACTACCACCTTTAGGGAAACCATTCTTACTAGATCTTATGCCTTGGACTCAAAAGATGTTACTCCTAGAATTTTGACTCCTTTATCCTCGACGCCTAAGCCTCCTGATGTAGTGACTGATAGCCATGAGGATGCTGATGTAGATGTGGTATCTCTTGATCTTGAGGATGACCAACTAGGTGAGTGTATTCCATCATGTACGTTAGTGACCGACGATTCTACTGAGTCTGAAATTGAGATTGGATACCCTAGTGATTTGGAAGACGATGTATGGGATGATTACGTTCCGATCTGTGAGAGTATTACGTTGCCTATTACGTGCCCTACTAGCGTTGTGTCTGTTCACCCTAGTATTGAGTGCCCTCTCCATGATACGATCCCCATCGTGTTAGATCCTATGATCGCACCCACTGAGATTATATCTGAGTTATCTGAGGAGTCTGAGAGTGAGGATGTCCCAAGTGTTATTTTGGATGAGTTACCATCTAAGGGATGGGTATTTTTGGACGATTCAGTGGTTGTACACCCGGATGAGAGTTCTTTGATGTCGTCACCGTTGGGTGAAATTTTTACTGATTTGGATTTTATCCCGGGTTTGATTTTACCGACCCTTCCCCCTATTTATTTGCCTGTCTTAGATGACTTTTTAGGACGTGGAACCGGTATCCCTAGTCTGAGTTGTTGTGTCACGCACACTTTATTAGCTCCTACTTTGACGTTGACTCAGTGTGTAGATATTACTATGTTGCGCGCACTAGTATTTGGACTATTCACCGCACCTCATAGTCATGACTACGTGTCACTTTTGGCAGCTCCTTTTTCTGCGTGTCCGTCTACGGTTCTGTCGCCTACTACAAATGACTATTTCTTTGGCGACTGTGCCTCTGGATGTGGTGTCCCTTATACATACTTATATACCACACCCGATCGCACGCATTTACCCGCCGCCATTTGATGACCCTCATTTCCCCACGTTAGCGACTATAGTTGGGTCTCTTGAGTTGTTTCGCTCGCATACCTTTGCACATTCGGGGGCATCCAACTATATTGGTTATGATGCGCGGTTCTCCTTGGCATATATTCATGCCAAGCGTGAAAATATTAAAATTGAAATTAAGACTGCGGTGTCGGAGCCCATAAAAATTATCTCTGATTACAAGGCTGCTGCCGTGCCCTGACTTACCCCCTTATCCTCTGCTCTGGGTCAAGTCATATAGCACATGGATTCTCTCCTCATGTATCTAGGCCATTAGTGATTCATTTTAAGTTTTATCGCATGCACTTCTACTCCTTTTTGAGACTGTCTGATGCTAGATATAGTGATTTGGGTTTAGTCTGGTCAGTCCCCGAGCGGATGCCTTCTGGCTCCGTTAATAAATTAATATGTAGGAACGCCGACCCATCCGTGATTATGAAGAACGTCGGATTTTATGCTTTTACTTTAGATTTTTATATAGCACATGGTGTTTCACTTTATTTCAAGTTTCCGGACTTTTTACTGTACGTCTCTGTTCCACTTGAGCGCCTTTCTCCGTCGTCTCTTCCTACCACTAAATATTCTCTTGGGATGGGGAGTGTTAGTACTGTCGTGTCTATTTTCCATGTTGACTCCTTGGTTCTTGAACCGGTCGGTAAGATTCTTGTTTATTTTCTTTTGCTTGACACCCTTTCGAGTTTTCTCGAAAGTCTTGTTCTTTGTGTGACAGACAGGTTCTCAGTGCTATGGGATGTTCATGCTACGAAGACACGGATTGCGGGGCCATATTTGCCCCATGTTGCTGCTGCTTTAAACGGTTCCCCCCTCACGGGCCACTCATCGGTGATGAGTAATTTTGAGCGGGGGAGGATTGATGGCGACGATGCTGATGCGGTCGTGGATCTACGACATCGAGAGTTCGTGGATTGGGACGGTCGTTGCCGCAAGCTCGAAGATGAGAGTCTACCACGATGTTTCTTCGCCAACGCCACCACCGCTACATGTTTTGCTCGACGTCCGCCGCCACCAATAAATAAAATATATAATTATAAATTACATAATTATAATTATATATTTTATCAATTTTTATTTTAAGCAATCTATTTTAAAAGTACTTTATTTCATGCATTTTATTTAGTTAGTGAATTATTTAATTTCATGTATTGTATTTTCATTTCATGTATTATGATGGGTGCATATAACCATCATAATTTCTTTTTGAATTTTGAATTTTGAATGGATGATGATTGAGTGGTGTAGGCTATATATAGCCATGGTTATGAAGGAATAATTAGAGAATGAAAGAAAGAAATCTTAAGAATTCAAATTTTGAATTTTCCCCCTCCTTTCTCCTTCCTCTTTGAGAAATTCTCCCCCTTTCTCTTCTCTCTTGGCCGCCGGCCTTCTATCTCTCCGACTCTTAGTGGCTCGGCCACCTTCCCCCTCCCCTCCTCCTCCTCTCCCTCTCCAAGGGTTTGTCAAAAGGAGAAAACGGCGAGCGTCTTCATCGTCCGGTGCGGATCCGAGGATTTCTGCGTGAAATAGAGAATATACCACCGTCAACGTGTGTTCCTCCACTCATCTCTGTGGAAGGTTTTCTTGGGATTTGGGTAACGATTCCTACAGCTCTTTGTGAGATTTCTTCTAACTTATTTTGTGAGGTTTTGGTGGAATTAGAAGGCTAGTTTTTAGTCCGGATTTATATTGAAATTAGAGCTTAATAAAATCTGAATTTTCAAGCATATATTTCCCGAATATTTTTCGTATAACTTGGAGCGGGTAGATCTCGTGAACACTTGAAGAAATCGGGTTCATCACCTTTGATTTCCCCCTGCGTTCAAGTGATTTGGTAAACCCTCATTTTAATTAATTTGGGATTGATATTAGGACTTCATTTTCATCACTAATTTAGCCTGGAACTTTCTTTATTGGAATGGTAAATTACTTGCACATAATCTAATTTGAATAGTTAACTGTCCGGATCGTGTGGGTCTTTTTTCGCTTGAGCGAACATTGGCCTATAGCCCTTGTTCGATCTATAAAGGGGTTGCGTCCCTTTGCATTGATGGTTGTGAATTTTTGTCTTTTAATGCTTGAGTATTTGATAGTACTAAGTAGAGAAACCGCGCACTAGATATTTAATTAAATTGTCGAACAGAAGAACGCGTAGTTTAATCTGTCGAAACTTTGGGTCTGCATCACTCTCCTCCCGCAAGTAGCAGAGGAACCCCATGATAATCACCACGCCGTTGGGGTTGATCTGCGCGGGGACGATGCCGAAGTATCGCAAGATCTCGCAATACTCCAGCCATAGAGGAAGTTGCAGGCCGGCGTCAAAGTGACGGAGCGGCAGGACCAACGCACCCTCGATGTGGGTGTTAAGTCGCTCGCTGCGACTAGGAAGCCTTGCCGAGTATCCTTCTGGCAGAAGCCTCTCCCTGAAATTCTCAAGATCTCGCTCTGTGGTTATTGACTTCTTGAAAGCCGCATCAGCAAAGTTAGCGGCATGGGCTTGTCGGCGAGCACTGACATCATCTCCCACCATCTTCGCGAGTTTGGCGAGCTAAGAAAAGAAGTAAGGCGAGAAAAGAAGAGTAACCAAAGCGCGCGAGCAGGGAAGATACTCGCAAGCTAGGGATCGAAATTCGCAACAGCGTACTTATGTCCTACCTACCCCCTCTATTTATAGGCAAAGGCAAGGGGGGGTATATCTTTGCCCTGGCGAGTACCGTCCTAAGTCGCGATCTGAGCGAGTAGGTGGATCTCGACATCTACATCGCGTAGCACAGAAAAAGAATATCGCGACGATTATCAGAACCTGCACGATAAACTCGGCACATCGCATAACAACAGATATCGCAAAACGTCAACAAAGAAGACAACAAGAGAAGAATAAAGCGCGAGATACAAACTCGCTTATTACAGCAAATAAATTGTTTATTACAATAGTCGCACAGGGCGAGTTTCAAATAAAGGAAATAAAAATTCTAAGTCCTTGGAGGCCTCTCCGGTGGATGAGGATGTCGCCCAGCCCAGCCCATCTCTCGCGCCCGCCGATAATGCTCCGTCGCCAGCGACATCTCGTCGTCGCCAAGTCGAAGCTGCTCTTCCTACCTCGCCAGCCGCCCGACAAAGCCCATACTCGCGCGGACGTCGGCCAACTCGTCGAGGACGAGCTGGAGGCAATGATTGTTAATCGCCAGCTGCCGATCATTCTCCTTCACCGTATGGAAGCGAGCTTCGTAGCTCTCCAGGGTAGACCGGAGCTCTTCGATCTTCGCCACCCGCACTTCAAGAGATGATATCCGCCGATGTGGTTCGCAGATCGTCAGCTGGTCGAACTTGCTCTCCAGCTACAGGTAGGCGCGAGCAGCAGCGTGGCGATACTCGCTGACCGACAACCTGATGGCGTCGATGAAGGCCGCTCCTGGAGTCGTCGGGCGATCTGCCAGAACAAGAAAGTCGCCAGATTAAGAATAGGACATTTAATCGCCAAATGCAGCACCAGTGACAGCACTTACCACGACGAGGAGATCTTGATCGGCGAGGAGAAGGGCCGCAAGTTGGAGCATCTCGTCGGTCAGAAGATGGGTCACCAGCATGCTTGGTCGTCTTGCCCTGCCTGCGACCCCCATGGCCGGAATCTCCCACTCTCGGCGGGAAATATCTCGGCCGCGGATTGACAGGCTTCCCGACCACAGACTTCGACGGAGGCGGTGGAGGCTGCGACGAACTCGCCGGCTGAGGCGGGGTCTTCAGCGGAGGAGGCGGAGGAAGTCGCGTCGTCGCAGTTTGTGGAGGCGCGACTAGAGTCGGTGGCGACGGCAACGAAACATTCACCGCCGGGATAGCAGCAACGCTCGGCGGCGGCGGCGGTAGGGAACTCGCCGCTGGCGGCGCAGGATCTCGCGCAGGGGCGGGCGGGGCCTTACTCGCCGTAAGGTTCTTGCTCGCCGGCGCCACCTTCTTTGGCGGAGGATCCTTCAGCGATTGTTCCTTGCTCATCGCGGGAATCGAGGCCTCGGATACCCTCTTGGCACCAACATTAATCTGGATTGTGTGCGCGGTCCTGACTGGTCTCTCGGCAGAGAGGGCAAGCAGCGGCGCGGAGTTCAGCGGGGCGACATTCAAAACCACGTCGGCGCCCGCCGTTGGAGAATCTGCGAATATAGAAACAGAGTCAGCAAGAAGTGTAACAACGGCCAACATATGTAAAAAAGAGTATCTCGGCAACATGGCAACCTGACAGGGAGACGACTTTGACCTGCTGCGGCGCCAGAGTGGTGGCGAGTTCTGGGATGTCCAGCGAGCCGAGGAGGCTTGCGTCAGGGGCGAACATATTGGGGATGTCGTCAAGTTCGAGATCGCTGAGTAGCTTCAGAGTGCTAGCAGAGCGCACGGGGTTGCTGATGGAAGCCGCGACTTGCGCAGGAGGTGGCGGCGGGTCAACCGCGTCGGAGGCGGGTTTCTTCTCGGCCTTCTTGGTTTTCTTCTTTTTAGGAGGGGGTAAGTCGGAGGCGGGTTTCTTCTCGGCCTTCTTGGTTTTTTCTTTTTTAGGAGGAAGGGTAAGTCAGCGGCGGCGTCTTCTTCACGCGGCCTTTTGGACTTAGCAATGCCGAGAATGCCGGTGAGAGCGGCGAGGCTGTCTTGAAGAAGTTTCTCGGCATCCGACATTGTGCGCGAGCTCTGGCAATCCGTCTAAAGAGCCAGCACCCCCCCCCCCTATTTATAGAGATCGGCAGGCAGTCATCAGTTGCGAGCAAGTCTGATACTCGGCATAGCAGCTCGCCGAATAAGTGTTGGATGATTCTTTCTGAGCTCCTACGTCGCTCAAAAAGAGCGGGGATTGTGTACAACCCGTATTCGTCGAGGATGGGTCCTACCACAGCCAGGTCAGCAGAAGTCAAGGTCAACAAGTCAAGACAGGAGTCAAAGTCAGCATACAAGATCGCGGAAGGCCTGGGCGAGTATGGCGAGCTTCCCTCGCATACTCGCCAGATAGGCGACTAGGCGAGATACTCGTCCAGCCCGTGCGAGCTCCCCTGGAAGTCGCCTAGTCGCCAGGGGGGTGGGTATAAATATGACCCCCCCCCCCTCCTTGGATTTGCCTATAAATAGGACCCCAGGGGTACGAGGCGAGGCACTTGAAATCCTCTGCAAGATACTCGCGAGCTTCACTTTTGAGATACTAGCCGAGTCTTTGGATTCCTTTTCCTCAGAGATCAAGTCGCGACCTTGCGACTTCGTCATCAGCTAGTCTCCTTCGTACCTAGTTCGGCCATCTTTGGTTGAGAAGGGGCTGGTCCTTTTGAGCATCCGGGTACGTGGTGGGACCTTCCTGCCGCAACATCTGGGGTCTTGTTTGACTTGGTTCTTCATCCTAGTCACCCTAGCCGTCTGATCTAACCTCTGAGCCGGTAACCTTAGGCGGCTTTGGTCTGAATTCGAGGTTGGGAATTTTTCTGGCTTCACCAACATGAGTAGCACCAATTGCAAAGTAGATGCGAGAAGCTCGACTAAGATGGTTTGGACACATACAAAGGAGACCATTAGAGACACATATTAGACGTTGTGAGAGTCTAGTTACTAGGCATGTTAAAAGAGGGAGGGGTAGACCAAAAAAAAGACTTGGAATGAAACTATAAGGAAAGACACGGTGTACTTAGGCATTGGTGAGATTATGACTAAAGATGGGGTACAATGACGACAAAGGATCCATATAGCCACCCCACTATTGTGGGATGAGAAAAAAGTCTCGAGTGTAGTTATTCATTTCTACATACCTTTCTTATAGACGAATGAGGATTTTATACTAAGCCTGCATCAATTACATTGATTGTGATTTAACTGGTTAAGCAATGGTAACCTAAGGTTTACATCGGTAACATTTATATTATTTTCTCATTCTCTTAAAGCATTCCACAACTGAAAGATTAACAGGCTCAGATCATTCACTTCAATACAAACACAGCAGAATCACGCCAGCTGAATGAAATATAAGAGTGTGCAACCATCAAGAATCTCAATTGCGTAAAAGTAAATATAGAGCACGAGCAATCAAAATCAATGGCAGAAAACTGAGAAGCAAGCTTTGTATTAGCAATCCACAATAAATGGCAGGGAAGCAGAAAGAGACGCTCACCACGGTGGCCTTCTCTGGCTGCAACGTGAAGCGCGTCGAATCCTGACCGGTTCTTTCTCCTGGCACCCTCCATATCGGTGTACTTGAGCAGATCCGCTACGATATCAAGATGGCCCTTCTCCGTCGCCGCCAAAAGCGCGGTGCCTCCGACTCCGTTGATCTCGTTTACCATGGCCGACCGAATATCCGTCACCTCGGCGTCGAAGTCCGCCCCCGACGTCGTGCCCATCATCAAGGCGTCAATCGAAGTGAAAAACTGCCGGACAGCAACCGCGTCCCCGCGCTGCGCGGCGAGGTGGAGCTCGGTGTCGTTGTGCCGCCCAGTCACCTGTTTGACATACTTTTTCTTCCCCGCCGCCTGTTCCATCCTCTTCTCCGAATTCGAAAGCACGAGTGCTGGAGCTGAATCCCTAGGCGATGGTCCCGGAGACGGTAGCGGCGACCCTACGTAAATTCTCGGAAGAGAAAACGCGTGATCCATTTCTTCTCCTGCAACATTTCAAACAATGTATACATTCTGAATCGAAACCCTGGTATTTTTTATAATGTAAACCCTAAATCGCCGGAAAATCGAACCCTTCTCGAATTGTAGCCCCAAGACAGCCGGCGATGGAGCTGAAGCGTAGCCGTAGCCCTAGCCCTAGAAGGAGCAGGGGCCGTAGCTGGAGGATAATGTTAATGAAGGAGGTGCGTGATAAGGAGGGGGATCCGAAATGGCATTGTGCGTAGGGGAAGGAGGAGGCATTCTGTGTGCGTTCCGGGAAGAGGGCGGGAGCTGGCGAGGAAAAGAAGACGAAGGCGGAAGATGAAAAATAATTATAAATTGATTTTATTAGAGCCAAAATAATTCTGAAAATATTAATATATACTAAAATATATTGTATATATGATATGATTTCAGTAGTTGTATCTCAATTCTCCACGTCTTTCTTTTACATTTTGTTCTAGAGACTCTTATAGTCTAATTATTGGCTTTGTATAGAGTTTGTGCAAGGCCCGTTTCATGTATGTTTGGCATGTCAAGGAAAGATAGTTATCAAGAAAAAAAAGATGTTTATATTGGCAGCTCTTATATTGCTATTGGCAGCCCAAAGTTAATAGCAGCCCCCAAAATGGTCATTGGCAGGCCGATGGATATTGACAACCCAAAAATTAAGCTTTTAAAGGACATTTTTAGGAAACGTGTTCAACATGAAAGTTGTAGATCTTGTCGAGATCTGCAACTTTCATGTTGAACACTTTTTCAAAAAAATGTCATATAGCAGACTTTTTTTCAAAATGCGCGTGTTTTGCGTTTTGGGCTGCCATTAGCGGCATGTGGGCTTTTTATTATTTTGTCGGGCTGCCGATAGCCAAAACTGGGCTGCCAATATAAATGCCCAAAAAATTGAACATTAAAATAGATATGTTTCTTGGATGAGGTCAGGGGTTGATGAACGGCTTATAATCAATGTTGCAGCCAGCTCAATCCTTTTGTTAGACAAAAAAAATTTAAACCGTCTTAGCCCGTGGAGCAATCGAGCGCGCATGCAGTCATTGAATAAGCAGAATCACACAAGATGATTTTAACGTGGAAAAACCCCTTAAATGGGAAAAAATCACGTAGCTGAAACGGTGTTAGTCAAATTTCACTATTGGCGGATGTTTACACAGTGTTTTGAGAATCGAGTGTGACAGGTCACTTCTCGTTACAACTTTGAGAGGAGAGATTGTAGAGTGCTCGGTGGGCGGCAGGCCACCACACTCGAAACAGATTTCTTTACTACGCTCGAATGGAGATGAGCGTCGCGGGCATTGCTTGGCAAGCAGACTTCGTGGCGGAACGTGTCGGGATGCGTTGGCGGTGATTTGGGTGGCGCCGCGCACGTAGGAGGCTCTCTAAAGTCGCGCGCAGAGCGCCATCTTCCTAAAAATGTTGTGGACTTAGACGAATTTTCTGGCGGTCTGGTTGGTAGAGGAGGCTCATTGGAGAATTCCGACAGATCTTTGACCTGAGCAAGAAGAAGGCTGGGAGGAGAACGTTAGAAATAAAGGGGGTCATGAGGCTTTTTATAGGCTCCGGATGGCGGTTACGGTGGTTACGCAGCTATCTGCACACTGTAACCAACCATAATTACTATTTGCAGGTCACTTCTAATATAGTTTTGGTGGAATATTATGCGTATAATTTACACTGAATACAAGTCATTTTATAATTACTGATAACCCCCCGCCCCCACTAATTATTTACATTTAGTGGGTGATTATCTGTGAAATGTATGGCGGTGATCGCGGTGGAATGATCGGATGGCGGAGAGGGCCCGCTACGAAAGAGTGGTCATACCATCAGCGTACGGTCGCTGGCGAGGGGAGAGGAGGTGTCGCGGCCGGCGGGGCAGTTGGTCGCGGCAAGAGAAGCCGCGGCGAGGGGCGACCAGGAGCAGCTGCCCCTTGCAGGCGGCACTCTGCGGCCACAGGAGACGGTCGTGGAGTAGGGCGGCCGGGCACGGCCGCCCCTTACGGGCGGCGTGTAACACCTCCCCTGTCATGATCATATAATATGTGTCTGATCGGGACCCAACAACATATAGACATCACAACTTCAGCATTATAAAGTGATATAAAAGCACTTTTATCTCAAAACTCAGAGAATAAAATAGCGGAAACAAAACAATAAGACCAGAAGTTGTCCCCAACTGTATATGAGTCTGAAATGGTCTTAAGACCTTACAACATTCAAATGTCAAAAACAACAATCATGTTGAAACCGAAAAACGGTCTCCTGTGGAGTTCACCCTTGGGGAAGGGGTGGTCTCGCGCCTACTTCACTCCTGCAAGCAAAACAACAAGGAAAACAAGGAAAGACCGACCCAAGGGCTCGGCAGGGAGGACCCACCACACACCCGGAAGATCTGAGAGCGCTTCCCCTCCTTAGCCAGAGGCCGAGCTAAGGTACCCTCAGAAAGCACGTGAAAACTATAGCAGGAGAGCACAGGAAGCATGCCTTCTGAGGTACCTCTTGGGTCTTATTTATAGTTTTTGGAATCTGAACTGTCAATAACCAAATGAACTGACCTGAAGTTACCAAAAAAACCCTTGGCTGGGTCTGCCAACAGCCAAACTCCGCTGTTTTGAAGGGCTATGGGCAGACCAGCGGTGGCAAAACAGTAAAAAGTACCTCACACATCCAGGCGAGCTGGGGAGCTTGATCACCTCGGCAGGTCCTGCTCGCCTGCTGTTGTCGAGCTCCGTTGCGTTGCGAGGGCGCGAACCAGCTCGGGGTCGACGAATGCAGATCTGCGTTCGACGAATGCCGATCTCCGGTCGACGAATGCCGATCTCCGTTCGACGAATGTCGATCTCCGGTCGACGAATGCCGATCTCTGTTCGACGAATGCCGAGCTCGGGCTCGGCTTCTCTACTGCCGAGCTCGCCCACTATCTTCAGCTCGATCTGTCTGGTTCCTGGCGACCTTGCTCGCCGGACACGGGGTTGTACAAATCACACTCATCATAACAACGTGTCAAAGCACTCATGGGCTACCTCGGCATGCAAGTCGGATTACATTGAAAAAAACATAACATGAGAATACACAAAAATATCAAAAAGGGGTACACTTCATGAGACTTAGGCTTTTTTGGTCGGCGATCTTGCTCCAACTTTCGATCATTGCCCTGTAAAATTTGTTGTGATGTGGGTCAGTGAATACTGATCTCAACTGTGTAACCAACACCTCTACTCCTGACCGTCCCTAACGGACCCCAGGGCACTTCATCGCTCTGCAGGTCAGCGCTTCGTATGCATGTAATAAAACATAAACTAACATACAAAATAACAGGATTTGGTGTCTCAAGCATCAACCACATTTCTATGTTGAGCATGTAAATAGAAAGAGACCTACAATGCAGCATGTATGCAAACTTGGGTTTCACCCAAGCTATAGCCTGTAAGGTTCTAACACACCATCACAAATCATCACATCACAATCATCACAAACATGGGTACTCTTTTTCCCCAAAGGCATACAAGCTAATGACCAAGAACTTGACAGATGGAACGGTCGAGTGAACTCGACGAATTGTCGAGTGGACTCGACAAATCGTCGAGTTATCTCGACGAATGGACTTGACGTTTTGATTTTACGTGTTGCCTGGAAAACAGTAGGCTGAACCGGTACAAGTAATATTTCGGGACTTGTACAAACGATACAATAATGACCTATTGACTTTTTTCAAATCTTATTTTATGTTATAACGAAGTTGGTCCAATAGGAGAGTGATACTTAGCATGGGTGGTCATTCCAAAAACATGGAATCTGTCAGCCATATTTCTCTCACCTCTTTGACCTTATGTTTATTTCCATCATATGAGAGCTTCATTTCCTACGGAACCGACCTTTCTCCTTAGAAGAACGAAGCTTGGAGCAGGTCGCCGAAAGCCGAACACTGTCATGCCGCCGAGGAGAAGAACTCGATTCATGCATGGTCGAAAAACATGGGAGTTTCTTACCCTCTTCTTTGGTGCTAGATCTTTAGATCGGAAATTAGGAGAAACATCCGGCTCAAAAAAGCTTGATTTTGGTGAGTTAATGGAATTTTCTAGGAAGAAACTATGCTAGAACTTCCGTTTTAGCGCGTCGATCGCCACAAAAATATCTCCGATTATTTTCTCTCTTCATTACGAATATGGCGGACTCGATTTCGTGAAAAACATTGGTCTAATGAGGGAGAAAAGGAGGAAAGAAGTTAAACGCATCTTGTGCTTGGCTGGAGAAAGAAGATAAATAGATGTCGTACATTTTGTCTTTAAGATTCGTGCAGAAACCCTATCATCAGAAAAAAAAATCTGTTTTGTACGTGTGACATACTTCAAAACTTATTTTAGGCATGACACGGTCGAACTCGGGTCACGGGCTCAACATGAAAGTTGTAGCCCTCGGAAAATTTTTTCCAACGTGTACTTTTACATTTTCTGGGGAGCTCTATAAATCTCTAAAAGTGAGTCAAAATTATTGTTCTGAAATTAATTAACTTGTAAGTGCACGACAGATTCTGTTAAGGTTTGCACAGCCGTGTTCAAACCCAATTTTAGGCATGATAGACTTAGGTCTTGACTTGGAACTTTACAGAAAAGTTGTAGTCCTTGTGAATACCTTTCTGGAATAGGATTAAACTTAATTTTTGCTTGTCTGTAGCTACGTGAAATTCAGTTTCCGAAAGCTATTTCTTTCCATCCCCAGTAAATTTTTTTTCACGATTTTCAAGCATAGCTATTAATTTTATAAAAATTCGTATCTATATAGATTGAATTATTGAAAGGTTTCCAACATGGATTTCTCGTGAAAGGTTGCCCACTCTCTCCTCTCTTCACTCTCCATGTCTCTCTCTATCTCTCCTACCATTAATTTGTCAAGTATTTTTTTTAAAGGATAATTTGAGAAATTTTGGAGCAAAACATGTTTCTTAAAGAGTGGTGTTACGGGCACACCAATTTTGACTATGGACAACCAAAATTTATGGACAACCCATTTCAGCTATGTACACACCAACTGGCTATGGACACACCATTTATTAAAAATAGTCATTTGCACTAAGACATTAAGAAATTTCCAAAAGAGCATGTTGTCATATCGATATATAATGTTAAACAGTACAAAATACACTAATAATCGAAAGAAATTTAATCAAGTACAAAATAAGAATTTGACTGTAGTCAAATGTAATATATTTTTAAAAATCTAAAATTACAAAATTTTTCAAGCAACGTCCTTTCCCTCATCCTGCATCAAAAGAAAATTATAAAACATATTGCTCAATTGAATTGAAATCGGATGAGCGAAGAATATGCTGTCCAAAGCATAACTAACACTGTCGACATGATTATAGCTTGTGTATCTCGCATCTCTAATACATTTATACAGAAATTGGATAAGAGTATTACCATTCAATTCTTTCTTGTATAATTTCATTTTCTCATTAACGACAATGTGTGCTCTTGATTCATTTCAACCTATACAGAGCGGGCGGCAGCCCTAGATATACCAAAGAACAAGGAGCACCAAAACCCCAAATCTGAAATGGATCAAAACACCGCTAAAAAAACTGAAATGGATCAAAACACCGCCAAAAAAAAATCGAAGCCTTACCTCCCCGTCGACTGGACGGAAAGCTCCAGGCGGGTTGCTGCAACAAGCTCTGAAACTTGGGGAGGAGGAAGCCCACCTCCAACAGGCTTCGATTTAGGGGAAATGGAGGTGTTTTCCGGCGTCGGGAAGCGGCGACGAGCGGCGGCGAGCGAGCGGCAGAATCGGGAGGGTCGGCGACAACCCTAGATCGGAAAGCTCCAGGCGGGTTGCTGCAACAAGCTCTGAAACTTGGGGAGGAGGAAGCCCACCTCCAGCAGACTTCGATTTAGGGGAAATGAAGGTGTTTTCCGGCGTCGGGAAGCGGCGGCGAGCGAGCGGCGGAATCGGGAGGGTCGGCGACAACCCTAGATCGGAAAGCTCCAGGCGGGTTGCTGCAACAAGCTCTGAAACTTGGGGAGGAGGAAGCCCACCTCCAGCAGGCTTCGATTTAGGGGAAATGGCGGTGTTTTCTGGCGGCGGGGAGCGGCGGCGAGCGGCGGTGAGCGAGCGGCGGAATCCCTAGATCGCGAAAGCTTTTCGCAAATGCTTCAGACGCGGGACGCGGGTTGGGCTGTCCATAGAGAGAAATATTATACCTCTTTAGGTGGGATTATTTGGGTTTACTGGTGTGCACATAACCATTATAGGTGTGCCCGTAACACCACTCTTCTTAAATATAGATAATAGTATCTGCATATAATATAGAGCATTGTTATATGCAGGCCGCTTTTAGCTTTATGCAGGCCGCTGATATATGCAGGCCAAACAATTATTCATGCATGCCAAATGTCACATATGTAGGCCAAATTCAAAAATCAATCTCATTTCTTTTATAATTAATCAAGTCAAATAGAACAATTTTATCATACAACTAAACACTTCAAATCACATATAACAACTCAAATCAAAACTTGACGTTAAACCTGTTTATCAAAAGTTAAATCCTTATAGTGTCAATTAAAACATCAAAATAAACCACCTAGCACAATCCACATGTGTCGAGAAGAGAAAAGAAATTACAAAACTGCATGAATTGTAAATTGCACTTCAGGAAAAAAAAGTTGAGATATCCAAGTATGATTAAAAACCTGCAAAAAATAGGAATATTTGGACAAATTTAGAATTCCAATATGTATTACCAATTCTTCACTCAAAGTTAGTTTGACCAAAAAAATATATAACAAACCGTAACATACCATGCAGAATGACAAAAAATATCCAGAAAGTGGATATCCAGATAGATTGAAAGTATCCAGTGGGTTGAACTAAGAGGATTTCACACCTACATATGTAATGAAATGAAGAATGAAATAGTTAAGTGTCATAGAAGATTTGCTGCTCCAAAATATTGAAAAATGATACAAAAAATGAACTACTTACTATTGAACAGATTAGGGCCTGGAACTGTAACATAACATGTAGGTCAAGGATCAGTCAAACTAAAAATATTACTTCCATATTGCGTAGCCCATTCCTCTGCAATGGCCTCGTGATACCGCGTCCACACGGAGAAAATAGGTGGCAATGGACAATCTTCCATCATTTGCAATTGTATGAAGTGGTTGTCGTTCACAAAACCAATAAAAACAATCTTTCGGATTTCTGAGGGTGCAGAATGTAAGGGCAAAAAAGTGAAGGACTGAAATCGAGAGAAATGAACAACGACCACGTTATAGCATGATGCTATTACTAATCTCATATCAGGCATTGACATCCATTTTTCAAGCGGAGCTGGAATTCTATTGCAATCCAAAGATTGTATTAAATCATGCAACCTCACACTCCCGAAAATATTTGAGTATAAAATTGACCTTTCTTGGACCTCCTTGGAGAGGTCAATTCTAACTTGTTGCCAATTCTCCTTCATGTCTAAAGCAAGACTTACCACACGGTAACCACAGTGTCCATCTCCTGTGACATTAATGGCATCAACTACATATTTTGAAATATAAGGAGGCATCTCCTTCCGAATGGAATTTAAAAATCTCTTGTTGTCAGGACTGATTTTTCTTGCAAGCTTTCTCTTGACCTGTACTCCATCTTTTGCAATAACATGTTCAAAATGCGAAGGTTCCTGCTTTGTTGATTTGAAATCCCCCTTCAATTTATTGTTGCTACCCTTTGGTCGTCCCTTCAAACGTAATGGCATATAAGGCTCTATAGTTTTGCTTGTAGAAGGCTCCAAAAGCTCTCGCAGTTTTCTTTTCAACTCATGCTTGTGTATGTCATCAGAACTTTTGTATTTTTTGAGTAGACATTGTAATTCCATTTGTATGTCAAAAGTCGGAATATGTTCTTCCTTAATCGGTGTCGATGCTTCGGTAGGGTTTGCATCTAATGTCAATTTTTTCCAATGCTTATGGACCATCCATAAGGGAAAAACACTTGATTGATTGATGTAAATAACCAATTCATGTGCGCAAGGCAAACCGTAGGTATTTCTTACCCTATGTGTGCAATCTGACGCATCTGCATACCCTGACCTTACTAGTTCTTCTTCCTTTTTCATAATATTTAGAGCAGCAATAGATACAAAACCAAGCAAATTGGAATACAAAGATCCACTAAACATGTTATTTACCTGTATAATGCTTTGACCAAATGATTTCTTGATCTCAGTGTGCTGCAGAGTTATCATTTGATGAAATGATTTCCAAACTGTAGTCAAGTTGCCAATAGAAACCTCCAAAAACCTCTTCAATTGGCTATGGCCGCTCTCAACACGATTTGTTGTACAATTGCCTAGATGAAAAAATGTATCTATCCAAGCTGACACAAAGCAGTGTTTGTAAGGATCAATCCAAGTCGTGACAACATAACGTGTAACCTCTGGATATATATCTGCATAAGTCGTTAGCATAGAGTTGTATCTCAAACTAAACTCATGCACTGTTGGAGAATTTACCAAGTTTTGTCATACGCTTAAGAAGGTCTCACATTCCTTCCCCTCTTTGAATAGTTTTTTGCAATGCGCTAAAATATTCTTGCTGATATGCCACTGACATAATATAATATTTGATTTAGGGAATACTTGCTTGATGGCATTCATAAGCGCAATCTCTCTATCAATCACAAAGACAGTTGGTAAAGAACTTGGATATAATGTTCCATGAAAACATTCAAGTGCCCATTTGTAGCTCTCCTCAGTTTCATTTGACATAAAGCAAAATCCAGAAAAATAAGACAGATATGTTGATGTCAACCCAACAATAGAAAGCAGCGGCATTCTGTAGCGATTAGTTTTGTACGTGCAGTCCATAATAAACACATCTGAGAACAAGTTACTCAACTGAATAAAGGTCGGATGAGCAAAATATAATCTTTCTAAGATTTTGGTTTCGACATTTGCATGACTATAACTCACATAACCTTCATCACATAAGCATTTATACAAAAACTGAATAGGAGTTCGACCATCTAACTCTTTTTTATACAATCTAAACTTGTGATTGTATACTGTCCGCATTGTTGTTTTGTTATCAGGATTTCTTTTCTTCAAAGTACATAATATTTTTCTTGGTTTTACACCAGAAGCGTACATATCTTCCACAATTTTTTCTTCGCTTTTATCCAATCGACCTACATATGAGTGAGCTTCAAGATGTACAAAACTGTGATTATGAGTACCGCATACAACTTCAACTCTCCAAACATCAACATTTGCATCTTTTCGACCTTGAATAGCAAAAGGACAACCACATCGTTTTGAGCTACTCTTTCGTAAATTTTTCTTAACAAAACTTTTGTTGTACTGACTAAGGCGAGGGAAACCCGCTCTATCACATGTAAGTAAAATTCTAGGCCTTGCACGTGCTGTTAGCTTATCTAGCCGTTGAATTATAACAACAAAGCCAAGACCATTGCCAACCTTACGAGCCCATTCAACTAACTCATCCCTGCTTGGGAACTCAATATCGGTAGTGAAATGAATACCAACATCTACACTAGGGGTTTGGGGTGGTCCTTCAATACTCAACAACTTATTCTCAGAATCCATTTTCAATACTCAACACTGAGGATAGCAAACAAAATAAATAAGCTCATTAGAACACATTCCGTTGTTCCTTTAAGTGGATTTTTGAGATAAAATTGGAGTAAAAGAAGTTCAATACATGAAGTACACCAATTACAAATTGAAGGCATTACCAGTATAAGGAGGCGATTCTTGGACTTCAAAAATCTTCCAATAGATAATTCTGATGGAAGTAAAGGTGGAACCTGTCTTGTTCTTATTTGAGCTTCAACAACAGTATCATTAAGTTCACTGCAACAAAATGTAAGAAAGTCAAATATTATAAGATCTCATGATATTCAAACAGTCGAAGAAGAGATGAATTTATCATGCTTCTCAGATGGGAAATAAAAATTGCAATTAGGTTAGCTGTAAGAACTTAAATACCAGAAAATATTAATTAAAATGAATGAAAAATGTCCATATATAATTATCAACAAAACAAGTTCTAAAAATTTTAGGGTTGTTTGGTTGAAGTGCAGCATTTTGAGCATCCAAGTTTTTTACATGAATATCATGACAGATCCTAACGGCTCGCTGACACAATCCAAATGCATTACTTACTTTATCATAGGCAGCACTATGCTAGATTTTTTTTATTTGCAGCGATGTTTTGCAATTAATATTAAGGAAAACATGAAGCATAATACCAAATGCTTTTCAATATGTATGTGTGTGTGAGAGTATAATACATCTTTTACATAGCATCAAAACAAGTCCATATAACTACAACTCTGATATGAACAACACTGCATAGGACATACATGAGATTGGAGATGCCTCAAAACTTGCCTTTCCAAAACACATTGATCACTACTAGCAACAAACTGGTTTTGAAACACTTTAAGAGAAGATTGAAGGGACCAAGCGAGTTGGATCGAGATGCTTTCTTATGTCTATTGAGCCTTAAGACCGCCACCACCGTACCAAACAAGCCTAAGAAAATAAAAGAAGGTAAAAACCAGAGGTTCAGATGACTTCCAGAGTAGTGGAAGAACACGGAGAAATACGGAGTAAAACACAACGAGGGTACTGCAGCTGCGGAGATGAAAATTTCTGTTCTGAAAAACTTCTCATCAAGCACATCAACAAGCTGGGAGGAGGAACCTTACCGGAGGAGCGCCGACCGGCGGCGACCTGCTGCGACGAGCCGCGGCGAACGCGGGGAGCTGCTGCGACGACGGCGCGGACGACGAGCCTCGGGGAGCTGCTGCGACGAGCTGTTGTGACGACGGCGCGAAGGACGAGCCTCGGGGAGCTGCTGCGACGACGGCGCGGAACTGATTTCGTCGGGAGAAAAATTAGGGCCTGCGGGTTGAAAAAAGGAAAAGACTCTTCATATTCTAAACTACTGGCCTGCATATAACCTAAATGGGTCTGCATATAACAATGCTCTATATATATTTTCATGTGCGATCAAGCATGTCTAAGTTCATTGAATATTCTTGAAAGTTCTGCTATAAATACAACGCCAATCCTGAAAACGCCCGTCCCGTTCAATTGATAGTCTCGAAGCCCTTCTAACCAGAAACAACACTCTTCTTCATCAGAAAATGGCCGCCGACTCTCTGCCGGATCCCGTCCAGGTCATCGTCAAGTCCGTCCCAGGATCCACCGACACGCTTGGCGACTGTAATCTCTCTTCCTTCCTCCCTCCCTCCCTCCCTCCCCTCTATCCTCTCGATCTAATTGTATGTGTAATGGAATGAAACAGGCCCATTTTGCCAAAGGGTTCTTCTCACCTTGGAAGAGAAGAAGATTCCTTATGAAACCAAGCTGGTTGATTTGAGTAATAAGCCCGAATGGTGATTTGGACATTGTTCTTCCACCCTTTGATTTGATCTGTTCATTATTTGTTAGTAATAAGATTGAGTGAACATGGTTATATTTTGTATAGGTTTTTGAAGATTAATCCGGAGGGGAAGGTGCCGGTGCTTAAAATTGCAGAAGACGAATGGATTTCCGACTCGGATGTTATAACACAGATAATCGAGGAGAAATACCCTAATCCTTCCTTTGCCACTCCAGCTGAGAAGGCATCTGTGTATGTATTTCGATTTCTCGTCTACTATTATCTGTACAAAAAAATCTCTACGAACTCCCTTAGTTTGGCCACAGTTTCTGCTGTTCTTTTGATTTTCTATTGATTTGATAAAATTTGTTTGTAAGGTGCATTGCGGCTGGATTTTTCTGTTTCCTTAGCATTGTCCATTATAGAGCGGGTTTTGGGGGATTTGCACCCCCCTAGAATATTTGGCATTTTGCACTCTGAATCTTTAAAATTGGCATTTTGCACTCCCCAATTACCGATTTATGACACTTTGCACCTCAGACCGAAATTTCAAGGGTATTTAGGTCTGGGAAGCACCAAAAATGTTCATTCAATGATATTTAGGTTTGGGAAGTACTAATAATCCGGGGTGTTGAGTACTAAAATGAGCATTTTTGATGTTGCTCAGACCTTAGTACTCTTCAATTTTCGGCCTGGGGGTGCAAGTGCCCAACATCTTTTATCAAGGGTATCAGAGGGAGCACGATCTCGACACCTTCCCCTTCCCACCATGCCAGTCTCCGACGCCACTCGATCCAAAGATCCGTCCACCGAACTGGAGGTCCTCCGCCTTCACCAAGAGTCCCTAAATCAGCAACTGAAGACACTCACCGAGCAGTAAAGCCGCACTTCCAACGAAGTGCGTGAGATCCTCTCTGTTCTCAAGACCGACGGGCTCAGCGGCTCCGGCGGTCCTTCGGCCTTGCCCGACCCCCGCCCGGGCTCCTCCAACTACCAACCGACGAACACGTGTTTTTCCCGCCTCGAATTCCGCGTTTCTGCGGGGACAACGTACTAGATTGGATCTATCGATGTGACCAGTTCTTCGAATTGGACGACACACCTAATGATATGAAGGTTCGCATTGCTTCTATTCACATGGAAGACCGCGCGCTCTATTGGCATCAAAGTTTCATGAAACACCGTCTCACCCGCCAATGGACCTCATGGGAAGAGTATTGCTATACCATCAACAGTCGTTTTGGATCCCTTTTAAGTGATGACCCTCTCAGCGACATGAAAAACTTACGCCAAAAGGGTTCAGTCCAAAGCTACATCGATGAATTTGAAGTCCTCCTGCACCGGGTCGCCATTCCGGAGGAAAATGCTATCAGTCTATGTTTAGCCGGGTTAAAGGGAGACATTGAATATGCCGTGCGTATGTTCCAGCCCAAATCCCTCCACGATGTCTTCTCTCTCGCTCATTTACAGGAGCATAAAAATGCCTTCAGTGCCCGACGTACTTCCACCCCTGGCTGGGATCGGTCCACCACCAGAGATAGCCGGGCCGACTCATCCACCCCAGCAGGCCTTACAGGCCGGCGGGCTGCTGCCGATGCCGGGGCTCCGCCAGGGCGGGGCGGGCCAAAAATCACTTCGACTGATATGGATGAACGGCGTAGCAAAGGATTGTGCTTCTGGGCGATAACAAATACACCCCGGGACACCGCCGTGTCAAACGTCGAAAATCCTATGCTCTTGAGATTGTCCCCAATGTGGGGGAGGAGAATTTCCCGGAGGTCCTGCTTGAGGAACCGGCTCCGCTAGACGGTCCAGAGGAGGAGTCTGAGACACCACCCCATGTCTCCGTCCATGCCTTGGAAGGGACGACCCATTTCCAGACGATGCGAATCACGACTTCCTATCAAGGCGAACCACTTCATGTGTTGATCGACTCCGGTAGCACACATAACTTCCTAGACCTGGATATCGCGACAAAGTTGCAGTGCACGCTCACCGCTATCCCGAGCTTCGATGTGGCGGTGGCAAACGGAAAAACGATTGCGAGTTCCTACAAGGTGACCGATTTCAAGTGGAAAATGCAGGGCATATTGTTCTCCTCAGACATGTTGGTATTACCGCTAGGAGGCTGCGAGGTGGTCTTGGGCGTCCAATGGCTTGTCACTCTCGGCGTCGTCCACTGGGATTTCAAAAACTTAAAGATGGAATTCTCTGTTCAAGGGCGTAGGATTTCTCTGCGTGGCTCAAAGCACACTGTCAACACTTGGCTGCGACCACGACAGACACAAAAGCTAATTGATCGGAATGGGGAGCTTAACATGTTGGCTTTATGTTACCTCCAGAATGAATCTCTGTACTCCAACACCGGGCCCTATGAGGCAAGCATTCAGCCCGGTTCGACACCACTAGAACCCGCGTCTCACCTCCAGCTACAGGCGGTGTTGGATGAGTTTCAAGATGTCTTCTCTGAACCCCGGGAACTTCCCCCACTCCGCCAGCACGAGCACCACATTTCGGTGCGGGAGGGTGCTTCCCCGGTCAACATACGTCTGTACCGTTACCCACCATTACAAAAGGCGGTTATCGAACGAATGGTGCAGGAATTGCTCGACACCGGCCTGGATCAGCACAGCAGCAACCCGTTTGCCTCTCTGGTGGTTTTAGTGAAGAAGAGCGATAGCACTTGGCGCTTATGCGTCGACTACCGACAACTCAATCGGGACACTATCAAAGACAAGTTCCCAATACCGATTATTGAAAAGTTAATTGAGGAGCTACATGGGGCTATGTTCTTACACCAAGTTCGGATGGCACCGAACAACATCCCCAAGACGGCATTTCGCACCCACCACGTCATTTTGAGTTCCTTGTAATGTCGTTTGGGTTGGCCAATGCGCTGTCAATGTTTCAGAGTTTGATGAATTTCATTTTCCGCGAACACCTACAGCAGTTCATCCTCGTTTTGTTCGACGACGTCTTCGTGTACAGCAGTTCTTGGGAGGCACATTTGGAGCACCTACGCGCTACATTACAGATTTTGTGCTAGCAGCGCCTTTTCCTAAAGCGCTCTAAATGCCACTTTGGGCTGCAACAAATCCATTATTTGGGCCATGTAATCTCGCACCAAGGCGTGGCGACCAACCCTAGCAAGATCCAGGCCATGCTGGATTGGCCAACGCCCACAAACCTCAAACGATTGCGCGGATTTTTGGGGCTGATCGGGTACTACCGACGTTTCATTCAAGGGTACGGAGTCTTAGCAAAGCCACTAACATCCATGCTACATCGACAACAGTTCAGTTGGGGTGAGGAGGCCGAAGCAGCCTTCCAAGCATTAAAGCGGGCGGTAACACAACCGCCGGTGCTCCAGTTGCCGGATTTTCAGCAAACTTTCGTTGTGGAGACGGACGCGGCGGATGCCGGTGTGGGCGCGGTTTTGTTGCAAGCGTCTCAACCCGTGGCGTACTTTAGCAAGGCGCTCGGTCCGAAGAATGCTCGACTTTCGACATATGAGAAAGAGCTCCTAGAGGTTGTCATGGCCGTCCAAAAGTGGCGACACTACTTGATGGGCTGTCCATTCATTATTCGCACCGACCACCAAAGCCTTAAATACTTGCTCGAGCAACGGATCGCCGCCCCGGCCCAACAACGATACCTCGCCAAGTTGATGGGGTATGACTTCCAAATCCAGTACAAGCGGGGCAAGGATAACGCTTGCGCGGATGCCCTATCCCGCAAATATGAACAAGCGGAGGGCGAGCTCCAAGCAAGGGTGGTCATCCAATCCGAGAGCATCCGGGCATTCCGCCAGTCGTGGGAGCAAGATAGCCGGCTACAACAAATTATCGCGGCCAAGGAGGCCGACCCTTCTAGTGAACCGAAGTACCAATGGAAACACGGGGTGCTCCAACGGCGTGGTAGATTGGTTGTGGGCCAGGACAAGGATCTCAAACTGCGGCTTCTCCAGCTTTACCATGACAACGCCATGGGTGGTCACTCAGGCGTCGCAACAACTCACCATCGTTTGAAGCAGGTGTTTTATTGGAAAGGAATGAAGTCAGAGGTCTACGAATACGTGCGACAATGCCCGACCTGTCAAACGTGTAAATCTACCACTCAACTTCTGCTCGGGTCACTGCAGCCCCTACCCATTCCGGAGCGGATTTGGCAAGAGATTTCAATGGACTTCATTGAGGGACTACCCCCGAGCCGGGGGAAATTGGTTATTCTGGTGGTGGTGGACAGATTAAGCAAGCAGACTCACTTCATGGCCCTTTCCCACCCATACACAACGGAGGGAGTGGCCCGGGTATTTCTCGACTCGATCTTTCGGTTGCACGGGCTGCCTACAACAATTGTAAGTGATCGGGACGTTGTTTTCTTAAGCGATTTCTGGATAGAGCTCTTCAAAATTTTGCAGTTACAACTACATCACTCCACTGCCTACCACCTGCAAAGTGATGGACAATCCGAGGTAGTCAATCGGTTTGTGGGGGGCTACTTGCGTTGTATCTGTCATGAGCGGCCACGCAGCTGGGCCGAGTGGCTCCCATTAGCCGAGTGGTGGTACAATTCTACATTCCAAAGCACCATCCGGATGATGCCGTATGAGGTCGTGTACGGGCAAGAACCCCAAATTCCATCACCGTACGTGGAGGGCACCTCGACAGTGGAGGCGGTCGATCGCTCGTTGGAGGCTCGGGAGAGGGTAATTTCCATCCTCAAACACAACCTATCTATGACCCAAAACAGGATGAAGACCCTTGCGGATCGGAGGCGCCGCGAAAGAGAATTGGAAGTGGGTTCGTGGGTGTACATCCGACTACAACCGTACCGCCAGCTCAGTCTACGGGCGCACGGATGCCAGAAGCTGACCCAAGTTTTTTGGGCCTTTCAAAGTACTGGTGCGGGTGGGCATGGTAGCCTATCGCCTCGAACTACCGCCCGACGCCA
Organism: Platanthera guangdongensis; assembly: GCA_039583875.1. NCBI lineage: Eukaryota > Viridiplantae > Streptophyta > Magnoliopsida > Asparagales > Orchidaceae > Platanthera > Platanthera guangdongensis. The sequence goes on along the minus strand of CM077159.1, from coordinate 174,649,733 downwards.
AAATTCACCCGACCTTTCATATTTCGCAATTGAAGGAGCACAAGGGAGCGCCACCCTCCCGGCCGGGAGAGTTGCCATTAGCAGTAACGGAGGAGGGCAACGTGCTAATTGAACCATTAAGGAGTCTGGATCGCAGGATCGTCAATCGGGGTGGACAGACCGTCACTCAATTCCTAATACAGTGGGTCAATGGAACTCAGGCGGACGCGACTTGGGAAGATCTTTGGCTGCTGCAAAATAAGTATGGATGAATGATGTTCGTTGGGGACAAGGAACCACTGCTGGAGAGGGCATTTGATACGACCCGTTTGGATCGGGGTGACCCACGGCTGCTGGGGGGCAACTTGGTCTTTTTCTTTTTCTCAATCTAGTATAAATTATATTTTGGAGGTAGGGTTTGAGTGTGAAAGTTCTGGAGTTTTTCATTTGGTGTGCTGTGTGGAGCTCGGTTGATCCCCTCCCCTAGCTGTCGGCTGTTCAGGAAGCTTCTTCTTCCTTAGGCCTGGTTTGTATCTTTCCTTTTCTACTTGTGCTGCTTGTGCTGGAACACTTGGAGTTAACTGCTGTTATTTGGTTGTATGAATGGTGAACTGGTGCTGTTGATTTCCTGCTGTTGTGTTGATTTCCCTACTGTTATTCTATCGATTTCCTGCTATTATTGTGTTGCTGTGTTGATTCCTGGAAAGAGGTGTATCAAGTGCCAATTTTAAAGATTCGAGATGCAAAGTGCCAGTAACCCTTCTTCCTGGGATGCAAAGTGCCAAAGAGCCTTATAGAGCACAAAAGGTTTTATATGCATTTCACGTACCTGCTACTTTACTGTTTCTGATAGTCCTTTCATGCTTCTATTCGACCACTGCTCTGAAATAAAAATCTATGGAGTTATCAATGAAGTTATTACCTCCCATAGCTGATGAAGAATGCCGTTTGCATATTGTGTATTGTCACTACCATTTTTTGGAGGAGACTATTTTGCAGCCCAGAGAATTTATGCGAACATGGGATCTGAATTTAATTTTTATATGGATACTCTAGTTAATGACATTAGTATTTGTTAGGATTTGGCATTCAGTTTATTAGTAAATTATTATTAGTTTGTTGATATCTAAGCTGGGTGTGGTGCAAATGTCAATACTTAGATGGAGCTAGGTGTGGTATAATTAGAAAAAATAGATTAAAGAATGGTTTATTGGAGAAACAGTGATTAGCATTTATGGAAGATCTGGTGATTGTAAATAAATTTGGGTGATTTTGTCATTTACAATTAACAATTAGTGTTAAAATGCATAAATTAGATTATTGGATAGAGTTAATGTCAAATGATTAGGTAATAGTAATGAGATACCGAAGATAACATGGATGAATGATGTTAAAGATGATTCCTTTTTCTATGCTTTGCATCTTGGGCAACACTCGATATGAACAAATTAATAAAAAGTTGATTTATAAAGTCGACCCCAAATAGTTGGGATTGGGGTTTCAATGATGATTAGAAGTTTGTTATTCCTCCCATATATATAAATAGAAGTCTGGTCACACATGTAAGTCGATTTATTGCGTACCTGGGATGTGAAAATTCTTCTTCTCGTCCATCATTTGTAACTATTGATACCATCTTAGGAGAGAGGTCCTTGTTCAAACACGGGGAGATTATTATTTTTAAGCTCATAATCTTTTTCCTCTTATTTTTTAAACATTAAACTGCCTTCAAATCAACTTTCATATGTGCATTGTCATTCTCTTACCGAAACTATATTATCATACTTTAACAATAACAGGCTGCTACATTAGATTTATTGTTTACAGAAAGCTAAATGCTTATATTTCTTGTTTATCAAGGAGAAAACAATATACTCTTCTTTCATTTATTCTCCATCGCCCTCAAATGTTTTGTTATTCACTTTTTTATTCGGTTATCATGTCCAACACAAATCAGGTAGATCATGCAATATGAGACAAGTATTCCAATTCTAAACATTTGAAATCAGATGACCTATGAAAATCTTGTTATCTTTCAACTCCCTCCCATCTTTCGTCTCCGATCTCAAGGTTGCTTTGAAAGAAAAACTAACCTTACTGCCCCGCAACTAGACCTTATATATTTTCTAAAATTTGCTCGTTTTGTTTTTTGCTTACTTCGACATAGTCACATAATGCAACTGACAATATTCCACAGTATTTCACTAAAAGAATTCAAATAAACTTTTAAATTTCAACCCCACCATTAATCTATACCATATATTCTGCCAGGTCTGTTTTGTTTTTGCAACCCCATATCCAAGTCATCAAGATCTTTATGTGCCTATTACTTGAAAAACATACAACTCTTCGTGGCTATCAGTACATGAACAAAAGGTTTATCACCCCTAGTTATGATTTTCTAGAATATTGAAAGGTGCCAAGAGCTTAATCATTATCTTACAAAAATAAAACCTCCATGTTTAACATTATGGTATTAATATTGATATGTCTCGTGTCTTCATTTTTAATGTGAAAATTCAACACCTTTGACTGGTGATACGATCCGGTCCAGCCGGGCCGCTTTCCGCCCGGGTTCGGGGGGTAATTTTGGTATTTCTTCCTGGTATAAATACTTTTGCTGTGTAGGGTTTTGGGTTATGCAAAAAAGACATTGATGTTGTGTGTGCTGCTCGTGGAGAACGGAAGAGCCCTCTCCTCTTGCCGATCGAACTGTTCAGGAAGCATCCTCTTCCTTAGGATCGATCAAACCTGTATCTTTCCTGTTTTGTTTCATCTTGCTGGTGTGCTGCGGAAGAAATAAATATCTCTCCATTTTCCTGTTTTAATTGTTTTCATTTGGACTTGAAGGATGAGGTTATGACTTGAATCACTTGTTTTTCCTTCTCTTTCTCTTGCTTGCTATAATATTCGGTAAGTTGTATCAAGGTATCAGAGGGAGCACGCTCCACCCGACCAGCCTTCATGCCGGTTTCTGAAGGCACCCGCTCCAGAGACGCACCGCCGGACATGGACGCCCTCAAGCAACAACAGGATGAACTCTCTCGGTCCATAAAGACACTCACGGAACAACAGAGCCGTACCTCCGACGAGGTTCGGGAAATTCTCTCGGTGCTCAAGGGGGACAAAGCCAGCAGCGGGGGGAGCCCTTTCAACCACCATGATCATCAACATTGCTCATCCAGCCCCCATCACGTGGCTACTCGTTTCTCTCGCCTCGAGTTTCCCCGTTTCTGCGGCGACGGCGTTTTGGACTGGATTTACAAATGCGACCAATTTTTCGAAGTAGATGGCACTCCCGACGACATGAAAGTGCGCATTGCTTCTGTTCATATGGAAGACAAGGCGTTATACTGGCACCAGAGCTTCATGCGGAACCGCCTTACGCGGCAATGGCCGTCCTGGGAAGAATACTGCAAGGCTCTCAACGGCCGTTTCAGCTCACTACTTTTTGATGATCCACTCAGCGAACTCAAGAATCTGCGGCAAAAAGGGTCGGTCCAACAGTATTTGGATGAATTTGACGTTCTCCTCCATCGGGTGGCCATTCCCGAGGAGTACGCCATCAGCTTTTGCTTAGCCGGACTGAAAGGGGAGATCGAGTATGCGGTGCGCATGTTTCAGCCTAAGTCACTTCAGGATGTGTTTTCATTGCTCGACTGGAGGAACAGAAATTGCTTTGCACCTCCAAGAAAAGCTTTGGTGCACCGTGGGACAGCAGGAGAGCGCCACCCCCAAGGCCTATTCTTACGGGTATTCCTTCAGGAGGTACCACGACTCCAAGTGGTTCAAGGGGCCCACCAGACCGGTCAGGAAAGCGACTCACATCGACGAAGATGGATGAACGTCGGAGTAAAGGCCTATGTTTTTTGTGCGACAGTAAGTTCACGCCGGGACACCGTTGCTTGGAACGACGACAGTCCTACGCCCTTCAGTTAGTCCCCGACACAGAGGATGACCTGGAGCTTGACGACTCACATGCGGAAGAACCGGTTGGGGATGATGAGCCGCCGGAGGAACCAATGCCCCATGTATCAGTGCATGCCTTGGATGGGACTACTCACTTCCAGACTATGCGAGTTACGACATCTTATCAGGGGCACCCGATTTATGTGTTGATTGACTCGGGTAGTACCCACAATTTTCTGGATAGCGACACCGCGGGACGTCTCCACTGCCCATTAACATCTATTCCAAGTTTTGATGTGGCCGTAGCTAATGGTAAGACCATCACAAGTTCTCATAAGGTTAAAAACTTCCAGTGGAAAATGCAGGGTGTAGTTTTTACCTCTGACATGTTGCTATTACTGTTGGGGGGCTGCGAGATGGTGCTGGGCGTGCTGTGGCTCGTCACTCTTGGGGTGGTTCAGTGGGATTTTCAGCAACTAAAAATGGAGTTTGTTGCACAGGGGCGGAAAATTTCATTGCGAGGCTCTCAACACACGACAAATGCTTGGATGCGACCCCGACAGACACAAAAACTGATCTCTCGTGAGGGTGAACTCAACATGCTGGCTTTGTGTCAGGTAGAGGCCGACCCATCTGGATTGGATGTTCAAAACCGAGAATCTAGCATACAGGCTGGGGACAATGGCATGTAACTATCAGACTTGAACCGGGGCCAACTGGAGGTGATTTTGGTGCCGTTTTCCGATCTGTTCACCGAGCCCAAGAGCTTGCCGCTAGCTAGACAGCATGAGCACACCATTCCCGTGCGGGAGGGGACGACGCCGGTCAATATGCGGCCGTACCGTTATCCTCCATTGCAAAAAGAAATAATTGAGCGGATGGTGGACGAGTTGATGACCTCGGGAATGATCCGCCACAGCAATAGCCCCTTCGCGTCTCCGGTGGTTTTAGTCAAGAAGAGCGACAGTACATGGCGTTTGTGTGTTGACTACCGCCAACTCAATCAGGACACTATTTCCAATCCCCATTATTGAGGAGCTGATCGAGGAATTACATGGCGCTGTTTTCTTTTCCAAGTTAGACTTGCGGGCCGGCTACCACCAAGTTCGAATGGCCCCGGATGACATCCACAAAACCGCCTTCCGCACCCACAACGGACATTACGAGTTTCTAGTGATGCCGTTCGGGTTGTCCAACGCCCCTTCCACATTCCAGAGCCTTATGAATGCGGTATTTCGGGAGCACCTCCGAAAGTTTATTCTTGTATTTTTTGATGACATCCTTATCTTCAGCCAATCGTGGGAGGACCACTTGATTCACTTACATACCACCTTGCAACTTCTACGGAAACACCAACTCTTCCTCAAACGCAGTAAGTGCCATTTTGGGCTACAACAAATTCAATATCTGGGTCATCTTATCTCCTCCCGAGGCGTGGCGACAGATTCGAAAAAGATCAAGGCAATGCTCGATTGGCCGGTTCCCACAACTTTAAAGCACCTACGTGGTTTCTTGGGCTTGACCGGTTATTACCGGCGTTTTATAAAGGGGTACGGCGTGCTAGCCAAACCATTCACCTCTCTCTTACATCACCGACACCTGAAATGGGGCGACGAAGCGGGGGCGGCCTTCCACGCACTGAAGACAGCAGTATCACACCGATCGGTCTTACGTCTTCCAGACTTTCGCATGCTTTTCGTCGTGGAGACGGATGCCGCCGATTCCGGCATAGGGGCGGTTTTGCTCCAAGATGGCCAACTGATGGCGTATTTCAACAAGGCTCTCAGACCTAAGAACGCTCAGCTCTCTACCTATGAAAAGGAGCTCCTAGCAGTAGTCACGACGGTCCATCATTGGAGACACTACTTATTCTTACCAAGGGAGTTACGTGGGTCAAAATGAACTTTATATGTAACAAGTTAGGTGTGGGAAGTTCCCACGACCCAACTTGGGGGGGGGGGAGTGTTAGACACATTAATCCCATATCGTGTATTCTGATTATACGTTATTCTCTACTTAATATATATGTCCCCCTTGGACCTCTATTGGAGGTACCAAATATTCCAATACCGAGTAACAGTGCTGAAATATAAATTTTAAGAGAAATACCTGTCTAAGAGGGCAATATGAAATCAATTAAACAATGTATAATTCTTAGGAAAAAAAGAAGTCTTAATATCATATTTCGACAAAGAAGAACTAATGCACCTAGTTCCAGTCCAATTTTGACCTTAAAACGTGTTGTTTGTCCCAATTGCTTTTCCTACCTTGCAAACTGTTATGGTACTCCGATCTGGATCGTGTATGGGGGCCGGTGTAGCGATTGGATCCCCGCCCGGGTGAGGCTTGCGGAGCTCCTTGTCGAGCAATGGTCGCCTATGGTAGCAGTAGGAGGGAAGAGAGGGAGGAAGAAGAAGGAGAGAAGAGTGGGAAGAGGAGATCGGAGGAGAAGAAGAGGAGGCGCAGGCGTCGGGGGTTTTGCACGGGGCGATGCGGACGGGGGCTAGGGCTCGAAAATCGCACGGGTTGAGAGAGAGAGGGAGAGGAAAGTTAGAGAGAGAGAGAGATTGGGGAAATAAAATTCTTCTTGTTTTCTTTCTCCAAAGCAAAGGCCTATGTATGGCCACACAAGTCCAACCAAGCAACATAATAAAAATGTACGCGCCCTCTCACCTGGGCTTAGACAAGTGAGCATAATTAAAAGAAATACGAGACATAAAAATATAAGGATAATAGAGGTCACGCCATCGGCGGTTGGCGACGGCGCTGGTATGTACGTCCCCAAAGAGGATCCCTCTCCGGGTTAGCGTCCATCGGAAGTGCCTGTAACATCACCCTCCTCGTCGGAAGACGGCTTGTTCTCAAGCTGTGGTGGAATGCTGACCAAGGGAGCGGAAGGAGGGGACCCAACGAACAACTTCAGCTGAGAGATATGAAAGACATTGTGGATCCGAGTGCCCATTGGAAGGTCAAGGCGGTATGCCACCTCGCCGAGGCGCTCCACGATGGGAAAAGGACCGAAGAACTTGGGACCCAATTTGTTGGAAAGAGGGCAAGTGGCGGTGAGCTGCCGGAAGGCACGTCGGCGTACCCACACCCAATCCCCCACGGCCAAGGTGAGATCGCGGTGGCCCCTGTTATAAGCCTGCTCCATCCGCTGCTGGGCTCGAAGAAGACGATCACGAGCAGCCTGTAGAAAACTGTCACGATCCATAAGTGCCCTGTCGATCTCTGAGAGGCGAGCCGAGCCGCTAGTGTAGGACAATAGGCGAGGGGGATCCCTTCCGTAGATAAGCCGGAACGGAGTGGTCTGCAGGCCTGTGTGATACGCGGTGTTGTAGCAGTACTCCACCCATGGTAGCCATCGGAGCCAATCTCGAGGCCGGTCACCAACGATGCACCGCAAATACATCTCCAATGTGCGGTTGACCACCTCGGTCTGCCCATCGGACTGAGGATGATAGGCTGTGGAAAAGGCCAACTTCGTGCCGCTCAATGTGAAGAGTTCCTTCCAAAATGCACTGGTGAACGTACGATCCCTGTCGGAAACCAAGGTCTCGGGCATGCCGTGTAAGCGGAAAATCTCCTGAAAGAAGACACGGGCCACTTGTGAAGCAACTAGTGGACGCGCCAAAGGAATGAAGTGAGCCCCTTTTGAGAAACGGTCGACAACCACCATCAAAACGCTCTTGCCCCGGACGGATGGCAAACCCTCGATAAAGTCCATCGAAAGATCTGCCCAAACCTGAGTAGGAACCGGGAGAGGCTGAAGCAAACCGGCGGGCAGGAGATGATCGGTCTTGCTCTGCTAACAAATAGTGCAAGCCGCAATGAACTCGCGGACATGACGTCGCATGCTCTTCCAATAGAACTCGCTGCGAAGGCGCTGAAGAGTGCGGTGGATGCCCTCATGGCTCCGAGAGTGTACCTCCTCTATAAGTACTGAAATGAGGGGAGAAGTGGCGGCAACAAAAATCCGGCCGCGGTAGTACACCAAACCCTGTCGACCTGCCCATTGATCGTTGGGCAGCCCCTGTTCAGCACGGTGTAGTAACTCGGTCAACCCGTGCAAGTCTTGAATCTCCTGGCGAAGGCGGGAGAGAAGGTCGGCGGTGGGAAAAGAGACGGCATAGAGAGCGGCGGAGGGAGGTGTATGGCGGCGGGAAAGAGCGTCCGCGGCCCGATTCAGCAACCCGGCCTTGTGCTCCACGGTAAAGTCAAATCCAAGTAATTTGCTCACCCAACGCTGCTGGGGAATGGTCGAAAGTCGCTGCTCCAATAAAAATTTTAAACTGTAATGGTCTGTCCAGATGAGGAAGGCACGCCCCCATAAATAAGGCCGCCAATGTTGGATGGCCTTGGCGAGCCCGATCAATTCCTGCTCATATGCTGGTAACTTCCGATGATGGAGGGCCGTCTGCCGGCTGAAGTAGGCAATAGGGTGACCCCCCTGCTGAAGTACTGCTCCATATCCCAAGCCGGATGCATCACACTCTACCAGAAACGGGGCGGAAAAATCTGGGAGACGAAGAACTGGTGCCGATACTAATGCAGCCTTGAGATCCCGGAAAGCCTGTGTAGCGGTCTCCGTCCACAAGAAGGCGTGCCGCCGCAATAAACTGACCAGAGGGGCGGCTAGAGTGTCGTAGTCCTGGATGAAACGCCTGCAGTACCCTGTAAGTCCAAGAAAGCCCCGAAGCTCGGAGACGGTGCTCGGTTGGGGCCAAGAGGCCACCGCCTCAAGTTTGGCAGGATCGGCTGAAACCCCACAGAATCGACTATGTGGCCCAAATAATGCACCGAGCGCTGGCCAAAAGTGCACTTGGATGATTTGAGGATCAACTGATGTTCAAGATCCAGCTGGAAGACGGCCCGTAAATGTCGTAGGTGGTTCTCCCATGTCTTGCTATACACGAGAATATCGTCAAAGAAAACAAGAACGGACTTTCGAAGGAAGGGATGAAATACCTCGTTCATGATTGCTTGGAAAGTCGAAGGCTCATTCGTTAAGCCGAAGGGCATAACGAGAAACTCGAAGTGGCCATGATGGGTGCGAAAGGCCGTCTTCTCAATGTCCGCCTCCGCCATGCGAACGTGATGGTAGCCCGAGAAGAGGTCCAATTTGGAGAAGAAAGAGGTGCCATGTAGTTCATCCAAAAGTTCCTCCACGACCGGAATGGGGAACTTGTCTTTGACAGTGATAGCGTTCAAGGCCCTGTAGTCGACGCACATGCGCCAGGTGGAATCCTTCTTGTGAACCAGAAGTGCCGGGGAAGAGAATGGAGAAACGCTACGGCGAATGAGGCCCTGCTGAAGAAGGTCACATTGTCGTTCGATCTCATCCTTCTGAAGGAAGGGGTAACGGTAGGCCTGACCACTACCGGGGCCGCACCCGGTAAGAGGCAAATGCGATGGTCCTGCTGTCGACGCGGGGGAAGCCCGAGCCGGGGTCCGAAGAGAGCGGAGAAGGCCTGGAGGAGCTCGGTGAGATCGGGGGGTTGATCCCCAGGTGGGACGGGAGGACCGGCAAACTGCTCGGTATGTACCAAAAAACGTAGAGGGGGCCGCGAAGGTGCATGTCCATGCCACTGAATCGGGTGAGAGCCCGCGCGCCATGAAACTGTCAGCCTGTCAAAATCCCATGTCAAGGGACCCAAGGTACGGAGCCAGCGGACGCCGAAGACCACATCGAAGCCGCGCAAGTCGATGAGGAACAAATCGGTCTGGAAGGACGAGCCCTGAATCTCAAAGGTAACACTGCGGCAGACTCCAGGACAGGGCATATGCTCGCCGTTGGCCACGGCAACCTTTACGTGCTCCCGATGCACGAAAGGAAGATGGAGCTGGAAGGCCGCATCACGGCGGATGAAACTATGGGTGCTGCCAGTATCCAACAAGGCAAGAAGAGGGGCACCCGAAACTGTCACATAAAGCTGAATAGTAGTCCCCGCCTCGTGAGGACCGGCCAAGGCATGCAAGGAGAGCTGTGGCGGTTCGGTGTCATCTGGATCATACTCGTCATCGGGGGGATCGTCCACCTCAAGCCAGAAGAGACGCTTACACCGGTGGCCGGGTGTATACGGCTCGTCGCAATTGTAGCACAGGCCCTTCTCCCGGCGGGCGGTCATTTCGGCATGGCTCAAGCGGCGGCGTATCTGGGGACGGGAGGGCATTTCGGGTGCGGGCCCTGAAGGTGCAGCCGGAGGGGGTCGAGAACGAAGTGGGGGCGGCCGCTCGAGAGCGAGGCGGCGGTCAAAGGCACGGGCCAGCGCCATGGCCGTTAGTAAATCCGGAGGCTTTTGAAACTCAACATCCCAACGAAGGGTCAGGTAAGCCGGCCGTGAAGAGCGGCACCTGCTGAGACGGCAAAACAGAAGAGGCACGGGAGAGGAGGAGCTGAAAGTTCTCCAGGTAGGAGTCGATCGACCCCGTGTGCTTGAGGGCAATAAGATCCCCGAGGGGATTGCCCTGTAGTGCCGGCCCAAAACGAAGCATACAGGCGTCCCGGAAAGATTCCCACGCGGTGGCGGGGTGTTCCCGCAAAAGCTGAGTGACCCACAATTGAGCGGCGCTGAGCAGATGAAAGGAGGCGATACCCACTCGTTCTTCTTCCAGAGTACGGTGGTTGTCAAAAAAAAATTCACAACGGGTGAGCCACGGCAAGGGATCTTCGCGGCCGTCATAAATGGGAAATTCCATGCGAACGAAGCGGGGTCCCATAGAAGATTCGCCACGGGGCTGTTCGGGTTCGATCCGGCTGGCGGAAGAAGAGCTCACGGGTGGCGGCAGTGGTGACGGGCTCGCCAAGGCGTCGACACGAGCGGAGAGCTGGGTGAACATTGCTTCGAATCGGGCCAAAATCTGACCGACATTTGCCGGATCATCGGCCATCGGGGAAGCTGTAGCGGGCTGTTGGAAAGGGAAGGGGGCTGGTAGCAAACCGGGAGCCGCAGGATGCGGCGGCAGCGGTAATCGGTCGGGCCCAAGTAGGGCGTCGCGGTACAGGCCGGAGGAGGACGGCGCGCCGGCGGCGGACTCGGACGAAGGGCCGGCGGTTGGCTCTGATACCAATCTGTTATGGTACTCCGATCTGGATCGTGTATGGGGGCCGGTGTAGCGATTGGATCCCCGCCCGGGTGAGGCTTGCGGAGCTCCTTGTCGAGCAATGGTCGCCTATGGTAGCAGTAGGAGGGAAGAGAGGGAGGAAGAAGAAGGAGAGAAGAGTGGGAAGAGGAGATCGGAGGAGAAGAAGAGGAGGCGCAGGCGTCGGGGGTTTTGCACGGGGCGATGCGGACGGGGGCTAGGGCTCGGAAATCGCACGGGTTGAGAGAGAGAGGGAGAGGAAAGTTAGAGAGAGAGAGATTGGGGAAATAAAATTCTTCTTGTTTTCTTTCTCCAAAGCAAAGGCCTATGTATGGCCACACAAGTCCAACCAAGCAACATAATAAAAATGTACGCGCCCCTCACCTGGGCTTAGACAAGTGAGCATAATTAAAAGAAATACGAGACATAAAAATATAAGGATAATAGAGGTCACGCCATCGGCGGTTGGCGACGACGCTGGTATGTACGTCCCCAAAGAGGATCCCTCTCCGGGTTAGCGTCCATCGGAAGTGCCGTAACACAAACTCCATCTGGAGAAACGGTGGTAATGGCGATAGAGCTTCCCCTAGTCACACAGTTGTACCAAACAAAGTCTAAGCATCATATTTTAATAACTTAACTTCAGCGCATATTTGTCTAGATATCATAGTTTAATAGTTTAACTTCAAATCATATTTACGTATAAAATCTAAAACTATAACAAATTCAGTCATCCACATTGAACTTCAAACAAGATTGTTCGCTATAATATCGTGTAAGAATAAAAGTAAAGTGATCCAAATTCAATAATGCATGGGCATATAACTATAAATTTGTAACTAAATAAATATATATTAGATTTAAGGAACCAAAGCAATAGAGTGAGATGATATTCTTCCAAAGATTTTGAAGAATAACATGCATTACTATAACAAAAATGTGGATACTCTTTTTTTGTAGTGCATAAATAATCTTTTCATTTTTTCCACCATTCTATCCCGCATACATACTGATAGAGAATAGATCTAGACTACGGAGGATCACGCCGACGGTGGCGGACTATGCCTTGTAGTTTCGGCCATCTAGAATGACATCCGCCTTCTGGAGAAAGGCAGAGGAAGAGGAGTAAGACGAGGCCATCGGGTTTGCAGAAACAGCCTGAAGAGGAGATCTGTCGGCTACAGAGGGCAGCGGAGGAGACTGGCAGGATTGGGTAGCAGATCCGCCTTCTAGAAGTAGCAATCGAGGAAGAGGGCCGATCGGAAGCAGTACCGGATCCGTCGATCGGCAAGGAAGAAGGCAAGGACGGCTAGGTTTTCCGTAGCTCTGATACCATGATAGAGAAATAATGAATTGAATATGTATTCACAGAAATCAAAGTAATATATATACAAATACATGAGAGGGTGTTCACAACACCTACGGTGAGCCTAAGATAACTCTACCGCACATGAAGTACACTATATCTAACACATACAAGACTTCTGTGTGCCACATAAATCATATTTTATCATAGATAGAAGCCGTGAATAAAAATATGCAATCAATTGACTCTCACCATTCATCATGCAATACTCTCTTTCGCATGGCTAATCTTCTTTGTATCATAAACACAATATGCATAGTTTTTGAGTGTACTGGAGTATCCGTGATGCGTATCTCAGCTTATCTAGGAATTATGTAGTTTAAAATTAAAAGAAAATGTTTTCGAGTATTCCTCAAGTTCTTATAGAATTTCGTGACTCTGAACTGTTTCTTTGATTTGTAAGGCCATTAGACGTATTCATGCTTCATGGATGAGTGTAAGTAAATAATTTGTTCGACCTTTATTCACTTATGTGCAAACTGCAATTTTATCATTTCTTACTACATAACTCTACTTTTGATTTGGTACACATTCCCTAATAATTAATGCGTTGCTCCATCTTTTTACAGAACTCTTTAAGCTTAAATAGTGAAATGACAGTTGTGAAACTGCTTAGATTAGATGGCCTTCAAATATGTTTGGTCTGTACATATTTTCTTGCTAAGATGGATGAGCATTATCGTGCATTACTCATTTTCTTAGACACTTGGAAACTTCCTTGTGGTTGAAAGGCTTTTTAATGCAAGCTCTATTGGCTGTTTAATACGAAAGCATTTGTGATGTGGATTTGAAATCCTTATTGTAATAAAAGCTACGCAAATTATTATAACTTTGATTTTTCTTTTTATCTCAGGGGATCAAAAATATTTTCTTCGTTTGTCGCATTCTTGAAGAGCAAGGACCCTGATGATGGATCTGAGCAGGCATTGCTGAATGAGTTGCAGGCTCTAGATGAACACCTTAAAATTAATGTATGAACATGTTGATTTCTTTATGTGGGATATTTTGTTTTTGGTTTGCTCTTTGATTCTTTATAATATATTTAATGGTCACCCATCTCACATGTTTTCCTCCTTTATTATTCCCTCACAACTTTCTCTCGAGGTTCATTTTGGTCGATAGCCTAAACAATTTGGTGTCAATGCGCTCTTTTGTACTTTTATACTTTATTATCTGGCAAAACTTAAGATGATTTGTAGTATGTTCTCTTATATATTTTGTGCTGGTCTGTGCCCCTACCTTCTGGAGTTATGAAGGACAGTTTGAAAAGATCTCCTTTTACAAATATTTTGTTTTTTTCCTAAATTCATTACCTAGATTGTTAAAAATTTATTACCCAGAAGTTTTCTTATAATTTTGATATTTAATAAATGATAAAGTTTTAGGGTCTATTCGGGAGAGCTGTGATGTTGGAATGCTGACTTCTGTCCTTCGGGCCTCTTTTTCCATCCAAAACTCTGTTGTTGGGGCCGGTGCGTTCATGTTTGTTAACACCCGAATGCATATGGATGTCTGCAGTTGAGTTTTGCCAAAATGCCATTTCAGGGAAACTAGTTTCATAATGATGACTACCCAAATGCTATGCGTTTTACACCCCCTGCATTCACAGCTGCCATTGCTCTCCCAAATTGGGCCCTTCAATGATGAAACAATGAAAGACATACACTGGCAATGTACTTCATACTCCTTTGAGCATGCCTTGTTATACTATCCCTCTCTTTTTTGATTTGCAGGGACCATATATAAATGGTGAAGATATTTCTGCTGCTGATTTCAGTCTGGCACCGAAGTTATTTCATCTTGAGGTTGCCCTTGATCACTTCAAAGACTGGAGAATCCCAGAAAATTTAACCTATGTTAATGCATACACGAAGGTATGTACTCTGAAATTATTATTTGATTTTCCCACTGCAGTTATTGCACTGCATCGATCTTGTTCAAAAAATTTCCCCAAAAAATTTCCCCTTTAACTTTCGAACGCTTCTCAGTTTTCTCATATAATGGGCAACTTTTTTATTGAGAAACTTTACATTTATTCACTCGTTAATTGCTTAAATACATGAAGCAACTAATGGTGCATAGGATCTTATACCTTTTCAATCACGCAGAGATAGAGTTATCTACAGGCAGCAATGCAGCATAATAATTTATTTATCTATAAAAGAAATATTCCAAGATGGATTTTTTGATGGCATGCACTTCACCCTTTTATTCATTATTGGTTCTGAGATACTTAGCATCCTATATATTTGAAATCTCCCATGAAGCATTTTGTGGCCTTGGCAAAACTTCTATTATTGATTAAATAATATCAACATCCTGCAATTGTTACAGTGCATATCTGAGAATGAAAAAATATTTATTAGGGCGCATATAAGTTCTGATAGGATAATACGTGATAAGATTCATAATATCAACAACATCGAAATTATATGCTCACACACACGTAAGTCTCTGGAGACCAATTAAGAACACTCAAATTTCTATTCACAATTTTAAAGCTTTGCAACTCTTGACTTTTTGATGGTTTGCATACAATGCTTAGATTGATTCCCAGATTTGCTTGGCTCAAATGAACACTCATTCCCATTTTATATCCTCTAAGGGGTTTTCTTCTCCAATCAAGAGAAAGACTCTGGAAACTCTCTATTCAAGATTCTCTTAAATTATTCTACATTCCTCATGGCTATATATAAGCCTCTATATTATTCTATAACATTCAAGAGTACTCTAAGTTATTATAGATTATTTCTTACTTCTACAAAATTTCACACCATTCTTAATACCTCTACAAACACCTAGAGTTCTCTAGAATGTTTCACACGCTTCTATAATATTCTAGATTTTTTTACACTATTTTAGAATATTCTAGAAATATCTACATATTTCCATAATATTCTAGAGCATTCTACAATTGTAGTAGAGTATAAAAGAATCAATATTTTGCAAACCACCATGCATATAAATTATATAATATATTTCTAATTTAAATAATTTTCTGAATAAAAAAACAGAGCACTTGTCTTATAAATGTCAAGAATATGCTCGCTACTGCAGATGCAGATGAATTGCACATAACACTCATAATAGATCCTTCATATTCTCACCGGCCCATTGACAAGCTTGCTGATTTCAACAGGTTCTGGTTGGTGGATAGTGTGTCCTTTTCCGTTAGAGACTATCCAGGATTTGAAAATAAAAGAGAAGCCGACCAAAAATGTGATGCACCAGCCACCTTTTGCTTTAGAAAACTGCAAGACTTGCAAGTTTAGGGCACATGAATAGCCACAATGTATTTGAAAAATGTGTTAAATGTTTTAGTAGTTTATTAAATGTGAGTAAAAACTTAATTCTCATGCTAAGATGATATCTAATATCTGGTTAATCACACATGTTCTACAAAAATGATCATGTATTCATGTCTGATTAACTAAATATTAGCTATCATCTTAGCATAAAAAATAAGTTTTTGTTCACGCTTAATAAAGTATTAAAACTTCAACACATATTTTTCAAACACATTGTGGCTAGTAATGTGCCCTAAACTTGCAAGTCTTACAGTTTCCTAAAGAAAATGGTGCATCAGATTTCTTACCGACTCCTCTTTTACTTTCATATCCTGAATAGTCTATAACAGAAATTGACACGCTATCCAACAGCCAAAACCTATTAAAATCAACAAGTTTGCACCAATGGGCCAATGAGAATATGGAGGATCTGTTATGAGCATTATGTGCACTTCATCTGCAATAGCCAGTATATTCTTGACATTTATAAGAAACGCTTGCATGAGTGCTCTGTTTTTCCTGTTCAAAAGATTATTTAAATTAGAAATATATTATATAACTTATATGCATAGTGGTTTTCTAATGCAGAATTTCAGTGGTGGAGAGCATAGTAGAGAGGATAGAGAAGAGAAGAAAATTAGTCGTGAAGAGCTTAACGTTAGCCGAGAATAACATAGAAATAATAGAAGAATTGTAGTGGTAAGATGGTTGCTCAATTTATCTCCAATGAAGACCATTACTCAAATTCCATTACAGAAGATGAAGTTCATCCATCCACTAATCAAGAAAGTAACTGATGGCGCACCACGCTTGACACGGGTGTATTCCCGTAGGAGGCGGTGATTCGTTGCCCAGTCGGACGATTCAAGTCCGTGTTTGCACCCGGATGGTCGATTCGAATCAATTTCATATTTTACTTTTTATGTTTTGAGTTGTAATTAGCGCCCGATCGGCCCAAACAGTATAAGTTGTCTGATTCGAGTGTTTATACGGGTTATGTGGTTATGCATCGGTTTTATTTTAGGGTTATATATATAGGCAGCGGTTCAAGGGAGGAGATATTGATGGTTGTGTGCGGTTTCACAACCCACCAGTCTTGCCCCGGAGCAATTCCAGGAATTTCTCCTCACTGGTGCGACGCCAAGACAACCCGCCTCTTTCCTTCTCCTCCGTCGGACCACCGAGGACCACCGCCTCCCTGCATTCCCGCTCCAAACCACCTCCCCCAGAGCCAACCTCCCCTCTCCAGTCAACCCCCTCCACCACCTGAAGCCACCCCTAACCTCCACCTGCCCACCGTGAAACTCCCTTTCTCCCCACTCCAACCCTCTCCACCACCTGAAGCCACCCCTATCCTCCTCTTCCTCCACCTGCTCACCGTGAAACTCCTTTTCTCCCCACTCCAGTTACCCGTTTTTTCTACAACAATTCATGCCCTAACCCCATCTCCCACCCATGAGCCTCTCCCCTTATCCCCAGTTACAAAATCAGCCGCCCCTTTCATTACCCGAGCCCCTCCAACATCCCGGGATTCATTCCCACCACATCCACGACGCCACAACCATGGATGCCTGCCAACAACCGCCTTTGCCGTCGCCCGCACTTGCGAATTGTTGTATAAAGTTCTGTTCTTTACTGTTGTTTATTTCGACACTCATATTGTAGTGGATTTCTATTTTATTGTGTTATTAGTTCATCTATTGTACTACTTGCGGGGTTTATTCTGTGCACGCTTAATAGTAATTGCGTCTTCATCGTCTGTGAAGTTGATATTTGTTCTCTTTTAGTTATTTAGTTGAGACTGCACGCGTCTTTGTTGTTAATTTTATAATAATTAATTATTTGCTTTATTTTTTTAAGCGCACCACTTTTGCACTAGCATTGCATCTTATCGCATTTAAGACTGCATTTAAAACGTTTGCCTCGAATCGGTCCTTCCAATGCATCAAATTGGTATCATAACCCAAGGTTTGGGCCATATTTATAAACATAGTGGTTGGAGTTATAGAGTCTATAAGTTCATTTCTGTCTAGTTATCGTCGTCGTTCGTCTCCTCTATTTGAGAATCCCAAGTCTACCTATATCCGACCTCATAGAGCCCCTTTAGAGAAACACTCATATTATCATGATGATTATTATCTCTCCTCGCACACCACTCCTAAAGATCGTGTCGACCCCTCGACACACTTTCACCATGCTAGAGGTGATCACCACGACAAGAGGTCCTCACGTTATCATCATTACACCTGTCTGCGACTCTATGATGATAAAATTGAGTATCTTTCAGGTCATTATCGCTATACATCTCCACTAGTTGAGGAATCTGAGTTTGGATACGTGTGGTCATCATTGCACGTTTGTAGGGCTCATGCCCACCAACGATCACAATTTGATTTTGTTAGGAACTATTATCAAGATGACCCTCGGGAACCCTATAGAGGTCATCATCGTTAGGATCACAACACATGTCAAGAACATCTTAGTGTTCCTCAAATAGAGTTACGTGGAGCCACCTTCGTGATCCATTAATGATATTGCCGAGTGAAAGCCATCTAGTGATGCACATCCCCGTTTGTTTTTCCGCCTTTCCCCGCCGTTCCCAGCCACCGCCGTTCGCTCGCTGCTGCAACTCAACCAAATAAACCCAAAGTAAATAACGCATATGTTCATTATATGATTATGCGGTAAAGTTTCGTTTACAGGATCCATGCTTTCACTAATTAAATATCCTGCTTTCTTTCTCATCTTGTTACATAATTTCACTATTTTTTTTGCCTGAAAATGCTGGAAACGTGTTGAACTGTTCCATCCAGCTGCTTTTCAACCGAGACTCCTTCGCCAAGACCAAACCAGCGGCAAATGAATTCGTGATTGCGGGATGGGCGCCGAAAGTCAACGCTTGACTTTAATGAGCAGGTCAAAGTAACGCATGGTCCTTCCTCTGTGCCCAAACTTTGATTTGGATTCTAGATTCTAAAGTGTATTATGGTGTCTCTCCCCTTGATTTTGCTTTATTACTATTTGCAACGATTGTCATATCGAGTATATGTTAAGTCTGCCAAGTATATGGATGAATCTTTTTAAGTTCCGTTTGGGGGAACTTATTTTCACCAGTCAAGCGGTTACGACCGCATGATTCGGACCTCAAACGGAGTCTTAGTTAATCAAATATAATGGTTAAAACAAAGTTGTAAGCTTGAATACATGATTTCACTCTTGATAAAGACTCCGTTTGGGGGACTTATTTTAAGGTCCGGTTCATGCGGTCGTAATCGTTCGACCGGTGAAAATAAGTACCCCCAAACGGAGCCTTTATCAATCCTATGAATTTTTCAATAAATTCCTTTTTTTGATCTCCAACATTCTTCAAATTAAGGCGCCGGACGACCTCGACTAAGAGTATACCCTAATGCCTGATATTTCACAGTTGAGACATTTTTCTCACTGGCATAAAATACAAGTATATTTTTGTGGCCATAACTTTTGGTGAAAACACTTGGCTATAGTTCATTTGAGATGTCTTTTCTATGAACCAAACACATTGTCTTTTCACAACAAATATGCACCATGTTCTTCTTGAGAGAGCCAAACTTAAGCCCTTGATTTGGCATATTCTGCATGAGAAGATTCATGAAGCTTGGAACGTCATCACAACACGCTTATATTCAAACAAATCAAGCGGTTGAGATGTTTATCAAAGTTTTATTTCACAATGTGGCGCGGTTTGAACCTCATCTTTTGGTGTGGTGCGGTTTTGTTCGGTCAAAAATCAACTCTCTATGATGTGTTTGCGGTTTGGGCTCAAATTGCATCAAACTGCATCAATTTCACCCCCTAATTAATTATCCTCTTGATCTCTTGTTATATGTTAAAATAATAGTAGCATGCACAAATAAATAAGGATAATTTTATTGGCAAACCACAAACGAATATTGGCAAACCAGATTTATTTCAAAACTCACATTTTTATTTCCTTAGTTTTAACACCTAAAGGCAGCCCAATCTAATTTCCCGATCATGGCCCTATCTCACAAACGCTACCGGGATCGTCCCTACCGGCGCCGATCGCGCCCCCAGTCCAGTTCACCGTCGCCCGTCGGTGCTACTCCGACGACCCCTTCCTGGTGGTGTGTGATTCCTTAATCACACTGCTGCAGGTTTTAATTTTTTTTAAAAAACTAGAAATTGAGGAGATTGCTACTCCGGAGACCCCTTCCAAAAAGCCTCGTCGGGCTGCCGCTGCTCTCCCTCTCATTCCTTTCCGGCGGGGCGGACGGCTCGTCGGCAATGGTCAGCGAGCTACTAGACGTCGCGCTGCCGTCAGAGTTTATGGCAGCACCGCCATGCACGTGATGAAGTTGGAAAAATGAACCGTTACTGTCATTATAAGCCGGACGGGCGGAGCTGGGCACGACCGGCAGGACGTGGTTTTGTACAAAGTAGATGATGTCGTTGTAAAGCCTTCGCATGTGAGCTAGCTCAGAGATCAGCGCCTCGTTGCCGCGCCGCAGTCGCTCGTTCTCCTCGAGCAGAGCCACTTCCGCCGAAGAACCGCCGCCGGCAGGTTCTCCGTTGTTTCCAAACAGGAGGAGTCTGCCATTAACATAATGGTCTGTGATTAAATTTTTACGGTCTGCCATTAACAATGGGCTGCCATTAGTATAAATAGGTTTGCCAATAACACCGTCCATAAATAAAACCTCACACAATGCAAGGAAAGTACAATATTTTCGCATTGTTTGGGCCCATGACATCATGTTCTATCTTGAGGATAGCACGAGCTGGATATCATTCATTTGACGAGGGCACGACACTAGTGAAAACCGATGATGGCCGGAGCGAGGAAATATTGTCACGTATCCGAAAGTTTAAAAAAATTTCCCCTTCAAAATCAAATGACTGAGCTATGTATGAGGAAGACACGGGCTTAATGAGTATGAACTTAGGGGGTCTCAATGTGTCCATCCTGGTACCCTTGAAGTCATATTTTGTAGACAAATCTAGGGGGTATGTATGCAAGAATACCCCATCCCTGCAAAATACCCGCCACATGACTTAAGGAGCAATCTTGCCCACATGACTAGGAGGTGCTACTCGCCTATAGAGAACGTCGCAAGAACCGCCTTCTGATGGGCTTTGGATGCTCGCCCATACTGGCAAGTTGTAATAGGCACTCACCCTCTTGTGAGTTGCAATGGGTACTCGCCCTTTGACAAATTATCGCCACTGTTCTCTTTCTTGAGGATGTCAAGCACTCTCATGGAGAGGTCCGTGAATAGCTGTCAGACTGTCGAGCTAAATGGTCTGCGAACAGGCATCTCCTTAGATATTTCCAATCTCGATGAATTACAGGTTAGACAACCGCATTCATGACCACCATCGCCGTATTAAAACAAGGAAATTTTGTTGGTGCGTATAACACCCTATTCTCACCATGTGACTCTAAATACTTTTTCCAATTGGCCCCACCTCCTAACTTTAGCTTCGAATGTTTTCAAAAAAAAATCCACCTTCTAGTAAATCCTCGGCGGAGAAGTTCCGAACTAGGGCATAACTTCGGAATCCTTGCGAAAATGTGGCAAAAGCTGCAATTTACTCCACGAAAATGTCGCATCGTCTCTGCCTTTTTTTTCACAAGGGTTATTCAAGCGGAGGAAGACTTCCTTAACGTTGTGTATGGCTGAAAGGCGGGCTCAAAAAGATAGGCCTTCAGTGATTATTCGCCGCCTTCTCATTTGCCCGCTATTTTGTTATAGTATGCCTTCAACATATGCTTGAATATCTTCATTATTACCAGTTGAAGTTAGATATTCTTATAGGTTAAGGTTTTCTTCTACGTTTCAGAACAAAAGAAAATACACCAGCAAAAAAATAAAACTCACTGATGGAAGTTGGAACCAATAAAATCAGTCTCTCTTGTTCGGACCTGAGGGTGATTAAAGCTTATTGATATAGCGGTCGCCCCGCAGGAGTCTGTGAGAAGAAAGTGACGAATCAAAAGAACAGCTCCAAACTGCCAATAAACAAGACCCGCGTGTTGTTGCGAGGTGTAAGAAATCTCGAATTTGTGGTGTTATCGTAGTACGGCTCCCTGTGCGATCTCCTCACCCGCATACCGGCTACGTGCCCCTCGAGTGAGTTCATGACCTCGAGTTGTGGTGTTGTCGTAATCTGGGTCTCTGCGCGGGCTCCTCTCCCGCATACCGGCTACTTGCCCCCTCGAGTGAGTTCAAGACCTCGAGTTGTGATGTTGTCGTAGTCCGGGTCCCTACGCGAGCTCCTCTCCTGCATACCGGCTACTTTCCCCCTCGAGTGAGTTCGAGACCTCGAGTTGTGGTGTTGTCATAGTTCGGGTTCCTGCGCAAGCTCATCTCTCGCATACTGGCTACTTGCCCACTCGAGTGAGTTCAAGACCTCGAGTTGTGGTGTTGTCATAGTCCGGGTCCCTGCGCGAGTGTCGGTTTCCCGCATACCGGCTACTTGCCTCCTCGAGTGAGTTAGAATCCTCGAGCTGTGATGTTGTCCTAGTCTGGGTCCCTGCGCGAGTTCCTTTCCCGCATACCGGCTACTTGCCCCCTCGAGTGAGTCGAAGTCCCTGACATTTCTTGGTTCCACCCCCAGTTGAGCTCTCTCATTTAACGAAAGACATGGAGGGTGTCTACCTTTCTCCACTTCCAGGTGAGCCCGCTCGTTTAACGAAAGGCTTGCAGGGTGTCGACCTTTCTCCACCTCCAGTCGAACTCGGCTCTTGGGAGGTGTCGACCTTGCTTCTTCTCCACCTCCAGTCGAGCTCGGCTCCTGGGAGGTGTCGGCCTTTCTTCTTCCACCCCCAGCTGAGCTCGCTCGTTTAGCGAAGGGACTGGGAGGTGTCGACCTTTCTCCACCTCCAATCGAGCTCGGCTCCTGGGAGGTGTCGACCTTTCTTCTTTCACCCCCAGTTGAGCTCACTCGTTTAGCGAAGGACCTTGGAGGTGTCGACCTTTCTTCTTCCACCCCCAGTTGAGCTCACTTGTTTAGTGCAGGACTTGAGAGGTGTCGACCTTTCTTCTCCTCCACCTCCAGTCGAGCTTGGATCCTGAGAGGTGTCGACCTTTCTTCTTCCACCCCAAGTTGGACTCGCTCATTTAGAGAAAGGCCTAGAGGGTGTCTACTTTTCTTCACCTTCAGTTGAGCTCGCTCGTTTAGCGAAAGGCGTGGAGAGTGTCGACCTTTCTTCTTCTCCACCTCCAGGCGAGCTCGGCTCCTGGGAGGTGTCGACCTTTCTCCACCTCCAGTTGTGCTCGGTTTCTGCGAGTTGTCGACCTTTTTTCCACCTCCAGTATAGCTCACTCATTTTAGCAAATGGCCTGGGAGGTGTTGACTCTTCTCTAGCTCCTTTAGTTGAGTTGTGTTCCTAGGAGGGAATTTGAGTGACATATATACTAGTGGCCATCTCTCCGGACTACCAGTTCAACATTGTTTTTCCGAGCTTGCGAACGAGCTTGAAAAAAGCGGGAATTGTGTATAACCTTTAATGAAAAAAAAGCGGGAATTGTGTCTGAACCATCTTCGTCTTATTCCTTCTCTGGGGGAATGGAAATTTTTTGAGTGTGTTATATTCACAAAAGCTTAAACGAGGAGGTGGCGCCGAGGCAAAAAAGTATTTATAATCACCAAAAAAATTCCGTCAAACGTACCCTAAGCCCCCAACTAGTAATAGTAGATTTAGGCTCTGTTTGGCAAGGCGGATCCATGCCAGTCGTGCGGACAACACTACCCGACCGAGGGTTCCGCACCTTTGGTAGGGCCACAGCCGGGTGTGGAGGGATCCCCCTGCCGTGTTAAAACCGCATGGTCGCAAATGAAATTTGTGTCACCCGACCACCACACCAAACTAGGCCTTAATCAGTACAATAACAACACTAGAGCCTTTATCCCACTATAGTGGGGTCGGCTATATGGATCCTTTGTCGTCATTGTGCCATATCTTTTGTCATAATCTCACTAATGTCTAAGTACATCATGTCTTTCATGATAGTTTTATTCCAAGTCTTTATGGTCTATCTCTCCTTGGTTCAACATGTCTAGTAAATAGACCCTCACAACACCTAGCAGGTGCCTCTATTGATCTCCTTTTATGCGATAGGAATAAGTCTCCTTTTAGAAGAATTTTGGAGTGTGGATAGCCCACTCCTCATGTCCCCACTATCTTAGGGAGGACATGAGGTTGACTGCCTCACGCGATCCGCACACGCGGTCACGCGCCATCCGCGCCCATGGGACACCCCTCCCGTCGGTCGTTCAGGGACGACTAAACAGTCGGGCCCGCTCCCTCTCCTCTCCATCGGCCGACCAGCCGAAGCCGACCCAGCTTCCGGCCGACAAGGAGGTTGGGCCTTGTGGCCGCACCTCTGCGGCCACATGGCGCGACCACCCCGTCGGGCGCCCCCATCGGCGGGGGCGCCTCCATCCCACGACATCCATTGCAGCCGTAGGAGGCCGCGAGTAGTGGTCGGCCACGCCCGACCCTCTTGCCGAGCATACTGGGTCGGTCGGGCCCTGCACTCCCCGACTCCGGTCGGCCGCACCTTGTGGTCGACCAGTGCCAGGTTCTCAGTCGGCACTGGCCGCTCAACCGATGGCCAGCTTCAGGGGCGCGCCCAGCCCTCGCCGGCTCTAGCCAGCCGATTCCCGTGCCTGGTCGGCTGCTTCCCGCGCCCGGCCGGCCGCTACTCACGCCCGGCCGGCACCCTTCCGGCGGGAAGTGACCGGCGTAGGAGCCGACCGCTTCCCTCGCCCGTGAGGGGTGTCTCTCTAGTTGGTCGTGACGTCGTGCCCTTCCTCCGCAGTCTGATCGATTTGTCGCAGTCACAACCGCCCGTTCCGTGGAAAAACCTGTAATTTCCATTGTTAGTGGGGGACATCATGGTCATAATGGTAGCTTTCATTTAACAAATATTATACATTCTAAGACTATGATTAAAATATTAATGTGGGTGGTTACGGTGTGCAAATAGGCTCATAACTACCGTAACTATCCCCTGAAGGCTATAAAAGGAGCCTCATGCCCCCCTCATTTTTTACTTTTCTCCCTCGTGCTTTCTTCTTCCTCAGGTCAGAGCTCTGCCAGAATTCTCCTACGAGCCATCGTTCCTCCACCAACATTCTCCTACGAGCCACCGTTCATCCACCATAATTCTCCAACGAGCCACCGTCCCTCTACCAGAATCCTCACGCATGTCATAGCCGCTCCACCATAAACTCAGCAAAGTCCGCAGCATCACCAAGAAGATGACGCTCTGCTCGTCGCAGGAAGAAAGCCTCGTTCGTGATTAGCCTCCAGAAATCCCGCTCCAGCCTCACTCTGCGCGTTCCGCGCCCGTCCACGCATTAAGATTGTGGAAGCAAAATCTCGTGCGGAGAAGCCTGTTGCCCACCAAGTGCCTAATATTCTCTCTCATCTCCCAAATGTAACGAGGAGCGGCATGCCGCCCTCGATTCTACAAATAAGTGGCATGCCGCCCTCGATTCTACAAATAAGTTGTAACCTAAGCTGATAGTGAAATTTGACTGACACAGATCCGATCACATGATTTTTTATCTGGTTGAAAGGTTTTTTCATATAAAAATCGCCTTGTGCACTTACTTATTAATTTGTGACTGATGGTCACGTCAAATTATTTTCGGAGACCGCTGCTCTCGTCTTCTCAATTTGGTAATTATTAAAATTACCAAATCATATTCAAAATTTCAAATCAACCACTTATAAAAAAATAATAAAAATCCCATTTTCCACGGCCTCCGCACGCGTTTAAAATGACCAGCCCTCATTCGTCACTCTTGCCATTTTCTCTCTTGTTTTCTTACCAGAAGTCCGCCTCCTGCCCTCCCTCCCAGCGCGGTTCCTTGCTTTTCCTCTTCGTGCCTGATTAAGAAGGGAGGGTTGCGGCTTCTACCGCCTTCAACGCCAAGGTCAGCCCCTCCTCTCCTTTCCCAATCTCTCGTCTTCTGTGCTCACTAGCTAATCATTCGTCGGATCTGACCGTTTTCGTGTTTCTCCAAGTTTCTATACTGATCTAGCATCAATTGATGTGTGAAACGGATCAGAAGTCTTGTGTGACGTTGCGATTTGCTAAATCAGCTATTTAAGATGCAAATTTCTCCGATCAGTAAAACGGGAGGCTCGATTTGGTGTGTTTTTGAGGTCCTATCCATTCGATCTCTTATAATTTCTTAGTTTTCTTTGGTTGGTGTTCGATGCGTGGTTTTTGAAGAAATTTCGTGAGCCGATTGCATACAAGGTATAGGGATTCGTTGCGGTTTATTAGAGAAGATCTTAGGTTTTTGTTGTCATTGTTTTTTGCAGCGATCTAGATCCGTTCTCTTTTGTACAGATTTTTGTTAAACTCCCGGATGATCTGTGGTTTTCGATGTTTGATGCTCATTCGAGAGTTGTAGCAGGAACTGACGACTTCGATTAATCCAAGAGCATCGAATACCGTTTGCATGAACGTTGAGATCTTAGGAATGTCCTTTGACGGATCAGCAGTGGTTATGTTGGGACTTCACCTCTCAGTTTGACCGGTCATCCTGATCATTTAAGCTGAATTGAGGAAGTGCTTTGTTTGTTAGAGCTGGTCACCTGGATTCCTTTTGGAGTGTCCCTTCTTTTTTGACCTGTCAAAATGTTTTAAAACTATAATGTCTAGATGGCCAGATCTAAATTGTTAGGGTTCCTTCCAAAAAATGAATCTTTTATCTTTTAATTATTCTATAAAGTATGAATAAAAGTATAAGTTCTGTTTGTAGTACTTGTAACTTTCAAATGATAGAATTACGTATAAATTGATGAATATTGTTTTCGTTGCTACTTTTAAACGTTTAGATTTCCAAACTTCGTGGGTTCTTGGCTATTCTAGCTATTCTCCATGATGTTGAGAACTCACAGTTTAGAGTTAAACTGTTGTCTGCAGCCTTTTGAGCTTGATAACAATTGAAATTGTGATCTTACAGTATTCCGTTTGGAATATCCAAATGAAGTTTCAATTGTTATTCTAGCTCTCCACCATTGCCGAGCAGACGAGTTGGATGGCGGGGGGGCTCTAGAAGCACGGATTCATGCTTCACGAGCCCCAAAAGGAGAGGGCCTTGCCTGAGAATGAAAAGTGGAGCTTTCTTTAGTGATGTTTTATAAAAAGTGGAGCTTTCTTTGTGATAGAATTTTTTTAAAGAAGCAGAGATTTAGAAAATACAATTGAACTTATAATCTCACAGTATTTTTTTTTAAAAAAAAAGTAGAGCTTTCTTCTTGGTAGAATTTAATTTGAAAAGAAACCATTTTAAGCAATCTTTTTAACTTTCTTCTGTTGTGATGAGCATAATTTCCCTTGATTGAGTCAACTGAGGGTGAATATAGATATACAAGTTTTATTTTTCTGCTGTAGTTGACTTCTTATACATTGAGATAAACAGATTGTGACAAAATTCCAATGTACGCTCATATGCTTGATGCTTTATTTGTCCTATTCATCATTCTTTAGACTGTGTTGAGGGTTATAATGAATTTTGCTTGTGATGATAAGGTCATAGATGAAGTACTCTATCGTGAAGTTTCTAGTTAGGATTTTTTGTCAACTTCACCCTTTCTATTATTGTTGTTCTTTTCAACCTTTTTAAGAAATGAATATAATGGAACCTCTTGATACTCCCATTATAGATGGCTTTCCAATTCTTCAGATATTGAGCCTTTAGTGTCCTTTATCGGTTTTTGTTTCATTATAGCACTTTTCTAGATTTAGACTCAAATTGTATCCCTTTGTTTCATTATGTTGTGGGCCGGGCCGGGACTCTGGGTCTTTTCCCTGCTCCACTAGCCTGCCTGCTAACAGGATTGCAGTTCATACACCCCAATCCGTCTCAGCTCTCATTTTCATGCGACGGGTTGTTGAGGCCGGGGCTCGATCTCTAGATCTCCTTGATGTAAAGTCTTAAACATGTCTCTCATCACCAACTGTCTCATCAAGAAGGTCTTGGAATCGAGCCCGGGCCTCAACAACCCGCCGCACGAAAATGAGCGCGGAGACGGGTTGGAGTGTATGGACTGTTGTCTTGTTAGCGGGCAAGCTAGTGGAGCGGGGGAGCGGGGAAAAGCCCAGAGTCCCGGCCCGACTCATATAACACATTAATTAATGGTTTTACAGTGCTCAACTTTTTTGCTGGTTTTATCTTGGTAGAATTATATGTATTTGTTCTTAAGTATCTGTATCTGAGCTATGATTTTCCATCTAAAGCCTCTTAAGCTGCAAGTTGTTATCCTTCTGAAATCTCACCCGTCTTAAAATGAATCTATGTTGAGAGTTATGAAAGTTTCTTTTGTGATCCAGTGATCAATAGATAGCCATGATCGACATTATAATTTTCTCTTTTTATTTTATTTGTTAGATGGTGAGTTCCATTTCAAAATAGGATGTACATATGACCTCTCAAGTTTGTTCATCTAATTCCATGACTGTTTATACTTAATCCATGCTGCTCCAAAATAAATACTACCCACAGTTGCGGAAAGTGTCTGTACGAATGGATGATGAATGTGTTTGTTTATTAAAAGGGCAGCCCGGGCACAATGTATCCCCGCGTAGCGAGGGTCCCATGAATATGTTCGTTTATTGTTTTAAAAAAAATTATATATGGGCGGTGATGTTTGGATTTTTCTTTCTGCTGCCACTATGTTACATGCCCAAATGTCTTTTAACTTCCATTATAGGAATCAGTGCATCAAGTAAATTAATATTGTATTAATCCAGGCAAGAATCAGTTGCACATTAAAACCGGTGAAAAAACTTGAAATAAAAGGAAAAGAGTGATAAAATTGGTAGAATCAAGCATCATGCCTGTGTGGGTGTTGCTCGAAGCATCCGAGTGGTGATCAAAGTGGAATCACCTACCCGTTGTCCATAGGTGGGTATAAATAGGTAAACCTTTAGGAGTTACTACGGGTATGGGTTAACCGTGTACCCGAACTGACTCGTTATGCCTCCGAACCCGTTATTCGTCCAAATATACACTAACAATCTCCTCATATATTTGTGACAAATAACGTGTACGTTTCGGAGTGCAGAAAGTGGAGAATATCAAAATAAGTTTCCGATTTTACACATTTGCATAAGAGTTAGCACAGTTTTTAAAGAAAAATATAAACTTGAGTTTTAAAACAATAACATAATACATCCAAAGAAAAAAGTGCTACTCAATAATAACTAAGTTTGGAAAACGAAAAATGACTACAGATACCCGTTGTCCATAGGTGGGTATAAATAGGTAAACCTTTAGGATTTACTACGGGTATGGGTTAACCGTGTACCCGAACTGACTCGTTATGCCTCCGAACCCGTTATTCATCCAAATATACACTAACAATCTCCTCATATATTTGTGACAAATAACGTGTACGTTTCGGAGTGCAGAAAGTGGATAATATCAAAATAAGTTTCCGATTTTACACATTTTCATAAGAGTTAGCACAGTTTTTAAAGAAAAACATAAACTTGAGTTTTAAAACAATAACATAATACATCCAAAGAAAAAGGTGCTACTCAATAATAACTAAGTCTGAAAAACAAAAAATGACTACAGATAAACGTGTAACAATTCTACTCAGATAGTAGATCATCATCATCTATGTCAAAGTCCACTTTCTCTCCTCCATCTTCACCAGTGTCTGCAAGGAATTTCATGAGTCAGACTTTATGAATTCATAAACATATGCAGTGACGTATCAAAGTAAATTAGCTCTACTTAAATAAGCTTAGCACTTGTAGCAGTAGTGAAGTAACACTGTCAGCATCTCTATCCAGTCTAGCTAGGAGCAGTCAAGTTTTGATTTTAATAAATCAAACTTTTTTATCTTATTCATTAGTGACCACTACGTGCCTCATCATATGACTTGACATACCGTCATTTGCAACATTATCAAATGTGGAATAATGTGTTATGATCACTAATGTTAGATTAACTCGTACAACGACTTTCTATTTCCAGTTGAATAATTCTCAAATCAACTTACAATGAGTAAGATGTTAATTCATCAGGTGGGTGTTGCTCGAAGCATCCGAGTGGTGATGTAAGTGGAATCACCTACCCGTTGCCCCTAGGTGGGTATAAATAGGCAAACCCTTAGAAGTTACTGTGGGTATGAGTTAACCGTGTACCCGAACTAATCCGTTATGTCTCTGAACCCGTTATTCGTCCAAATATACACTAACAGCCTGTACTAGTAGATGACATGTCACATGTAGATATTTAACTCGTTCAACAAATGGAGTCCCCAAATAGAAAGAGACTTTAATACATTACAAGAAGAGTCGTCTTAGAATTTATTTTTAATCAGAAGTGTTGTATTTGATTTAATTTGGTTAGTTTTAATTTGAAAAAAAAAAATCATGGTAGAATCGAAATTAGTTTTCAGATATGATTTGATAGTAGAGTTATCTTGTAACTAATATATCTGTACGTAGAGATTTATGCATTGTAATTTCGCATAATACTGATTAGAATGAATTGAATCTCTGAGTTCTTCCTCTCCCTCCTCAAGTCCCTTGATTTATTTCCTATCTTTCTTTGATCAGTCATGCTCTTTTTACTTGGCTTCTCTAGTTTTGTTGCCTTTGCATTATTTTGGTTTCAGACTTGTGGAAAAATACGAAAGGAATAAATATTTTATTTCCTTTCTAATAATACATGCATATATGTATTTGTACACTTTTATAAGATGAAAGGGAGGAGCAATAATCCTATTCTAAGATGTGAGGCTAAACCTAAAGAGGTAATGAGCTCTAGCTAAGCCTTGATGTGGACCTTTTTACATATTTTATTTAACACTCCCATAAGTTGGAGCGTACAAATCATAAACGCCAAGCTTGGACAAGAGCTGATAATAAAGCGGACTCGGTAAGACTTTAATGAGAATGTCAGCAACTTGCCTAACAGCAGGAAAAAGTTTTAATTCCAACTTCTTCAGTTGAATCTTCTCCCGAATGAAATGAAGATCTACTTCGATGTGTTTGATTCGTTCATGGAATATAGGATTCTTGACAATATGTATAACAACCAAGGTTGTCAGGATCGAGATTCTAAGTGAGATCGTTTAAGGGGTTGGATCGGATCGTGGATCGTAAGATCCCATTACATTCTTAAAACAAGACTTAAATGATAAAATTGAATTTGATATCAATCATATCATATAATTACACAAATAATCTATACCAAAAATCATATAATTAATCATTTTCATTTGTTTACTATAAGAGTAATAAGACAATTATTACGAGAAATGTAGAATAGATCATAAGTGTAAGACAAAATAAGAACATGCATAAAGAAACAATTATGATTGTAAATGTACCCAGTGGCGAAACTAGGATTTTGAAGTCGCACGGGCACAATCTAAGTACTGTCAATTCGGGAGGTTATGGGGGCAGCGCACCCTGAGCGGGGGTTTGGGGGTAGCGCCCTCGATTTTTTTTTTCAAAGATATTTTTGTAATGAAAATATTGAACACAATATTACAAAATCACAGTGAAATCTGGACTGAAATCAGTCCAGATTTCACAGTGAAATCTGGACTGATTTCACATTGAAGAAGAAGAAGAAGACAGGGGAACCGTGCGTTTTACTCGCGCATGGGCGATTCCGCCCATGCGTGAAGGAAACACACGATTAACCCCAGAAAGCTGAATTTCACAGAAATATATGCAGACTGTGCGATTTCTTCGCGCACGGTTTGGCTGAAACCGTGTGAGAACAAAACGCACGGGTGGCAACAGAAGTCCACAGAATTGTTGTGTAAAAGGCACGATTGAAATAGACCGTGCTAAGAAGAAGAAGTAGTACCGACGGGAGCCGGAGCCGGAGCAGGGAGCGGCGACGACGGGATCGGGAGCAGGGAGGGGGATACGAGATCGGGAGCAGGAGGAGCAGGGAGCGGTAATTTAGCAAAAACCGCTCGGGCACGTGCCCTACCGTGCCCAGGGCTAGTTCCGCCCATGAATGTACCTGAGTAGTGTAACTTCGGACTCTACGTTAGCAACTCTAAAGCTAAGATGAGTAAGCATTTTTGTCTTAGCCGTCCGCTGTCTCATCTTCGTCAAACTATCATCAGTAACCAAATTATGAAAATGAACCTATAAATGAGAAAACATAAATCACAGAGATAATCAACCCAAATAACCCTTCTGTAAGTTATAACAATGACAAATTAAGTAATTAACAATGTCATCAGTCTATCAAATCGTTAAATTTGAAGTGTAAAATCTAAAAAAAATAACAAATCATTAACAAACACTTCAAATATAAGTCCTCCAGCATATCAAATACGAAATACAAAATAATGTGTAAAACAAAATAACAAATCGAAGAGTAGGTTCATGGTTCATCTAATGGTCAATGAAAACCATCAAAAATCAGAACAAATCCTTAATCGGTATGTCGATCATGTCCTCATCATCAAGTGTCACATTTTCCTCATCATCACCACTGACATTCTCGTCATCATCCATTCACCTTCACTAATATATTCGATAGCATCGTGATCACTGCCCCTTATGGTGAGATCTTCAACTGCACCTACAAAAAAAAGAATTTAATTAATAAAAGAGAGCACGATGCAAGATCTATTAAGAAAAGAGAGTCTATTTTAAATTTAATATGAAACTTACCTTTTTCATTCATTTCCGTAGTGGTTTGTTCAACATTCCTTTCAATGTTATCATGACTATATGTTTCCTGAGCATTTTTTGTTGAATAATCCTCAACCAGTTGTCCTTGCGGGGAAAAACTGGATCTTTCATCTCTGTGATTCATTCATCATCAGAAGGGATATCCTCAAAATAAAAAAACTTTTCCTTTAACTGCATATCCCTTTTATTTTGTCTTTCCATCAACTTTTTGTTATACATCACAAATACTAGATTATTCATCTACTTTTGATGTAGCTGATTTTTTTTTTGCATGAACTTTTGAAATAAGAATTATAATGCGTTAATGACAATAAGAAATCACCTGAGATTATGCTTTTAAACATACAACAATAATTGAGGCATTGAGCTCACCATCTCAAATGCACTCCAGTTACGTTCACATCCGGAAGAGCTGCATGTTAGACTTAGAACCCGAATTGCAAATCTTTGCAATTCGGGATAATTGTCATCGTATAAATCCCATCAATCAGCTGTAAATTTGAAAATTTTGCAAATACTTAAACAAAAAAGTACATTACATACTTATTGATTAATAATTTAAAATATTATAAACATAATTTGTCTCACCTGAAGATCTTTTGTTCCTAGTGGATTTTGCAGACTCTAACCCAAATAACTTTTTTGCATGTTTAAAATCATCCATTTGAATATCTATTTTCGTTCTTTTCTCTTCATTTGGAATCATCCGTTGGAGACAACTGTAGAATCGCAATTTTACTTCAGCATCTGCCCTAAATGATGAGCTAAAGTGGTAATGAGAATTCAAATAATATGCTGCAGCATGTAAGGGCCTATGAAGTTGGCTTTCCCATCTCTCATTAATGATGACCCATATTGGTTCATATCTACAACATAACACATAAAATAATAATTGCATGTTATGATATAAATCCAAACACAATGAAACTTAAAATAATAAGTAAGTTATAACTACTTACTTTCTCTTGATGTTTTCAAAATTATTTTGAATTTTCTCCTTAGCTCGATTCATCTGCTCATATATAAATCCCATCACAGGGGCCTCCGAATCAACCATTATAAGCACCTTGATGAGTGGAAATGCTGCTTTTAAACATGAAGTGACATGAGACCAAAATCTAGTTGTATTTAAAATAATTTTTTGAATTGATTTCCCCTCTTTTGAACTCGCAAACCTACTAGACTTCCATTTGGCAGACGTAAACATCGTCATCAAACCACCCTTATTCTCAGAAAGACATCTCAATGTCAAGTAAGCTGTGACAAATCGGGTAACTGCAGGGCGGATCAACTCTCTACCTTTTGTAAAATCAAGCAGCCAAGTATGTAACAAAATTCTGGAGTAGATGTATGATGTTATCTTTCTACCTTTTGCTATTGTTAATTTATGCAATTCAATTTTTTTTTTAAAATCTTCTAAAATTAAGTCAATGCAATGCGCAGCACAGAGTGTCCAATATAGATGTTTTCTCTTCTTCATTAACATTTGTCCGACCGCCTTGTAGTTTGAGGCATTATTGGTTACCACTTGCACTACATTCTCTTCTCCAATTTTCTCCATAACTTCATCTAGTATTTGAAAAACCTTATCTGCAGTTTTGGAGAAATCAGATCTATCTATTGATGATAAAAACACGGTACCTTTCGGGCTATTTATCAAGAAGTTACATATGGATCTCCTTTTTCTGTCTGACCATCCGTCTGACATAATAGTACAATCAACTTTCTTTCATTCCAACTTGTAATCCTCTAGCAACTCAAGAGTTCTGCTCACCTCTTACTTTAGATATTTTACCCTAATATCATTGTAAGATGGTGGTTTCATTCCGGGGCCGTGTTGTCCGATTGCTTCAATCATGGTTACAAATTCAGGGTTCTTAACACAATTGAATGAAATTGCGCTTGTATAAAAAAACGAGCAATTTGTTGACAGACTTTTTCACGTGCATCTTTTTTGAAAATATGACTAATAGTTGCTTGACTTGATTTTCTAACAAAAAGATCCATTGTTTCTTTTCTTTTTTGATTGGTTCCTATACCCACTTCTACTTCTTCATCATAATGAATTGCCTCCTTAATATTTCTTTTCTTTTTAACTATATCCTCTCCATGAGCTTGAAGAATATTCAAAAATTGTATTCTAACATTTTCAGATACTTTAGTGCAAGGTTCTACGTTAAATTTAGTTCCGGCTAGGTGATGTTTCAATTTATATATCCCACCAGATCTAATCACTAAACAGTACTTGCATTGCACTTTTTTGTTTGTACTATCAATTTCAATCTCATGCTCCCAACCCGGATCACCTCTTGAACGTGATGCATTCTTTCGGGACTTTTTTCCAACTGGATTTGAACCAGACCCAGAGGCAGACATCTACAAAGCCAAGTAAACATTTAAAAAATATAAGCATACATAAACATAAACCAAATAAGCATAAACATAATTTTTCAGAAATCATTCAGGAATCTGGACTGTTTCTGGGCAGAAATCAGTCCTGAAAACTGGACTGATTTCTGGGCAGAAATCATCCAGAAAACAGGATGATTTCTGCCCAGAAATCATCCAGAAAACTGGATGATTTCTGCCCAGAAATCATCCAGAAAACTGGATGATTTCTGCCCAAAAATCATCCCGAATTCTGGGCAGAAACTTGGATGATTTCTGGCCAGAAATCGTCCAGAATTCTGGATGATTTCTGGGCAGAAATCAGTCCAGATTTTTGTACTGATTTCTGGGCAAAAATCAGTCCAGATTTCTGCCCAGAAATCATCACATTTCAGTCCACATTTCAGAAGAGAAATCTGGACTAATTTCTGGGCAGAAATCAGTCCAGAAAACTGGATGATTTCTGTCCAGAAATCATCCAGAAAACCCAGAGATTTCTGGACTGATTTCTGGGCAGAAATCAGTCCAGATTTCTGCCCAGAAATCATCACATTTCAGTCAGTCCACATTTCTGAAGAATAAGAAGACCTGACTTGATCTGACCTGATCCGTCGGGGCTGGAGCACCAGGGATCCGTCAGGGCTGGAGCGTCGGGGGAGCACCAGGGAGCGTCGAGGTCGGGAGAGGGGAAATAGGGTTTAGGAAGCGGCGTCCGCTGCTTTTAAGTATTCCGCCGGATCGTGGAATCGTGGTTAGGGATCGCGATCCTAACGATTCCACGATCCGGATCGCGATCCCGCGTGAGCTTAGCCTGATTTCGATCTGGGTTAAGATCCGGATCGAAATGTAGAATCTGGATCGTAGGCGATCCAGATCGCGATCCTGACAACACTGATAACAACTTCACTGCCACAAAATAGAGTGGCATGTGAGGGAAGTCTGACTCCCAGATCACTTAGGAGACTTTTAATCATTTAATCTCAAACACAACATCAACTATTGAATGATACTCGGCTTCAACAGATGATCAAGCAACCACAGACTGCTTCTTGCTGTGCCAGGTGATAAGGTATCCACCGAAGTAAGTACAGAATCCTCTTGTGGAAAGTCGATCATCCATGGAGTCGAAATAACCAGCATCAGAGTAGGCAATAAAAGATAAAGAAGAAGGTTTGTATACAAGTCATTGTCTAGAAGCAGTCTTCAAATATTAGAGGATGCGCTCGACAGCCTGGAGGTGAGAGATCTGTGGAGCAAGCATAATTCGAATGACAACTCCGACGACAAATGAGATACCAAGTCTTGTAACTGTAAGATAAATCAGCTTCCCTACAAGACGACGATAATACTCTAGGTTTGGAAACAGTAGATCGGAGTCAGGGTCATGGGCGCAAAGCTTATGATTGACATTCATAGGTGTATCAACATGCTTGCATCCAGAATAGTCGACATCATGAAGAATGTCAAGATAGTACTTTCATTGAGAAAACAAGACCATAAGGACGTCTCATTACCTCGAGTCCAAGAAAATACCGAAGATTTCCCAGATCTTTAATTTGAAAGGTTGAGTTCAAGAGTTGCTTATCCATTTGTATTTTCTTGGAATCATCACTTATAATCAGAATATCATCGAAATAAACCAAAAGAATCATTGTGTTTGTCGTACAATGATGAGTAAAGAGAGAGAAGTCAACCGAACTTCGAATGAATTCAACATCACGAACAACTTTACTAAATTTGGCAAACCATGTTTAATGAGACTGTTTGAGATTATAAATGGATTTTTTGAGATGACAGACAAGAGACTCTCCCGTGATCTCAAATCATGTAAACAGTTTCAAGAAGATTGTCATTGAGAAAGACATTCTTGACATCCAGTTGATGTGATGGTCACTGTCGGTGAACAGTTAAGGAGATCATGACACGAAAAGTGTTCAGCTTTGTGACAAGTGATAAGGTCTCATCATAATCAAAGCCTTGTTGATGAGTAAACCCTAGAGCCACAAGACGGGCTTTTAGGCGTTCAACCGTCCTGTCTAGACTATGTTGGATCGCAAAAACCACTTACATCCCACACAAGACTCTCTTCGAGGAAGAGGGGCAATATCCCAAGTCTGATTGGCCTAAAGAGCAGACATTTCCTCATTTATATCCGCACGTCACCCTGGATGTTGGAGAACCTCCTGGATAGAGTTAGGAATAAAAATAAAGGATACAAAAGTTGCAAATTTGAAAAGTTCCAGAGAGAGACGATGTAAGGACATATAAATAGTCATGGGATGAGCAGTAAATATTGTTGTCAGATCTTCAGTCCGCGAGGTATCGTTGGTAGGGGGGTTGTCGTTGATCATCAAAACGGGGAGGATGGCGAGTGTAAACATGAATAAGGGGTGATTTGAAGGGTACGAAAGTCGAGGTTGGAAGGAGTGGTGGAAAGTGAGATGTAATAGGGATGGTAGGGCGCGGTAATAATGGAGGTGCAGGAGGAGCTGGATGGAGAGAGTGAAAAGGTTGGTTTTCGAGGAAGGTTACATCCGCAGAAATGACAACCTTGCGATCGTCAGGAGGGTAGCACACATAACCTTTATGACTCCGTTGATTTATATGTTCCTCATTTACATGCGCTACATGAGTTGGTCCGACGAAAAATCAATATTGGTAATAAATTCTATAAATCGCATGTGGATGTTCTTTGATAAGGGCAGGTATGTCATGAAGGCGAGCAGGTGATGGTGAGAATTTGTGTTGTGAGATTCCATGCGAGGTCTGCTAAAAGTTTGAGCGTTAGACGAATGGATCTCTATGTAATCATGAGACGAATCGAAGCAAATACCCATGATCTTGATATCCCTCCAAGTATGAGCATTCATCTTATATTTAATGTTGGAGATTTGACGTCATATTACGAGCCTCGGGAGTATGTGGACCCAAGCAGTGGGGACCCCCATCCGCCCACACCTCCACTCACGTTGCCTTACCACCCTCATAGTCCACCCACGTCTGATGGCCACCACTACTCACCCACTTCTGACACTCACACACCTGGAGACTAGTCTTCTTTGGTTCTACCTACAACACCCCCGATCGCACCGGCATCCACCACTCGTGAGTTGCGTTGAGAGCATCACTGAGACCAGACTCCCAGTATATTCCTACTACAGACGTTGATGAAACTTGGTATTTACAGCAGAGCTTGATCGATTCACCCCGGAACTTCGATTTCAGTACAATCGTCTTCTTTCACCGGAGATCACAGCTTTTCAGTCGGGGGGAGTTGATTGAAGAGGATACTATTCCATCAACGACACTTGGACGACCTCTGGTGGGTCTCTTCGAGTCTTACATGGCTTTCATTGAAAGAATTTCGATCTTTATTCAACAGGGGATGAATTCTTTCAAGTCGGGGAGAATGATACGAAGCAGAGACGTGGAGGATGAGTTTTGGGCCCGTTTGGGGATGATTTGGTGACTTACCATATATGACGTGCTCGGATCGATGATCCGACTCCGCAGATGCGTCTGGATTTGTGTTGCGAGTCAAAATCATATATTACTTTAGTGTTTTTGGTTTATATTTGTTGTATTTGAGTGACCTCGCCTCTAGCCATTCATAGTCGTTGATGGTGGGATGCCATAATTTTCTTTTATTATAAATAGATAGGTAGTGGGCTGGTTTTAGGCATTACAGAATTTGGAGACTTGTATTCCCGGATTCCAGCGATCCCGTCACGGTGCCGACTCCGTGGAACCTTAGGTGACGATTCCTAGGTGTGTATCTCTCTCCCCAAGGTTTGGAATAACCTAAGCCACTTTCTTTCCCTCCAAATCCCCTTGCTGCCGCCCCCAGCCCCTCCAAATTCAGCCGCCGATTGTTGTCTTGATTCCCTGTTTCAACCGGCCTGAAAATCCCTCCAACAAACCCACCTTCAGTTCTCCCTTTCCAGCCACCCACCGCTGCCCTCCTTGCTCCTCTACAGCCCACCGCCGACATCCCTTCACCCTCCAAAACCTCCTGCCGCCTCAGCACCAGCCCGGCGCCCCTCCTACAGGCGCCGCCGCTCCTCCCCTTGCCTTCCTCTGGCCGCAAACCAATAGCTGCCCCCTCCCTATTCCCGTGGAGCCACCCCCCCCCACCCACACACACAACTTCAGATCTGTCCAGATCTTGACTTGTTCGTCCAGATCTAGCCATCCAACTCACTCCCCACCCCATCTACAGCCTGAATCCCTTCTAACATATCGGACCCATCCCCTCCTCGCCCGGATCCATCTCTATCTAATCAGATCTATTCATTTTCGTCTTGTTTCCACTTTTTATCGTCGTGGACAGTCACCTACGTCGTTTTCCACGTCTCCGATTTCACCTCGGATCATCGTACACGCATCTCCGGCTCCGGATTCTTCAGTGCCTTGGTCAGCCCACTACTTTGTGAGTCTCTGTTGTATTGGATTATTTTATTCAGCATTATTATTATCAGTTGGATCGTATGCTTGTTTGGATCTCTCGTGTTGTAGGTGTTGACTTTTGATTATTATTGTGATTTGCATAGTGTATTCGCTGTGCACTCTTGCTTTGACCTTCTATGTGGAGGAATGCCTAAGGGTCTGTTTGGTACAACTCTGGCGGATTGAAAATCTCTTTTCCAGCCGCCAGAGCTGTTATTGCTGCTGTTTGGGACAGCTCTTAAATGAAATCACTTTTCGAAAAACTGCTCCCAGAGCTCTTTTCCGGAAGTCCCTCCCCCCCTGCGTTCAGCGCCTAAAAATCGCTTCCCGATTTTTTTTCGCCCCTGCGGACAGTTTCGTGCCTGAAATCTTCTTCTTCCTAGTCGTTCCACGCCGGGGAAAAACCACCTCCTCGGCCGCCGGCGCTGGTGCCTGAAGACTTCTTC
Source organism: Platanthera guangdongensis (assembly GCA_039583875.1). Taxonomy (NCBI): domain Eukaryota; kingdom Viridiplantae; phylum Streptophyta; class Magnoliopsida; order Asparagales; family Orchidaceae; genus Platanthera; species Platanthera guangdongensis. Next base: position 174,610,117 of record CM077159.1, on the reverse strand, counting down.
TTCCTTGACGCCCGCTCAGATTCTCCAATCGGTCGCCTTGAAGGCGTCGGGGACAGTTTCGTGCCGAAGTTTTCTCGGTCACTGCCGCGTGCAAAAGCGCCATCTCCGACGTCGTCGTCGCTGCTTGATTTCCCGTTCCCTCTCCCTCCAGCCAGCGTTCACATTTGCATTGTCGACGACAGTCTAGGTTTACGGTTCCCGTGCGAGGCTTCTCTACCATGTTCCTCCTCTTCTTGTCCACTGAAGATGCCTTGGTGGAAACCCTCTTCCTCTTCATCCTCTCCTTCTTCCCAGGCTCCCAAGTGTCCTCCTCCATTGCGATTCCGAAGCTTCTCCTCCATCGCGATGTCAATTTTCTTCCTTGTTTGTATATTTAGATCTAAAGAAATTGTAAATTGTTACAGATTTAAGAACTATTGAAGCATCTTCGACCATTTTGAAAGTAAGATTAATATTCATATTGTGGTTGTCATCCCTACTGCACTTTTCAATAGATAATATGCTGTTTGAAGTTGCAATTGGATTTTACTTATATTTGACAAATCTGACTCAGTTGCTATGCTACTTAATTATCTCTTTTCTTGGACAAATCTGATATTGGAGTTCACAGTTAAGGCAAGCATTTTGGGAGCTCTACCTTATTTCTCAGGAGCAAAATCGGGAGATCTCGTTCATTTGGGAGGGAGGGATGCTAGTGTCAACATTCTAGTGGTATCTTTGCGCACTTTCAAAAGTTGTTTCTCCAAACAACTAAAAATAGAAAATCGCTTTTCAAATCGCACTTCTGCACAGAACACTCAAATACTCTGCAGCTTTTCAAAACTGCTCCCCAGAGATCTATTTTAAAACAGCTCTATCCGGACAGCAGTTTTTCAATCCGCCAGAGCTGTCCCAAACAGACCCTAAGTTTGTCTCGCATAAAAGAATTATTTTGTTTTTATCATAATCATGTGTATGCTATTAAATAATTTAATACTCAATTTGAATTATTTGTCGGACTTTTGCATGGCCTATAGGATTAGGTCACCGTTTATCCGCCGCCTATTGATTCGTCATGCGGCACATTGTATAGATAGATGCCTTCTCAGACTTAATTTGATTCTCTTACGAATAAAATATGTGAACTGCCAATATATCACCCTAGGGGTTACACAAACTTTAGGGAATGGAGCTTACTGAGAGTGAATTATTATTAGAACATTAAAGGTGATGGAGCTTACTGAGAGTGAATTATTACACAAACTTTAGGGAATGGAGCTTACTGAGAGTGAATTATTATTAGAACATTAAAGGTGAACTGCCAAAATGTTAATAAAGCTTTTTGTGCCATTGGTGGAAACTAATATAATTATTGCACCATTGATTCTACAGACTTGAGAAAAAATGGCCGATGGCGAAGATATCCAGCCTCTTGTGTGCGACAATGGAACTGGCATGGTGAAGGTTAGTTAGCGCGCGCGCACACACACACATATATATATAGAGAGAGAGGGAAGGATTCTTTTGCGCAGAAAATTATGTGCGAAGATGCGAAGAAATCCTCTCCACCGTCCGATTGCATCGCACCGCCGCTGCATCACTGTGGCCGGCGGTGTGATGCAGCTTGGCCATGTGATGCAGCGGCGGCGCCGGCGGCTGCGGGCTCGCCGGCCGCCCGGGGTTCGTCGGCGGAGCCGCCGCCGCTGCATCTGTATTCTACACAGAATGTGTTCTAATTGTCCTGCTTTCTAGGCTGGTTTTGCTGGTGATGATGCACCCAGAGCAGTATTCCCTAGCATTGTTGGCCGGCCACGGCACACTGGTGTTATGGTCGGTATGGGCCAGAAGGATGCCTATGTGGGCGATGAAGCCCAGTCAAAAAGAGGTATTCTCACTTTGAAGTATCCGATCGAGCACGGCATTGTCAGCAACTGGGATGACATGGAGAAGATCTGGCATCACACCTTCTACAATGAGCTTCGTGTTGCACCTGAGGAACACCCAGTGCTACTGACAGAAGCTCCTCTTAATCCCAAAGCAAATAGAGAGAAGATGACACAAATCATGTTTGAGACTTTCAATGTTCCTGCTATGTATGTTGCCATCCAGGCCGTGCTATCCCTTTACGCCAGTGGACGTACAACAGGTTTGTAGATCTTTGGTCATGAGTCATCAACTTTATGAATCCTCATTTTCTATTTGGTATGGTTGAGCATTGCATGAGGCATTCAATCTATTCTACGCAAATTTTATTTGACATTTTTTGTCGAAGTTAACGTACATCTACCATTTTTACCTTCTCAATCATTTGACCTTAGAAGGGAAGTCTTGGCTCACCGGTTGTGTGACCTTGAGGTCACCAGTTTGAGTCTTGGAAGCAGCCTCTTGCAAAAATGCAGGGTAAGGTTTGCCTACATTTCACCCTTGTGGTGGGACCTTCCCCGCACCCTTGCTGCGCGGGGATGCTTTGTTTACCGGGTTGCCTTTTTTTAATCATTTGACCTTAAAGATGCATTTTCAAAACTCCATTGAATATGTCTATACCACATAAGTCTTTTCAATTGCATTGTATGTGATTGATGTTTCTCCCATTTATCTTAATCTTCTCATCTTATGATTGTAACTTTCAGCTTATATATCAATAATATTTTTACTCTCGTGTCTTCAGCCTCAATGGCCTAATTGTGTTTTAAAAATTTAACACCATTTTCTTAGGCTCTTCTTCATTCCACTCTTAAACCGTAGATGTTAGGTCCTTATTATTAGAACATATGCATCTAACCTAAAACTAGTTGGTTAAAGATGGAGAAGACATACTATCTATTTAGTGCACAAACACGACATTAGGTTTTTATATAAAAATATTTTTGACATGTTGCATTACATGCCAGATTTTCCGCCACTATCCTATAATTTTTTATTAATTAGGTGGCATTGCAGTGGGTTGTAGGGCCTAGCCTGCCCGTATACTTTGTTAGTACCACCTATGCAGCCATCTTAAAATGGACACCTCATATCAAATTCACGAGACTACATGAATTTCCAATTAGTGATCATAGTATTTATAACCGTCACAACTAATTATCACTCAATCATCTAATGAAATTGTTTGATTGTTAAAAAATGGATATCCAAGTATCATGCATGGTGTTTGTCAACAGGCATTGTGCTTGATTCCGGCGATGGTGTCAGCCACACCGTCCCGATTTATGAAGGGTACGCCCTTCCTCATGCCATCCTTCGTTTGGATCTCGCCGGCCGTGATCTCACCGACGCTCTGATGAAGATCCTCACTGAGAGAGGCTACTCTTTCACCACCACCGCAGAACGGGAAATTGTGAGGGACGTGAAAGAGAAGCTGGCTTACGTCGCCCTAGATTATGAACAGGAGTTGGAGACCTCCAAGAACAGCTCTTCCGTCGAGAAGACCTACGAACTTCCCGACGGTCAAATCATCACCATAGGAGCCGAGCGCTTCCGGTGTCCGGAGGTTCTCTTCCAGCCATCCATGATCGGAATGGAATCCGCCGGAATTCACGAAACGACCTATAACTCGATCATGAAGTGCGACGTGGATATCAGGAAGGATTTGTACGGCAACATTGTGCTCAGCGGTGGCTCCACAATGTTCCCGGGCATCGCTGATAGGATGAACAAGGAGATCACGGCCCTTGCCCCCAGCAGCATGAAGATTAAGGTGGTGGCCCCGCCTGAGCGGAAATACAGCGTCTGGATTGGAGGCTCCATCCTTGCTTCTCTCAGCACCTTCCAGCAGGTATTTTTTTTGTTTTGTTTTGTTTTGAAAAAAGCTTTTATTATTATTATTACTTCCAGCTGCATCAATATAGGGCCTGTATGTAGGTAGGTGAGTTCTAGCAAAGTTGGAAACTTACTTGACTTGAATCGGTATAAAACCAAGTACAAGTTCTCCCAACCCCTTTATATAAAGGGAAATAAGGCATACGATGCAATACAAGCATATATTTATAAACTAACGAGTGACAGTGCACCGGGGGCTTCTCGTGCCCTGTGCAATAGTGCCCCGGCGCCCCAGCGGGCTGTGCCCGCGCCGGCGGATGGGATATTTATTTTATATTTATTATAGTATTTATTTTTATATTGTATAGTTTTTATACTATTTAATTTTATTATATATTCTTAAATTATTTTTTAAAGTATATACTTTTTTATTTTTTATTTTATATAATCTTAAAGTATATTCTGAAATTATATATTCTTAAATTATTATATAAAATTTTTAATTATATTAATTTATTACAATTTAAAAAAAATAAAAAACATTAAGAAAAACACATTCACGGTTACCGCCACCTCCGGCGGCCTGCGCGACGCCCACCGGCCGACTCTCCGGATTCCGGCGATCCCGCCGGGGTAGTCTGGTGGCGCTCCACCCGCCGGGGTAGTCTGGCGGCGCTCCACCCGCCGGGGTAGTCTGGCGGCGCTCCACCCGCCTAGGGTAGTCAACAAATCACATCCTTATTCAATCGCTTTCGGATATATTTGAATGGTTGGGATTTATAGTAAGATTTTATCTAGTTAAGTATGGCATTGTGAATTTAAAATGTGGGATCAACTTTAAATCTTAGCCATTAAAAATGTGAATGAATGATCTATTGTGCAAGGATAAAAACTCTCCTTTCTCTCTCTATTTATATATATATATTGGAATAATTATCAAAACTTTCCCCTAGAAGTTAGTATAATTGCAGGTTGCACTCCTATTTTTAAAATTACAAAAACCTCTTCTTTAGGTTTACATTTCATATCAACAACACTAAAGCCAATTATCCCACTATAGTCGGGTTGGCTATATGAATCATTGAATCCTTTGTCGCCATTGTGCCCTATCTTTAGTCATAATCTCTGGTGGTTCACAAAAATATTTCCTTGGATTAAATCTCTAGGGGTGCTCTTTTTGTGCATGAATGTTATGAAATATAAATTTACAAGGGAGGTTTTTGAAATTCAAAAGTTAGAGGGGTGATGGGTTATTTACCGGGACCTTCGCTCGAAGTTTGTGTAATTACAGCCCGCGCCCCTCTAATTTTAAAAATTACAAAAACCTTCCCTCAATAATTACATTTCATAACGTTGATGCACAAAGTATATTTCAATTCACAACTCAAATTATAATTGAGCAAGATGTGTTTATTTTGAAATTGATTAGAATAAAGATTGGCGCATGGAAACACGACTTTATCCAGGCTAAGGCTCCGTTTGGGGGGACTTATTTTCACCGGTCAAGCGGTCACGACCGCATGAATCAGACCTTAATTAAGTCCTGGTTCATGCGGTCGTGACCGCTTGACCGGTGAAAATAAGTTCCCAAACGGAGCCTAAGTTTAGAATTTTTTTCCCAGCAATTTCAACTGTCATTGTTTCATGTTTTAATTTTGTTACCTCTAATGTCAATATGTGGCCAAAAGAACCTCTTTTTTCTCCTGTTCTTCTTTTATGGATAATCCTTGGGGCGTACGCAACGGCTTCTTAAAACATTTGAACATGCAGATGTGGATTTCAAAGTCGGAGTACGACGAATCCGGCCCTTCAATTGTCCACCGAAAATGCTTCTGAGCGTTCCTCCTGCGTCGCTGCGTTCATCACCAGTCATATTTTCTCCATGTTGCTTTCTCCAGAGATTCTTCTTCCAATCATGGGCTGCATGTGGATGTGTTCCGCAAAACCTTTATCGAGCTAAGAAAAGAACTATATTTTTTTCCCTGTTTGATGCTTCCCTTTTAAAACTGCCACCGCTATCTCGACAACTTTCCTTGACGAGTTAGGGGTTGCAGCATTTCGATTGTCTGCGCATTTTCATTGTGCTCATTTCGACTGTCTTTATATTGGTTGGGTCCGAACAAATTTGTTATTGTCATTTCAAACAAATTATAATGTTTAACGTTACATGCTGCTCTATAATTTATTTTTGTTTGGAAATTATCTCCAGCAGTAGCTCTGCTGGTGATTTATATGATTCCAGGTAAAAATATTATATGCATATATTGAAGTGTCATAATTCTGTTACCTTTACACCCACAGGTATATTTGGGCAGCAGTGTTTTTTATCTGTGAATTTTAGAGCAATGTTAAAGTCAGACCTATTTTGGCTATGTGCTGAAAGGTGCTGCTTCGGTGGATGGTATTAGGCTCCGTTTGGGTGGACTTATTTTCACCGGTCGAGCGGTTACGATCGCATGAATTAAGGGCTGGTTTATGCAGTCGTAACTGTTTGACCGGTAAAAATAAGTCCCCTCCCCCCAAACGGAGCCTTACGGAGTTTGATGGTGTTGTTCCCAATAGGACGGGAATTCGCACTCCACCTGATTGACAAATGCCTAGGAGAAAACTGCTTGATTTTGTGAATCTGTTCGATAAAGAGGTTTGAAGCTTGATATACGAAACAGAGCAGAAATTTGGAGAAGATGATGAACAATGCATTAGATTGATGATTTATTGCAATAGATTCCATTTTGTAGCGATGGATTCAGAAGTCAGAAAGGCTTGCGAGCTCTGCCTGCGAGTTTTTATTGCGTGCACATATAGATTTCGGTTACAAATAAAATTTAGATTCTGTTTGGGGGACTTATTTTCACCGGTCAAGCGGTGTCAATCAACGGAGCCTTAGTCATATGCACGTGACATTTGGGTGCGAATAGTCAAAACATGTCTGCTCTTTTAAAATTATCATTTCTAGGGGAAATTTTATGAATGCTTATTTGAGTGTCCGCTCAGTTCAGTGTCAGAGTCTTAACACCCTCAATTTAAATAAACAAACCCTTTAGTAAATTACATTATTATATTAATTTCTGAGCTTATAAATAACATATGTAGTCAAAAGTGATAGATTGATGTAAATAAAACTTAAATAAACTATTTTTTTAATTATAATTACTTTTATTAACTCTGATTAATTTATATTTTTATCAGTCTTAAGAAGGTTTGATATATGCATTTTAGCGCAATGTTATAACCAGTTTGAATTATGCTCTTTGCAATCTATTTATATCCAAAGTTTATATATATATATTTACAGTTCAATTTTTTGATATATGCATTACCTGAAAATTGACAGTCAGGTGTGTATTTATAGTCATAGATCCATCAAATGTACTGGTTTCTGTGGAAAACGCTCGAAACATCCGGAGAAAAGTCTAAGTGGAACCTGCTCTCTGTTGCCCCCAGCTAGGTATATATATGGTTAAACCTAGGGTTTAATACGCGCAAAGCCCTCAAGCCCGTTATTCGTCCGAATATACACTTACAATCTCCTGCTATATTCGTGACAAATAACGGTGACGTTTTGGGGTGCTGGAGTGTAGACAAAATAATAATCCAAACTAAGCAAAAACACTCAGGACAGATCATACTAATAAAACAAAATAAAGGTTTTGCCTAAAAGGCAAACCAACACACAGATGTTGTCCAAAACATAGTCTGAATAATTATTACAAAACAAAGACATGAATTAAACGTTTGATGATTCTACTCATCTAGTAGATCATCGTCATCTATGTCCAGGTCTACAGCTCCTCCAAAATCTCCATCGTAGCCTGCAAGGAATTTCATGAGTCAGACTCTATGAATTCATAAACATATGCAGTAACATTTAAAGTAAACTAGCTCTTATTAAATGAGCTTAGCACTTCTAGCAACAGTGAAGTAACTCTGTCAGCATCTCATTCAGTCTAACTAGAACTAGTCATGTTACCTTACTCATTACGGATCACTATGTGCCTCACCAACACATGTGGGCACACATCACGTGCAACATTATCAAATGTGGAATAATGTGCTGTGACCAATAATGTTTAGGTTAACATTTACAACGACTTTCAATTCCCAGTTGAATAACTCTTGAATCAACTTACAATGGGAGGACGTTAGGTTATCAAGTGTGGAATAACCAGCATCCAACCACCTTGGGTTTTCATCAAGAAATTATTTGGGGTTTTCAGTCTGTTACTATTTAGATGCTTGAATGTTAACAGCTATATGCTCGTACGTATCAAAACATAAACGTTGGAGGAAAGTTTCATATTTCTATGAACTTTAATCTCATTTCCCCCGATGTTTTGATTGTGAGAGCTCTATTTAATCCTTTAGTAAGGGCGTCTGCAACATTATCTTTTGACCTCATATCAACGAGGTTCACAATCTCTTGACTCGTAAGGGAGGTCAACCAGGCTTGTTTCATCCGTAGTTGCCTTCGTTTGCTATTGAATAACGTGTTCGTAACAATCGTTTTAGTAGCCTGATTGTCGCAGTAAACTGCAACAGAACTCAGTTTCAGGCTCGACAGTGGAATGTCCATCACCAAATCTCTTATTCACTCTGCCTCTTCACCAGCTGAAGCTAGAGCATAGAGTTCGGATTCCGTAGATGAGAGTGCAATGCACGACTCTCTCTTGGACTTTCAGGCTACAGCTGCTTCTCCTAGTGTGAAGAGGAATCCACTAGTGGACTTGCTGTCGTTTACTTCTGAGCATCATGATGCATCAGAATATCCTTCCAGAACTAGAGGATGACCACTATAACATAAAGCATACTGTCTGGTGTGCTTTAAGTATCGCATCAGCCTATCGAGGGCATCCCAATGGTCTTGGCCAGGATTGCTAGTGAACCTACTTAACATGCCGATCGTAAAGGCTATGTCAGGTCTCGTACAGACCATAGCGTACATGAGGCTACCAAGCAGTTTAGAATAATCTAACTGTCGAACCGCAGCTCCATCATTGGGCTTTAAGCGGTTATAATAATCGTATGGTGTCTCAGCCCCTTTACGTTCACTGTATCCTCACGTGTCCAACATGGACTGGACGTAGTGGCTTTGACTTAGGGAAATGTCATGTTTCCCAAAGCTCACTTGCATACTTAGGATAGTGTCAACTACGCCGAGCTCTTGAATGCTAAACGTCTGCATTAGTTCTGACTTAGCGTCATCCACCACGGATTGATCAGAACCAAGAATCAGCATATCATCCACGTACAAACATATTATAGCGACTTTGTCTGATCTATGACGTATGTAAAGACATTTGTCTGAGAGACTCGACAGGAATCACATGTTCTTTACATTATAGTCAAACTTTTCATGCCATAATTTCGGTGCTTGTTTCAATCCGTATAGCGATTTTAAAAGCTTACAGACATTGTTTTCATGACCGTCTACAATGAAACCTTCAGGTTGACTCATGTAGATCTCTTCGGTCAGATCTCCGTTCAAGAACGCAGTCTTAACATCCATTTGATGAACTACAAAGTTCTCAATGGCCGAAATAGCAAGAAGAATCCTAATAGTTGCTAAGTGACATACGGGTGAGTAGACATCAAAATAGTCTACTCCGCTTACTTGTGTGAAACCTTTAGCCGCCAGACGTGCTTTATACTTAGCTACGCTACCATCGGGATTTAGCTTCCTTTTCAGAACCCACTTGCACCCTACAGTTTTAGCCCCTGTTGGCTTATCAACTAACGTCCAGGTGTCGTTCTGAAGGAGAGAGTTCATCTCATCCTCAATAGCTTCTTTCCAGAGTAGGGAATCCCTTGATCTCATCGCTTCCTTAAAGGTAGATGGATCATCCTCAACGTGGTAAGTGACAAAATCACTACCGAAGGTTCTGGGGTTTCTCTCTCTCACTGAAGTCCTCCTAGACTCTAGGCCAGAGTTATCTACCGGAACGGAATAGGAGGTGCTCGGTACTGATTCAGGATCTTCCTCAGTAATAGTTGCTTGCATACCTGGGATCGTGAGGTTCTTATCTTTGAGGAATTTATCCTCGAAGAACACTGCATCCCTAGATTCTATTATGAGATTATGAGAAATATCAAGGAACCTATCTGCAGCACTATCTTCAGCACAACCTAGGTAGACACAGGTATTGGTCCTAGTTCCAACCTTAGACCGTCTAGGGTCAGGAACCCTGATATAGGATATATAGCCCCAGGTCTTAAGTCTAGTTAAAGACTGGGGGTCGCTTAAACCAAAGCTCGTAGGGTGTGACCTCTAACTTAGCATGATGAACTTTATTCAGAATGTGATTCGCAGTCAAGACTGCTTCTCCCCAATAAGCGGAAGGCATGCCTGCAGTGAGCAGCATAGAGTTCAACATTTCTGTTAACGTTCTATTCTTGCGCTCGACTATGCCGTTAGATTGGGGGGAGTAAGGAGCAGTGGTTTCTGTTATGATGTCCTGTGAAGCAAGGAAGCATCTGAACTCACTGGACATATATTCTCCTCCTCTATCACTCATAAATCTCTTTATTTTCATGCTTAATTGGTTTTCTACCCTGGTTTTGAAAATGCAAAATTTTTCAAACACTTCGTCTTTAGTTTTAAGCAACGAAATATGACAAAACCTTGTGCAGTCATCTATGAATGTGATCATATACTTCCTTCCACCTCTAGTGATAAAACTCTTAAAGTCACAAATATCGAAATGTATAAGCTCAAGAGGTGTTGTGCTCCTAGTAACCGTGCCAAAAGGTTTCCTAGTGATCTTAGTCTGAGCACACACTTCACATTTTCCAAGAGGAGACTTAGTGTCTAATGTGATCTGATGAGTTCTAGCGACTTGGAACATTTTCATGTAGTTTACGTGTCCTAGTCTCTCATGTAGAGTCCTAGGGCTAACTAAATTCAATTGAACTTGTTGCACTACTTCATTTGCTAGACTCAGACGGTACATCCTATTTTGGACGTAAGCACATCCAAAGTAGTGAGAGTTAACTGACAGAGTCACTCTATCGCTACAGAAGGTAATTGACATACCAGCATCACACAACAAACTAATAGACACTAAGTGTAACAGCCCGGCCCATGGCACTCAGAGGCTCATCACAGCATGGCCCAAGCTCCGGCACTGCTACAGGGCTGCAGCCCAATACACCCCAACGCCTCTCCGGCCTGTTTCTCAGCACGGTACGTTGTTGGCGCTAGGTTTCGAACCCGCAACCCTTGATAGCAACTCGTCCAACAGTGCTCATCACCGACTGAGCTCAACAACGTACCGTGCTGAGAAATAGGCCGGAGAGGCGTTGGGGTGTATTGGGCTGCAGCCCTGTAGCAGTGCCAGAGCTTGGGCCATGCTGTGCGCAGCCTCTGAGTGTCATGGGCCGGGCTGTTACACTAAGTTAACAGATAAAGAAGGAATGAATTTTACGTTCTTTAAAATTAAAGACTTACCTAAGGAGAGCATCAGAGTTGTGTTCCCCACCTTCAATATGTCAGTTGTTCCTCCATCTTCTACAGTCACTGATTCCTTTGCATTCTTCAGCCCTGTCAAAAGATTAGCATTGTTGCAAACGTGGCACGTTGCCCCAGAATCCAGGAACCACTCTGTGCTGGCCTGCTCGTGTCCGACCATGACAACAAAGTCAGATGGCTTAGCTTGGCTAACCAGACGAGCCTGGTTGCCCTCTTGTGGTGCCTTAGTTCTTTCCTTCCTCGGTAACTTGCAGTCAGATGCACAGTGTCCCCACTTGTTTCAGTTAAAACATTTACCCTTAAATTTCTTAGAGGGTCTACTCGGTCCTGCAACCTGAGAGCTACTTCGAGAGGGTTTGGTCTTGTGAGGGGGAGGAGCACGCTTAGAGCTTGAAATCATGTTGGCAGCAGCCTTCTGTTTGCCAACAGCTTCCAAGGCGTGCTTCGTCCTGTTCTCATCCTCAATGCGTATGAAACGCTTGAGGTCGTTCAGACCAACCTGCATCTTCTTGCGGTACATCTCTATTTTGAAATTGTACCATGAGGATGGCAACTTATACACAATTGTGCCCGCAAAAAAAACTATCTGACAGACTAATAGACTCACTATGCAGAGAATCAGCCAAATTTTCAAATTCGGATACCTGAGGGAGAATGACTTTCTCCTCGTCGAAGCTGAAGGAGTGGAACTTGTCCACCAGATGAGCCTTGGAGAGGTCCTCCTCCTGCTTGAAGTGCTCCTCCAGTGCTTCCCAGATCTCCTTAGCAGACTACATCTTGATGTAGTTCTTGGCTAGGCTGGAGGAGAGGCAGTTCAGCAGGTAATCCCTGCAGAAGTCCTCATCTTCGACCCAATGCGCCTCATCTTCAGTCCCAGCAACGTCAGCACGAGTAGACTTGATGGTGTAGAATACGTTCAGGTATTTCATCCCGAACTGGGTGTTCAACTTCCAATCACTGAACTCTGTGGCAGTGAACTTCTCCAATTTGTTCATGGGCATTGGAGAGGAGAAGCTGGAGTTCCTCATCTTGACTTGCTTTGTAATCCCTAACTGGATCCAAGAAAACCCAGCACACAAGAGAGAGGGGAATGGAGACGGCTACACGAGCTCAGCAACCGTGGATCGGCTCCACTGGAACGGCGATCGTCAACTGAAAAGAGGCGATCGTCGAACGGAAAGACAATCGTCGACCGGGAATCGTCGAACGTCGACCGGGGAACGATCATCGAACGTCGACCGGGAATCGTCGAACGACGACCGGGGAACGATCGTCGAACGTCGACCGGGAATCGTCGAACGTCGACCGAAGATCGTCGAACGGACGAACGTCGACCGGGATCTGCTAAGAGATCGTCGAACAGGCGATCGTCGACCGAAGATTTGCTAAGCGATCGTCGAACGGGCGATCGTCGACCGAAGATTTGCTAAGCGATCGTCGAACGGGCGATCGTCGACCGAAGATTTGCTAAGCGATCGTCGAACGGGCGATCGTCGACCGAAAACCCTGGATCCGCGACGGGGAAGACGTGACGGCGAGCTCTTTGTTCAGCGGCGGCGAACGCGACGGCAAGCCCAAGCAGGCGGCTTCAAGGGACGCGAAAGGCCCAGGAGCGATCGACGATCAGGATGCAGAGAACCGCGAACCCTTTGTTCCGCGAAAGCGAACGCGACGGCGAACCCTTTGTAGGCGGCTTATAGAGCGACGACGTCGTTCTTCACTCCTTCGTTCTCCGTCAACGAAGGAAGAAGGAGGCGGAGAAGAACAGTGGCGAAAAGGCAAAGGAGAACGACGACAACTATCGGGAACAAAGTTGAACCCTAGAATCGCGAGCGAGCGCCAGAGGAAGCTGTTTCGAGAATGTGGAAGGCGCTCGAAACATCCGGAGGAAAGTCTAAGTGGAACATGCTCTCTGTTGCCCCCATCTAGGTATATATATGGTTAAACCTAGGGTTTAATACGCGCAAAGCCCCCAAGCCCGTTATTCGTCCGAATATACACTTACAGTTTCATTTTCAAATACATTTGTTACCAAAGCCCAAAATATGCACGGTCCTTATTCTCGTTCGAGAAAACTGTTCATTCGAGCGCATGCTCGGCTCGCTGGATGAATCTTCTCAATCCATCCATCAACGGAGTCAACAGTGCCGAGTCCAACCCCATTTTCACCTCCTACCCCTCCGCTACCGTACCTTTAGGTGACCAGGCAGAGTACATCGACTCGAGTAGATCTACAGCGTGCCCTTCGCTGGGAGAGGCGAGGGTTTTTTTAGGGCCGCAAGACTTCAATTACAATCAGGGGTGTCCAGGCAACCAAATTGGTTGTTTGTGCAGTCAACGACGTCGCACGGGCTCACCAACAACGATACGACAAATGTCGAGAGAACCGGTCTCGCCCCGCCAGCGATGGCCCCACCATTGGGAGAGGCGAGGGTTAGAAGGAGCAGGGGCGAGACCCCGGCCCCCAGCCGGTTTTTAGGGCAGGGGTTAGAAGGAGCAGGGGCGAGACCCCGGCCCCGAGGACGGTTAGGCTCGCCCCACCAGGCCGCCAGGCTAGAAGGAGCAGGGGGGATGCTAGGATTTTTGGGTGCGATTATATTTACTAAAGCGAGAGATTGTAGATTTTTTGAGGGGTGCGAATAGCAGGTCTTGAATAGCTTATGGCTCAGTTTGGCGCATCTGTTTAGGAGAGTTGCACACAGTGGATGATGGAAAACTTGAGACAAATGTTAATCCCACTGGCAAATTATTCCACCGTCGACTTTTTTTAGCTACAGAGTTACTTTTCTTCTTCGATTTCATCAGGCGCAAGCTTCCAATCCTGCCATGACAGAAAGAGGATCATCATCTTGCCCCACGACCCTTTAATTTAAGATTTTTTTCTCTCAGTCTCAGAAGGCGCAAACTTCCATTCTGCGAGCTTTCAATCTGGTCATGGCACTCGTCTCAGTCCTGGTCAAGGAAGGAGGGGTCCAACGCCCAGTTTATGATCTCAGTAAGGTCCTATCAGACATCAAGAGTAGATATCCCGCGGCAAACAAAACGGCTATGGCCTTGGTATTTTCTGCAAGGAAGCTGCGTCCGTGCTTCCAAGCCCACACCATCAAGGTGCTTACGGAGCTACCGCTCAGCACGATCCTGCAAAAACGAGAGGTATCAGGGAGGCTAGTTAAATGGGCGATGAAGGTGGGAGAGTTTGACATCCAGTGCCTGTCAAGACCCATCATAAAGTCCCAAGTTTCTGGCAGACTTTGTGATGAAATGCACAATCCCCCCAGTGGATGCGCCCAACCTTGACTGCTCAGGTCCCATACTATGGGTCTTGTATATTGGCGGGGGCGTCAGGACCCGAAGGGACATGCACAAGCTTACTGCTGGCGAGTCGCAGAGGAGTCACCCTCGAGTATGCACTTAGGCTGAAGTTTCCGGACACTAACAACATCGCAGAGTATGAAGCCCTGATCACCGGCCTTCGCTTGGTTGTCAGCTGCAGAGAAGAAACTTAACCATAAACACAGATTTTCAACTGGTGGTCTCGCAGGTCAAGGTGGACTACGAGGCCAAGAACGAGCAGCTCGTGCAATATCTTCGGCTAGCAAAGTCGCTCCCCAGAAATTCCAAATCTGACCCAATCCTCCACGTCCATGGGGAATTAAATACCAGAGTCTACGCACTCTCTAAACTCATAAGCTCCACCACGGGATATCGGTCAAGGTGTCGTACAATTGAATACCTAATTGTCCCCAACATCAACGACCCATGGGAGATCGCCGCCATAATAGAGGGAGAACCCTGTTGGATGGATCCCATTATCACTTACCTGGAGGATGGGCAATTTCCTGAAGACCAGCTAAAGGCAGGACGACTGCGGATCTGCCATGCCACATTCTCCGTCATCGCCAACGAGCTTTACAAGTGCTCTTTTTGTAGACCCTATTGAAGTGCATAAGCTCCGTAGAGGCAGGCAACGCCCTAAGGGAAATTCACGAGGGAATATGCAGAGAACATATGAGAGACAAGATTTAACACTAAAGGTCTTACGCTAAGGACTCTATTGGCCCACTTTAAAGAAGGATGCCCTTGACTTTGTTCAAAAGTGCGATAGTTGCCAACTTTATTCCAACATGCCTCATAGCCCCCCCCCCCGGTTGGGCTCACTCCACTTGAAGTGTGTAGCCCTTCGCGCAATGGGGGATCATTTTACTCTGCCATTTCTCAGCAGCCTTCGAGCAGAGGAAGTTCATCATCTTGCCAGTCAATTACTTCTCTAAATGATTTGAGGCAGAGCCACCAGCCAAAATATTTGAGGAGAACGCCAGCAGTTTGTTTAGAAAAACATCGTATGCCGCTTTGACATCTCAGCAACAATTGTCGTCGACGATGAGATGCAATTTACGGAGAAGACATTCACAAAAAATGTGCGAGAATCTAAAGATAGAGCTCCGTCATATAGTTGTAACACATCCACAAGCTAACAGTCAGATTAGGTCACTAACCGCACCATCCTAAGAGATCTGATGACCCACCTCCAGGAAGCAGGGGAATGGGTGGACGCCCTCCCCAACGTGTTATGGGCTTACCACACAGCAGAAAGGACCCGACGGTGGAGACGCCCTTCAACCTTTGCTATGGGTTAGGAAGGACATTCCAAGCTCCCACGCTCGAGCTTTCGACTCAGAAGAGAATGAGGCGCTCCTTCAGAGAAACCTAGACTTGGTCCAGGATCCGAAAGGACCCCGAGTCCTTCTACCCCTAAATACTAGGGCAAGTTTACGAATTCCAACTAGAATGAATCCGGAATCCTTCCACGTTGCCGGGTAAAATTGGACTTCGAGTCCATCCACACCACTAAGGCAAGGGGGTAGATGTCCCTCCACATAACACTAAAACAACGAACCCCCATCACTAATGCTCGGGGACAATTGTCAAGGGCAACGCACGATGTGTATGGAACATGAGGCACCAGATACATCCAGATCGTCACATCGTATGAGAATGTCTTTGTAACCCCAAAGGGCGTCGCGAGGTCCGCATGACGAACGAAGGCAATACGCGAGTAAGCAACCAACTACGAGATTTTCATCCTTAAGATTACGTTAAAGCGATCAACCCATACCTCCCCACAAAACAAAAAGGACATCTCTTCGCGCAAATGAAAAATAATATGTGAAATGCGTATATTGAAATTTTTTGAATTCCATAGCTCAAAGTCGGTACAATCAAGAGTAAAATTTATTCGGACTCATCCCTTTACAATCCATGCCCCGTGAAAATTTTGGAGCACCTGATGGAGTTTCCACTAAAGCCTTTCGAATCAAATCGGATCAAAATGCTAAAGCAAGCCGACTCGACCATGTGAACCATGCACGCATACGGACGACCAACGCTCGCGCGCGTCACAACAACCCCCCCCCCCCCCCCCCCCAACCCCCACACACGTGCAGTTGGCCTGCTCGCACAACCAAACCACACGCACGCGCGTCCGGCTAGCCCCAGCTCGCCCGCAGCCGTTTTACGCGCACGACCAGCTTCCCCCCCCCCCCCCCCCCCCCGCAAGTGCACGCCGCCAATTCGCAGCCTGTGGTCGCTTCTGGCGGCCATCGTCGTCGGGCAACTTGCCCGGACCGCTCGAACCACCTGGGGGCGTATTCGTTATTTCTGGAAATTGGTAATCCAGGTGATCGGAATGTAGCAACATCATTCATCAACTCAAAATTCAGCCGATCGCAATTACTAACACGTCCATTCAAGAAAGCTATAAAAATGCCCCCGAACATTCATTTGAAAACAAGCAACCAGAAAGACTAGAGAGATCCGAGATTTTTCGGCAAGAGGGTGAAACTTAAAATGTTCCTTCGCTCAGAATTCCCTCTTCTAGCTCTCAACTCTCACCGAAATGTTTAGCATATAAGAGTGTACGTCTCACTTGTGAAGGGGGAAAAAGTGACTACCAACATTGAATATATAACGTTAAACCTCATCTTAATATATATTTTTTCTACTAAAATTAGGTCAATGGGGGCGATGCCTTAAAACCACCTAGGTTTAGTTCATACCGCCTGTATAAAAGGGTCGCTTCACCCGTCGACGATCCGCTTTGTCGCCCTCTTCAACTCCTCCTTTCCGGCAGCTAACGGGAAGGGCTTGTTCATTCCGGATCGAAAGTATGATTTCTCTTGATTCTTCCTCTCTCATGGATTTAAACTCATTACACTTTCTTTTTGGATCGAAGCTACGAGTTCTTTCAAGTTCTGCCACATAATTAGACCTCACTTGAAAACAAGCTTTCTTTCTTTCTTTATAATTTTTGTGTCTCTTACTTACACTCGCTCTACCACCGAAATAGTGAAGTTAAATTATTAATTTCGGTTCTGTAGGGTTTACCTTTTTTCTCGAAGTTGTAGATTTTAGGGTTTTGTATTGCCCCAAATTATTGGTAAGATGGAGTCCCGGTTTCTTTTTGAGAAGATTTGTTCGTTGATTTACTTGTTTATCTTGAGAATCTCAGGATGAGTGAGGATAGAAGCAGGAGCCCTCCACCTGCTCGCCGGTTCCGGGGTGAGCGAAACACTTACCGCGACGCACCATATAGCAGAGACCGTTCTGGGTACAGGTGCGTTTGCATTATACGATGGTTTAGTTTTGTCTGAATTCATGAGCTCCTTAATAGTCTTCCCAACATGTGTTCTGTCGTTCATGACCAGATCTCTTTCTTATTTTTAATTTTAGTTGCTCAAGCAATTACATTGTGGTTCTTTAATTGTTAGAAATTTATCTCCTTTGTGGCTTATTTGCTCCAACCGCATTTCTCCCATTGCTCAAGTAAAATTGCACCGTTTTGATATTTTGATTGGGAGTTTTTAAAGGTTGTATAAAAAGGTGAGGAATTAGAAAGAAAGACAATGCATTTTTTTGACAAATTAAAATAAAGGGAAAGGAAATAGAAAAGGATGAAAGAAATTTCCTCCTTTTGTGTGATTTTGTTTATCTCAAGGAATGTGTTGAAGTGGAGAGAAAGTAATTCACTTAGGTAAACATTTATTAATACAAATCACCATTTTTATAAAAATGGAATAACGTCTCATTTCTTAATATATCTTCATTCCTATGAGGATATCTATGTGAAATTATTACTAGATATTTCTTTTCCTTTATGTTCTGATAGTCTTAGGCTCCGTATGGAGTGGTGATGGTGGTCTTGAACCCGGTGGTTATGAACTATCGTTCGTGACAGCCCAACCTCACCCAAGGGACTTCATCCATTTTTATGTTCAAAACTAGTTTTTTCTTGGTGGTGGTCATAACTATTGTCATGCCAAGCACACATTTTATAATTGTGGTGTTTTTGTCCAAACTCACCGGAGAAAAAATACTCCGCCAAACGGAGCCTTAATCAAGGATGAGATGAATGTTTCTCTCTCTCCTTTTCCCCATTCTATAAATTTTAGTCTCTTATTTA
Organism: Platanthera guangdongensis; assembly: GCA_039583875.1. Lineage (NCBI taxonomy): Eukaryota > Viridiplantae > Streptophyta > Magnoliopsida > Asparagales > Orchidaceae > Platanthera > Platanthera guangdongensis. The sequence goes on along the minus strand of CM077159.1, from coordinate 174,591,455 downwards.
ATAAATCAGAGTGAGAGTGTAATGTATTCGCTCCTCATTTTAGTTTATCCATAATTTATATCTAATTGCTCCTCATTTTAGTTTATCCATAATTTATATCTAATTGCTCCTCATTTTAGTTTATCCATAATTTATATCTAATTGCTCCTCATTTTAGTTTATCCATAATTTATATCTAATTTGTTTTCACTTCGACAACAGATTGCCGAAGAACGAGTTAACATTCATGAACCTTTTTCCTCTACTTGACAACTACAGTTAGTTGACATGATATCAATTACATTGCAAAAGCATTTATCTAGTTTTTAAATCTTCAAATTGAATTGCCAACAATATCTCTACAATAAATTGGTTTTACTTACCAATAATGTGATTTTTAATGACTATCTTATATGAGTTACCTACTTCTGGTTTAAGAAGGTATTCCCTTAAGAAGAATTTTATTTATTAATGTTTTGCAGTTTTTTTTTATTTTTGCGGTGGAAGGATTTTTTATGAATGCATGAACGACAATTACAAAGACAGCAGGACTGCAGTTGGAGGAAATGACATTTTATGATAAAACAATGAGTTGTAATAATTAAATTGTTATATTAAAGAGATGGATGGAGCAACACATCAGCACCTGTTAAATTGAAGATACTGACTGTGATACATAGATTTATGATAGTTTTGATGTGCACATTTTTCGGAAAAGATGAACCAATGTAGCGGTGGCGGACGCAGAAGTTATATTCTGTGTGAGCGGAGTACAAAATTATTCGATAAAATAAATCAACTCAATCTTCTTTTAAATATGTCTATATTACAGTAATATATTGTTTATATTACAATAATATCACACAATTATTTAAATAGTTGATCAATTTGAGAAAAACGACATCATATATCTCAATTCATCATTATTTATGAATTATTTGAATATCATCATCTTTTTAAATTTTAAATGTTTCAAACAATAACTTAATAAAAAACTTGTTTATATACAAAAACTTTAAACAACTAATATGTTTATATAAAAAATAGACAACAATATAATAAGAAAAAATAATAAGAAACAACATAATAACAAACTTTTTTATAAATAAAATATAAAAACAACATAACAATAAATTTATTTATAAAATATTTTGTCAAAAATATAATAACGAATTTGTTTATAACAAAAAATTAAACATCAATATAACAACAAACTAATTTTAATATTATTTTAAATAACAAGAGTTTGTTTATAAAAAAAATATTTAATCAATAGCATAGCAACCTTGTTTATACAAAAAATGTGGTTGGTAGGAATTAAACCCTACACCTCTAAATTACTAAAAAATAACTCTACCAACTATGCCAAGAAAAACACTTTAATAGATATAATTTTCTTTCTATATATTAGTTTGTAATGTATCTGTCATGATAGAGATATTTCTCATTAGTGAAAGATAGCATTTTTAAATTTCAGTGTGGGCGGTCGCCCACTCTCGGCCATATGTGGGTCTGCCCATGCAATGTAGTGGATTTTTTAAATTACTCTTGAGGATTATAAAGGAAAATGAGAAGTTTTTTAAAAGATGCTGTGCTTTTAGATCAATACCTGCAACCAATTATGTTTCTTTAATTCATGTATAGACATCATTATAGTAGAAGATTTTTTTAGGCATGTATGATTCACATGCAGTATGTGACCGATATGTGGTAATAAATTATTTTTTAATACTTCTATCTTTGGTTAAGGGGTTATTAAAAACTTCTTATGTTTACTTATATTAATGAGCTGAGAAATACAATTTTCGTACAAGTGCTCTTGACAACATTCTACAATTTCTTTAATAATTACTCTTGACAATTCATGCAAGTGGATACTTGATACATTCTCGTCTTGTTGAAGCATGAATGATCCTCTGTAAGTGTCAGAAGTTGCAAATGTCTTATGATATTTAAACCTATTTGTTTACAACTCAAATACATAAAGCTTAGGCCACGTTTGGCGTGGCGCTTTTGCTCATGTGAGTTTGAACAAAAATGCTACCATTATAAGATTGTATGTTTGGCATGACCATGGTTATGTACACTACCAAGAAAAGAAAATTAGTTATGATTCTTATGAATATAAAAGTGAATGAAATTCTTTAGGTGAGGTCTGGTGTTCATGAACATCGGTTCATAACCACCACATTCACAACCGCTACTGCCGTGCCAAACTGAGCTTTAATGTTATTTTAGCATCGCACATAACTGCATGCAATGGAGTAATGGCATAATATTCAAAAGTTGAAAAAGCTTATTCCGGATGTATTTGTTGCATTTTTAACAGTTTAATCATATTATATACTTCAAGCATATTAAACAAAATAATATTACAGTCAAAGTTGACTTTTTTATAATTTTGCTTATTTGTATTGAACGATATAAGGTAACTTTTCAATTAGCATAATTTACCAATTTTGTTACCATTGTCATATTAACAATTCATGCTAGTTTAATTTTACACTTATTGTGGAATTTTATCTTCAGTGTACTCACATGGAATTTATTTTTTATTTCAGGCAGGTTGTGTGCAAGAATTGCAAGCGTCCTGGTCATTTTGCTAGAGATTGCTCAAATATAGCTGTCTGCAATAATTGTTCACTTCCTGGGTAACTTGCATTGGTTGAATCTGTTTTGTATTAATCATCTTTCTTAGCTATCTATTTTCTTCATAATTACACTGTTCTTGATTTTCTCTTATTTTCCATAGTGATCCTAATTACCATCTTAAAGATTTATGCAAACCCACTTCTTAGATTCTTGCTTATTTTGAATTTGTGATTGATAATAGTTTTATAGTTATAATGGTATAATCAACAATGATAAGCCATGCTTTGTACTTTGTTAATATGAAGCATTGAATATCCTTTTGCTTTACAACCCATTTTTTTGTCTCATAAAGCACTATCATTGCCTTTTTGTTTCATTTGTGCAAGCATATCCCAAAATTGAAGTTCATTATTATATATGCAATAAATTGCACTTGTTTACTCCTTGTCTCATTATAACAACCATCCTTAGCTGCATCCAAATTATTGGTTTAGGATTTTAGTGTTGAAAAATGGTGAGGGTTGTGTTAGGTAGACGACCAACGTAAAATTTAATCATGCTTATGAACATGGGTCATTTGAGAAATTGTGCAAAACCTAGGTTGTTCCCCGTAAAGAACGCATTGCATTGTCCAAATGTGGCGTTTTGGCAAGGACCGTTGCATGTCCAGGATTTGGGTGTAGCATTAAATTTGCAAGAATCTGCGTCTTATGGTTAGAATGTGACATCTTGGCAAGGACAACTGCATCTCAAAGAAGACTTGAGTGTAGTGTTAAATAGACAAAAGTCCTCACATATTAGTCGTCCTAGAAAAGTGTGTCGTAAGAATTATGATCGACTTAGGTTTGGAAGTTAGAATATAGGTACACTAATGGGAAAAGCGATGAGAGTAGTTAATACGATGATTATGAGAAGGATAAATATTTTATGTTTGTAAGAGACTTGGATGAGTGGGTGAGAATGATACATTTTTAGATAATTCAAGTTTTAAATTATGGTACACAAAAAAAAAAACAAGCATTGGAGTAGGTAATATAGTGGATACTACTTGGAGGGATGAAGTTGTTGGGATAAGTAGAAAAAGTGATAGAATTTTAGCTTTTAAATTTGTCTTAGAAAAGGAAACTATTAATATGATCAGTGCTTACGGGACACAAGTAAGATTGAGTGAATCTATTAAAATGCAATTTTGGGAAGACATAAATGATTTAGTAACAAAAATCCCACAAAGAGAGAAGATTTTTATAGAAGACTTAAATGAACATATAGAGAAGAAAAATGTAGATTATACAACCGTTCATGAAGTATTTGGATAAGAAGAAAAAAATGAAGGACAACATTTTAGACTTCCCTGTAGCACATGCGCTAATTGTGGCAAATATGATCTTCATAAAGAGAGAAGAACATTTAATTACGTTTAAAAGCTCACCAAATAAGTCACAAATTGATTATTTTATGACTCACAAAATAGATAAAATGATTTATAAGGATTACAAAGTCATACCAGAAGAAAGTTTGACAACACAACATATGTTAGTAGTGTTAGACTTACAAATTAAATATAATAAATCAAAACAAGAACAAAAATTTTGTCAAAAATTCTGTAGTGGAAATTGATGATCGAAAAACAAGTTGCTTTCAAAACAAGAATTATGGAATAACAAGTTGATGACCTTTATGTTGATCCTAGTATTTTATGAGAAGTTATGTCTTCGCATTTAAGGATAAGTGGAAAGAACGTACTTGGAGTATCAAAAGGTCCTGCGCTCCCAAATAAATAATCTTGGCGGTGGAAAGAGCAAGTGCAAAGACAAAATTGATGCAACCCGCGTCGCGTCGTTATTGTTATTATTATCACACATATTTTCTTACTTTTGTAGCGCACGTTTTCACGCATTTTTGGGTTGTTTTGTAGCGTAGAGTTGTATTGCGCGTGTTATGAGTGCTTGAGTGTTGTTTTGTACTTTTGTATCGCGTGAGTTGTTCGCAGAAGTTTTGATTTGGCTCGTTGGTGTGACTGACCAACGAGACCCTAAATGCATAGGTCCGATAATTTTAGGAGATAAGTTAATTTAGGGCAAGCTTCTATTAATTAGCTATTTTATTAAACGCCTCATTTACCTACTACCGGCCCGTGCCCTGAAATCCCCCACATTTACAATTATCAAATCCTTTTAAGTCTAATTCCAAAGCATTCTGCTAACCTATCTTGGAGCCCATCCCCAAAGCCCATCTCAAATTTGCCAAATGTCTGCCATTAACAAATCCTGCCCTAATCCTATGTGTTATAAAAGGATTTCCCATCTCACTGTTTAGGGCAGCTGGGAAATGAATTGAACGAACCTTTGTTTGGTTCATTTGGTTCTCCCAGCGCCACTTTTCTCTGCCCCTTTCTGCATCTTGCCGCTCGACGGAACTCGTCGATGACGCCAGATCCTCACCAAGCTCCCGTCGACCACTTTGCAGCCTCTAACTGCTTCTCCGGCCCCGTTCCCGGCAACCCGAGTGCCCTCCGACGAGTTTTTCTCTTCCAGGCAACTCCACAGGCCTTCCCCTGTTCTGTAGTAGAGCCACTGCATCCAGTGAAGCAAGCTTACAGTGGGCTCCTTCCTTCCAGCCGGGTACCACTGCTGTCCAGTGGTCCAACCCCCCTCCAGTCAGTTTCCTCCAGCTCATCCAGGCCCTCCCGCGTCCGGCAAACTTCCCTTATGGAGTTTTAAATAGAACAACCTCTACAACCTTCTTCCTCGCCCACGAGAAGACCCGTCAGCCGCTGCCACTCGTCCCGGGGTATACCTCTCACTCTCCACCACTAGTCATTTGATGCTGAAAGTATTTAAAGATGAACAGTTAATTAATAAAGCTTGCCCTACTAATTTCATCTCCTGATTGTCATTTATTTTTATATCTGGAATATTCACCACCTCTTTCTGTGCCTGTGTAATTAGTTTCATGACGTTGTATGTTCGTGTGGTAGTGTTTACATTCGTGTGCGACGCCTAAGTCGTTTTGACGTTAAAATAGGCCGCGAAATTCTCTCGAGCCGCATTTATTTTTTTAAAAGATCACATTTATTAGCTTTCAAAACTACACCCCCATGTTGGTTCACATCAGTTTGGTGTGCCTGCTGGGATATCTTACTCCTATCATGTTATAGCCGAGCACCGGTCGTTTTCAAATTTTAAGTTTAGAAATTTTCGTTTTAAAAAAGGATGATTTAGATGCGCTTATTAAAGCTTTGCGGAAAGATATTGAGTTTGTCACTACATAACTCAAGCATAATCTGAGTGGGTTGTGCACCTCTGTTCACAACCTTGAGGTGTCAATGCACAAACATTATGCTGCTCCTGCATACCTTCCCACTTCATATCATATAGTGGAACCCGAAGTTAGGTGTTTCGATAGTCCTCCACATCTTGTCAGTTTCACGACGAGCACTTTAGCTCCACCCACCCCCACTGTGACACTCACTTCAGTCGAGGAGATTCTTCCCGAGCCCCTGCTCCAGGAAGAAAAGTTTCCCCTATCTTTATCACTCCGACTGATGTCGTGACTCCACGTGTCTCCACTACAACACTCCCTTCAGTCGAGGAGGTTCTTCCCGAGCCTTTACCACCCCGACTGAATTCGTGTCTCCACCTGTCTCCGTTTTAGCACCTCCTTCGATCGAGGAGGTTCTTCACGAGCCCCTGCTCCAGGAAGATAGTTTTTTTCCTCCTCATTCCTTCCTCCCGATTGACATGGTGTGTCCACTTCCCCCCACTGACTTACATCCTTAAGCCGTTGAGTTGTTTCATGAGGCCCCACTTAAGGAGGAGGACTTAACTATGGCGGTGCAGGAGCAGTGGTGGGAAACACTCACCTGGTGTATGAATCAGCTGTTTTTGTATGGAAAAATTTATGAACTGTCCCTTGGAAAACTGTATTTGCAGTGCTGTGTGAAACAGTGGTGCAGAATTAAACAGTGATGCAGAATTAAACAGCGATAGGTAATAATTAAACAATCTTTAAGAAATCTAAAAATAAAAAATAATTGCGTTCGACTTAATGTTATGACCTTAATTAGTAACATTAAATATATTAATACCCTTGATGGGGCCCACAAAATATGTTCGTGACTTGGTGAGCCGAAAATCTCTTTAAACGGACGTCAGAGGCACACACCTATGCGCGCATCGACTCGCTCGACGAGCTAGGACGTCAGTCTACATCACGTATCCCCAAAATAAGTTTAGATGAGCATGTGAAATGTTTTAATTATAAATTAACTATCGACGTCTGAAACTTCTAGGTTATGTATAATGAGGGAGCCGAGACAATACTCCCTAGAGATTTTCAAACCAAACTGCTCCAATTCGGGGACACCCGTATTCAAGACAGACGATCATCAACATTAATATAAAATTTAATATATATTGGGATACTGTTAAATAACATTTTGCAGTACTCGAGCAGAAACAGGAGAAATTACGATTTCATCCCTAACAGAATTCTCGCATAGGTATTTTCGGGCGAGCGTATGTCGTTCAGTGAATTCCAAATTCCGGACGTTAGGACGCACGCTTGCGCCTCGCTTTGCTTCCACTAGGACTTCACTTGTTTCCGGTTCTACCTATTCACGAGTGTCTTACCCCACACACCGTGCCCCGCATTCTCTGAAAGCTCTAATAATTAAACTGTTTAAACATTTAAATATTTGACATGAAATTTCGACTAATGAATTGCTAGTTTTATGAGGGCTTACTTTTAAGGTTTAATGGGTCCAGGCATGGCAAAACAATATGCAATCTATTACGATCGACGCTTGGACTTTCTACTTGCAGGTTACATTGAGTCTCGTCGGGGTCGAGCTTTTTCAACCCCGGGAGAATTGATTATCGCGTCGTTATTGTTATTATTATCACACATGTTTTCTTGCTTTTGTATACGTTTTCAATATTTGGGTTGTTTTGTAGCGTATAGTTGTATTGCGCGTGTTATGAGCGCTTGAGTGTTGTTTTGTATCACGCGAGTTGTTCGCGCAAGTTTTGGTTTGGCTCGTTGGTGTGACCGACCAACGAGACCCTAAATGCATAGGTCCGATAATTTTAGGAGATTGGTTAATTTAGGGTAAGCTTCTATTAATTAGCTATTTTATTAAACACCTCATTTACCTACTACCGGCCCGTGCCCTGAAATCCCCCACATTTACAATTATCAAATCCTTTCAAGTCTAATTCCAAAGCATTCTGCAAGCCTATCTTGGAGTCCACCCCCAAAGCCCATCTCAAATTACCCAAATTGTTTGGCTGCCATTAACAAATCAGCGGCCTGTCCTAATCCTATGTGTGCCGCTATAACAAGGCCTTACTAGTTCCCATCTCACTGTTTAGGATGACACATCATCACTCTCCCTTCTCCCAGAGGAGTTGGTTAGTGATGAGGCATTGAAGGCGAACCTTTGTTTGGTGACAAACTCGTTCGGTTCTCTTTATCTGACCCTTTCCGCATCTCGTTAGCTCGACGGAACTACCGCCGACCTTGAGCCGCACAGACTTCCTCACCAAGCCCGTCGAGGCACCACCTTCTGCAGCCTCTGACTGTTTCTCCGACCCCGTTCCCAGCAACCCTAGTGCCCTCTGACGAGTTTTTCTCTTCCAGGCAACTCCACACGAGCTTCCTCTGTTCTCCGGTGGAGCCACTGCATCTCACTGAAGCGCTTCGAGTGGGCTGAAACTTCCTTCCAGCCAGGTACCTACTGCTGTCCAGTGGTCCGAGACCCCCCCTCTAATCAGTTTTCTCCACCTCCTCCAGGCCCTCCCGCGTCCGGCAAACTTCCCTTATGGAGTTTTGAATACAACAACCTCTACAACCTTCTTCCTCGCCAACGAGAAGACCCGTCAGCCGCTGCCACTCGTCCCGGGGTATACTTCTCACTCTCCACCACCAGTCATTTGATGCTCAAAGTATTTAAAGATGACCAATTAATTATTAGAGCTTGCCCTACTAATTTCATCTCCCGATTGTCGTTTATTTTCATATGTAGAATATTCACCACCTCTTTCTGTGCCTGTAGAGTTAGTTTCACGACGTTGTATGTTTGTGTGGTAGTGTTTACGTTCGTGTGCGATGCCTAAGTCTTTTTGTCGTTAAAATAGCCCACGAAATTCTCTCACGCCGCATTTATTTTAAAAAAAATCACATTTATTAGCTTTCAAAACTACACCCCCATGTTGGTTCACATCAAAAATGAAGGCAAAGAGGGTCAGCTATAAATCGCTCTACGCTTGTAGGAATGATGAAAACTTAGACAGTTATAAAATCACTAAAAAGCTAAATATGTTGTAAGTAAAGCAAAAAGTCAAGCTTATGAAGAATTTTATAAGCGACTAGATACCAAAGATAAAGAGCGTGACACATATTAAATTGCCCGAGCTAGAGAATGAAAGACAAGATATTTAAGCCAAGTAAAATACGCAAATGATGAAATAAATATAGTTTTGACGGATGTGGATATTAAAGAGCAATGAAAATATACTTTTATTAACTCTATACTGAAACAAAAGACAATGAATTGAACTTGAAAAAGTAGTAAATCAAAGGAGTATAGAAAAATAATATTTTATTGTAAAATTCAAGTATCAGAGGTAAATGATGGTCTAAAGAAGATGAAAAATGGAAATACGGTGGGGCCAGACGATATGCTCATTGAAGTATGAAATTGTCTAGGGAATGGAGGAATTTTGTGGCTGACATGATTTTTCAATAAGATACTTAAGTAAAAGAGGTTGTCAGACCAAAGAAGAGAAAGTATTTTAGTATCTTTATATAAGAACAAATCAGATATACAAAATTGTGCTTATTACAGAGGAATTAAATTGGTGAATCATACCATGAAACTATAGGAATGAGTAATGCAAAGAAGAGTAAGACGGGAGACTAATATCATGGAGAATCAATTTGGATTCATGCCAGGGCAATCTAGCATGGAAGCTATACATCTCTTTGAGGAGAGTCATTGACAACTACCGAGAAAGAAAATAAGATTTGCATATGCTATTTATCGATCTTGAGAAGGCTTATGATAGAGTTCCGAGAGAGATCTTATGGAGAGTCCTAAAAAAGAAATGTGTAAATGTATCATTCATTGACATAATCAAAGATATGTATACAAATTCAGTGACAAGGGTAAGCACATTTGGAGGATTAACACAAGAATTCCCTATAACTGTTGGCTTACATTAAAGTTCAGCTTTAAGCCCTTATCTCTTTTCCCTTATCTTAGATGAGCTCACGAGACATATCTAACAAGCAAACCTTGGTGTTTTTTTTGTTTGCGGATGATATCGTTTTGATTTATGAGATGCGCGAGTGTAAACGAAGAACTGGAATCTTGACTAGAGACACTTTAAAAAAGAAGGATTTTAGGTTGAGCGGGCAAAAACAGAGTATATGAAGCTTAAATTTAACAGTGCAAGAAGGACGGATGACTTCGTTATCAAGTTGGGTGATTAAGATATTTCTCGTAGTGAGTATTTTAAATATCTTGGATCAATAGTTCAAAAAGACGAAGATATTGATAAAGATGTGACACATGAAATCCAAGCGGGTTGGTTGAAGTGGAGAGGCGCGTCCAGTATCTTATGTGATTGTAAAGTACCATTAAAACTTAATGACAAGTTTTACTGTACTGCAATTAGACCAACATTGCTTTATGGTTTTGAGTATTGGACAGTGAATTGTGTACATGAGCAAAAAATGGGAGTTGCGGAGATGAGAATGCTTAGGTGGATGTGCAGACACACGATACTGTATAAAATTAGGAATGAATGTATCGGGGATAAGATAGGAGTCACACCAAATGCATAGATGATGCGAGAAGCTCGACTAAGATGGTTTGGACACGTCCAAAAGAAACCATTAGAGATACCCATTAGAGACATTTGTTGTACTTGGGCATTAGTGAGATTATGGCAAAAGATAAGGCACAATGGAGACAAAGGATCCATATAGCCGGCCCCACTATAGTGCGATAAAGGCTTGAATGTTGTTGTTGTTGAATGGTTTTAGTGTTGAGACAGTTCTTCACATTCAATTTGAAGAACATTTTTCATATTTTCTTAGTTTGTGCTTGAGATTGCATTTGTTTAGTCCTTGTCTCATTATCACAACCATACTTAGCTTCACCTAAATTATTTAGGGGTTGGTTTAGGAATTCTCATGTTCTCATGGTAAATGTGAAAACGTTGAGAAAATTCTTCACATTCATTTTGAAGAACTTTTTTCATATTGCCTTAGGTTTTGCTTGAGATAGCAGTGTTGTTGGCAAATGGAGCGGTGACAAATAGAGTTATGAGAACCTGTATTTTCAAAACTGTGAATTGTTTTGATAAACTTTGTTTGCAGTGCAATTCAAAATTTATAAATAATTGAACTCTTTTGTAAAACACTTATTCAATGTCTTTTTACATTTAAATATTGAGATGCTAATTGTTGAATCACATCTTTCTCAAAATAACGAATGAGAAACACATACACATCTAATATTAACTGTATCGATAATCAAATCATTCGAGTAAACTCATAATAGTTTTTTCATCTCATATCTAAAATACAAATAAAATGTAAAGCTCAAACGATGGAGCTTTCTGAAACGTTCCTAATCCAAATTTTCGAACAAAGAGCTAAATTAAGGCTTCGTTTATTTCAGCTGTTGCTGATCAAAAAAGAGTTTTTAGAGATGAAGTTTTAAAAAAATATTTTTTAAAAATACACTTTGCAGTAAAAATTGTCTGTATAAAATGGAGTTTGCAGAACTGTTCAAAAAGTAGTGAAAAAAATTGTTTGGTAAAATGGAGTTTTTACCAAACAGTTTATAGGTTATTATAAGATATGACATTCCCTCTTGTTAATTCTTTGTGCCAGGTCCACTACTTGCGAACAATGCATCATGTATCGCCTAAAATAGTGAACACGTAAATAGTTTAGATTCATCAATATAAGTATAAATTATAAAGTATTTATAGTGAAAATTACATTCTTGCGTCATGCTATTGGTGTGTTATATACTCACACAACACAATCATCTCCTCTGCAACTCCAGTTGTATCAGTGCATGTATCCTGATTTTCTTGTGTCATGTCAGTCTAGGTTAACAAAATTATCATCATCGCATTCACTGAAAGCAGGATCTGAGCGTGAAGGATGCCTTCAAATAAAATTATGCAAATCAACCTGTTTTGCAAAACTATATGGATGCATGTCTCTCATTATTGTCTATTTTTTTTATACTCCGAATGTTCGTTCTATGACGCTTCACAGTGATGAGTGCGCTTGATTAAAGATCTATTTTTGTCCTTCGATTGGACAATTATCGCGAGTAAAATCTGGCAAATGGTATCGAATTTCTGGATACTGTTTCAAACAACCGTGTTGTCGTGGATAACCGACATTGACTATGTACAAAATATGTACAATTGAATATTTTATATTTAACAATAAATAAATAATGCAATAGTTACCTCGACGTGGGTGCGAGAAGTTGTGTTTGGGTTTACTAATTATGCAAGTAAAAATACGACTATCGTGTGCTATCCCTCCCAACCAGCCATAACAAAGGTAAAGTGCATGTTGAAGTCACAAACAACCAATATGTTTTGTGTTTGAGTTTCATGTCGCGCAATAAACAGAATTTGATCGTCACTGGTATACATGCATGACATGAGTTCCATCAATTGCAAACAATATTTGAAGAAGGGCATGTAGTTATCATCATGTAATATTTTTGGTTGAGTGCTAATGATGTACCGATCTACTGGCTAACATCTTCAAATAATTGCAGAAGAGCACGAATACCCGAGTCAAGTATTTGCTGAAGGTTTGCATTGAGTGTTGAAAACACACCCCGAATGTTCTCATAATTTCATTTCTAACAAAAATATGCACCCAAAATAAATGATATATCATTATTTAGAATCACTATAAATTGAACAATCTACAATATTTCGAAGGAGTTTTCTACATAAATACTACAAAAAGGAGTTATCTTCGTGCTAGAAATTTCAAGGAGCGGTCATCTTCGTGCCACAAATCTCTAATTAATCAAGTAAAAACTTACAGAAATCGTAATGAAGCATACTTATATTAAGAAGAAAATAATACTGTAATCTAAACAACTGCAGAGATCATAATGAAGCATAGAAAAACTCTGTAATAACCAAAAGATCCATCAATCCGGGAAAAACCGCAAGATGACATATACAACCAGATCTGGAGGTAAAAGAAGGAAAATGTGGTTGGTTGTCGATGAGTCTTTGTAATAAAGTTTCATCCTGATGGTAATATAAACTGCTATAAGACCAGACTAGTTGTCAAATTATTTACTCAGACATATGGTGTGAACTTTTTCGACACATTCTCTCCAGTTGTTCGCATTAGCACAATCCGTGTTATCTTTTCTGTGACAATTAACAAGAATTGAGAGATGTCTCAGTTAGATGTCAATAATGTCTTCCTTTATGACGATCTGCAAGAAGTGGTATATATGGAGCAACCTCCTGGGTATGTCGCTCAGGGGGAGTCTCAGCTATGCAAGTTACGAAAGACAATATATGGTCTAAAGCAAAACCCATTGGCCTGGTCCAACAAGAGTAGCAAAGTTTTATCAGTCATTGGCTTTGCGCGAGTTCTGCAGATCATTCGCTTTTCATACGCAAGACTTCTAAATGGCTGGTTATTCTTTGTCTATGTGAATGACATTCTACTTACATGTGATGATAAAGAGAGAATTGATTTAACAAAGCAATATCTTCTGCAACACTTTGTTACAAAAGATATGAGATCTCATAAGTACTTTCTGAGAATAGAAATTTCACGAAAATACAACTCAGTAGTGCTCTCACAACAAAAATGTGCGTTGGATTTTTTAAAAGAGACCGGGCTTCTTTGGGCTAGACCCGCTCGATGTTTAATGGCCTTTGGTGATGACAAGTGTTGGAGTGATGATTTACCTCTTCTTTCAGATAACACCAGGTACAGACGGCTAGTGGGAAAACTCATGTATCTGACTGTCACAAGACCAGATATCTGCTATGGGGTAGACATGGTTAGTTTATATAGGCTCCCAGAGAGTGTCATCTTCATTCAGTCCTGAAAATCCTGGAATATGTGAAAGGATCTCTAGGGAAGGGGTTGTTGTTTCAAAAGAATAACCATTTGAGAATTGAAGTCTATTCTGATGCCAGCTATGATGATGATAAAGCGGATAGAAAGTCTACATCTGGTTTTTGCACCTTTGTGGGAGGAAATCTGGTTAGCTGGAAATGCAAGAAACAATCTGTTGTGTCTAGATCAAGTGCTGAAGCTAAATACAGAAGCATGACTTCGACAACTTGCGAGTTGAAATGATTACGGACACTTATGCTTGACTTTGGGAAGTTCTATGATCATCCTCTGCCAATATTTTTGTGACAACAAAGCCTATATATACAAAGAATCCGGTTTTTCATGAGAGGACAAATCACATTGAAGTTGACTGTCACTTTATCAGAGAAAAAATATTAAAGAATCAAATATGCACTCTGTTTGACACTTTCGACAAAGAACTTGCTGATATTTTTACCAAACTAGTATTCCACTTCTTTTTCAAACATATGTGATAAGCTGGACATGATTGACATATATGTTCCAGCTTGAGGGGGAATGTTAGAACATGGCTTGATGGTTTGGTGTCGGCGGTCTGATGGTATAATCTGGCAGTTTAACCCTAGCAGACTACTCTGGCGGTCTGGAGCAGTCTGGCTATCCTGAGGATAACCAGTGTAATTGCACCTTTGTTAGAGCAAGAAGAAGTTTGATGGTGTTAACTGATGTTGCGGTCTGGCAGTCAGAGTCTGTCTAACCACCTCTGTTGCTTCTGGTGGTCAACTGCGATCTATGGATTAGAGACCGACAGATACTTTGTTGATATGGTCGGTATGTATGTTATTCAACGGTTAGCTTGTCTAGCCGCACAACTCGCTACGTTCTGTAAATATCAGTTCGCCTGTTGTAATTAGTCTCATGTCGTCTGTTGTATCTCCCCTCCACTATAAACAGGGGATCATATTTGTGTAATATCAAAATTTTGGAGCAATAAAATCAGTTATTTTTTAGAATTCTCACAATTGTTAAAGATCCAAACAAAGTCATCCAGTTGTCATTTAGACATGCACACTCTTGTGCTTCCATGCTAGCCTTGCTTATGCATTAATGGATTGCTTCAAGTTCATAGTGATATCTCGATGATTTTGAAGAGGGGCATGTTGATACTTAATATACACCCCACAAATGACCCTTGTGATGAGAGAGGAGCCTTGAGCCCCTTCTCTTATTTTTTCTTTTCTTTTTACATGAATATATTATCTTATAAGATGTGCCTAGCTGTATTAATGAAAACTTGGGTGTTTATTTTAGCTTTCTATAAAAGAGCAGCCCGATGCACAAAGCATCTCCGCGCAGCGAGGGTCCGGGGAAGGGTCCCACCATAATTGTGAAATGTACGCAAACCTTATCTTGCATTTTTGCAAGAGGCTGCTTCCGGGACTCGAACCCGTAACCTCAAGGTCACACGGCAACACCTTAACTGACGCGTCATGACTCCCTTTCAATTAAATTATTATTAAAAGAGCAGCCCAGTGCGCAAAGCATCCCCACGCAGCGAGGGTCCGGGGAAGGGTCCCAACACAAGCTTGAAATCTAGACAAACCTTACCCTGCTTTTTTGCAAGAGGCTGCTTCCACGACTTTAATCCGTGACCTCAAGGTCACATGGCAACACCTCAACCAGTGCGCCAAGGCTCCCCTTCTTTCAACTAAATTATTATTATTACAACAACAACACTCAAGTCTTTATACCACTATAGAGGGGTCGGCTATATGAATTTTTTGTCGCCATTGTGCCATATCTTTGGTCATAATCTCACTAATGCCCAAGTGCATCATGTCTTTCTTTATAGTTTCATTCCAATTCTTTACCCCTCCCCCGTTTAACATGCCCCATGACTAAACTCTCACAACACCTAACATGTGCCTCTAATGATCTTCTTTGTACGTTTCCAAACCATCTTAGTCGAGCTTCTCGTATCTTATCTTCAATTGGTACCACTCCTGTCTTATCCTTGATACATTCATTCCTAATTTTATCCAGTCTCGTGTTTTTACACATTCACCTAAGCATTCTCATTTCCGCAACTCCCATTTTTTGCCCATGTGCACAATTTACTACCCAACACTCAGCACCGTAGAGCATCGCTGGTCTAATTGCAGTATGGTAAAATTTGCCTTTACATTTTCCTGGTACTTTACGATCACATAAGATTCCTGACGTCCCTCTCCACTTCAACCAACCTGCTTAGATTCTATGTATCACATCATTATCTTCAATTAATTTATTACTAATTATAACAAAATAAAATTGAATGTAAATTGTCAAATTCACTGAAAACACAATAATGTGATTGATCTGCTTGAGGATTCAATAAGAAAATACATTTGGATGCCAGTTGAGGAACTTCATTAGAATGGCCTCGACGTGCCGCAAAAACAGGGCTAAAAGAGTGAAAATGTGAAATTTGACCCGATGCGTTCGCATACATGGTTAGGCCTATTGTACCTACTCAGGAATACTTTTGTTTGTCATGTGAGGAAACCACATAAGAACAGATTCCCAAATGGATCCTTAAAGCCTTGATTAACACTTACAATTATGTTTTTGTTTTCGTCTATTAGAACCCGGTGGGGTTATCCAGATCACTAAGAGCATGCACATCTAGATTCATTCTGGTTTGATTCACCCTACAAAGAGTTCTAAGATCGTCATAAGGATGATAAAGGCCCGTGAATGAGTTCATCACATTTTCTCATGTTGTAAGTATTTTTCATTATTTTTATTAGCCATATTTTGAATTTTAGGGTAAATATCACGATCAAGCAATCTGGCCCCTTCAGAACATTTAATCCAATCCATTACTCTATATGCAAGCCAAGTACTAGGTTTTGTGGTATTGAGAATTATCAGTTGAATAATTATGTTGCTCGATCACGAGAAGCTCCTTGTCGTCAAAGTCACACCCATCTTCTCTTGGTGGGGTTTAAGTTGTTACCTACCTCCTTTGCTCTGGTAGTTGTCACTACTTCATCCCCCAACCATCACTATCATCCCCTACACATCCCACATCCGCTGCTTCTCCTAATTTCTCCCTAGTCGTCTACAACTGTCAGCCCTAACTTGATAATACCTTCATTCCATCTTCCCATTTCCACCTCAAGCCTATTGCCACTCACCGACCATCTATCTCTCTTCTTAGCCCCAACTTAAGTTTATAACCATTCATTGGCCCCCTTTCCTCCTAACGTAACTTTACAAACAACATCATCAGGCTTTCCATCTCCTTCACAATTCAAATTGCATCCCCACATTACCACCCAAGCCTACTTCCATCCATTAGTGCAACTTGAATTCCCTTCATGCCTTTGACCTCATTTCTTAGTTATAATTGTTCTCCATCTCTTTATATTGCATGGAAACTCCTGATAGTAATATTTCAATATTTACACTAGTTTCTTTAATTCGCTATTATCACACGTGACTCCTACTTGAAATCTTCATCCCACAGTCATCATCATCTTCCCCCGCGCACTCTTAACTTTTCCCCAGCCATCTACAACTATCAGCCCTAACTTGATGATACCTTCATTTCTTTTCCACCACAGCACTACAACCCTTCCTTGGGCCACCTCCTCATCCCATTCCCACCTCAAGCCTATTGTCACTCACCGACCACATACTTTCCTTCCTAGCCCCAACTTAAGTCTATGACCATTCATTGGCCCCCTTTCCTCCTAACACAACTTTATTTGCACCATCCAGCCTTCCCTCTCTTTCACAATCTAAGTTGCATCCCCACGTTACCACCTAAGCCTACTTACGACCATTAGTACACCTCAAATTCCATTTTTGACCTCATTCCTAGGTTAGTATTTATAATAGTTCTCCTTTTCTTTATATTGCATGGAAACTCCTAATAGTGATATTCCAGTATTCACGCTCGTCTCTTTAATTTGCTATTATTATCGGTGACTCCAACTTGAAATCTTCATCCCCCTGCCATCACTCTCTTCCTCAGCGCATCCCACATGCGCCGCTTCTCGTAACTTTTTCTCAGTCGTCTGCACCTATGAGCCCTAACTCGATAATATCTTCATTCCTCTTCCACTGCAGCTCTACAACCCTCCCTTTGGCCACCTCCTCTTCCCATTCCCACCTCAAGCCTATTTCCACTAACCGTCGTAACCGACCACCTGCTTCCCTTCCTAGCCCCAACTTAAATCTATAGCCATTCATTGGCACTCCTTTCCTCATAACACAACTTTACAGGCACCAGTCGGCCTCCCCCTTCACAATCCAAGTTGCATCCCCACTTTACCACCCAAGCCTACTTCCAACCATTGGTACATTTCGAATTCCCTTCCCACCTTTGCCCTCATTCCTAGATTAGTCTTTATAATTGTTCCCCTTTTCTTTATTTCGCACGGAAACTCCTAATAACGATATTCCAATATTTGTGCTTCTCTTTAATTTTCTATTATTATGGGTTACTCCTACTTGAAATCTTCATTCCCTAGCCATCACTATCTTCCCCGCACTACACTTCTCCTACCTTTACCCCAGCCATGTACAACTATCAGCCCTAACTCCATAATACCTTCATTCCTCTTCCACCTCAGCTCTACAATTCTTCCTTGGGCCACCTCCTCTTCCCATTCCCACCTTCAGCGGTTCAGCCTATTGCCACTAACCGACCACCTGCTTCCCTTCCTAGTCCCAACTTAAGTTTATAACCATTCATTGGCCTCCTTTCCCCCTACCACAACTTTACAAGCACCACAACTTTACTGGCACCATCCGTCCTTTCCCCTCCTTCACAATCTAAGTTGCATCCCCACTTTATCACCCAAGCCTGCTTCCACGTTCCAACCATTAGTACACCTCAAATTCCCTTCATGCCTTTGACCTAATTTCTAGGTTAATCTGCATAATTGTTCTCCTTTTCTTTATATTGCACTGAAATTCTTAATAGTTGTATTCCAATATTTGTTCTTGTCTCTTTAATTTGCTATTATTACTCGGGACTCCTACTTGAAATCTTTGCGATCAATTGTAATTATTATCTAGCATATTTTTTATTGCAGTTGGGTGTTGAATGTTGCATGATGAATCATTAAGCTGCATCACATCATTATTGGGACATGTTAAAGAAATTCATATCTTGCATCACTCATGCATTTCCCTCTTGTTTTATTTTTCTCAGGGAAATTCTAGGCCCGATGCAAATGTTTTTATTATATAATAGAATGCTATATATTTTGAGTGAGTTTGTACAAGTAAATTCTTTAGCAGGTATCCATTTTGTGCTTATAATTTATGGTTCCTTTTAAATTGGGCTGTTGTTGATTTTCTTCACCATTAATAATCTTATCCTAATTATTTGAACCGGCTTTGTGAATTTTTATTTTATCATTCTCTTCCCTACCACACTCAATTTTTATATACACTGTGTTGGAGTTATTAGTTTAGTATTATTATATTTGTGTGTGAGTGGGTATTAGTTAGTATCCCATTGTCTGTCCGTATTTGAGTTCCTCATGTAATGCATTAATACCCCTTTTGTGAAAGAATAATATGCACTTGTTATCTCAATTTCCCCTCTTTCAACATGGTATGAAAGCCCAATATCTGGAACCTAAATTTTTTTCGGTAACCGACACTTGATCTGCGTTCTCGTTTCGATCCCCTATTGACTGCGCGAGGGATGACGTCAGGTAGCCTTGCTCCCGCTCCGTTGACGGAATCCACAGTTGATTCCAACGACAGGAGCGGGACTTTCTCCCCTCCTCGGCGTCAACGATCAATTCTTCGTCATGTTCGTCTTCATCTGAACCCGCCGGCGCGTCTACTACCTTCTAGCAACGATGATCCCATCGCCATTTCTCCCATAGATCAGTCTGTTTTCCGCTTGGTCTCTCGACGACTGCAGCTTCTCCCGTCGATTCCGTTGTCAGAGGGGCCTGTTGCTGCTTCGTTGGACCCCTTGCTGCGTCTTCCTATTCTCATTGACGATGGGTTACTCGGCTTCCTGGATTCTCCTCTTCGAGCTGCGGTTGAGTGTGCTCCTTCCACATCTGCATATGGAGATTCTGTTCGATATTCTTGCTGCTGTTGTCGTCGTTGTCGGGGCTGCATTCCTCCTGTTGCTGAGATTCAGTATTTGCCACTTCGTTGCTCCAGATCCAGCCGCTGACCTCATTTTTTTGATGATTCATGTCGATTCCTTCTGGGGTGTTGATCTCTCGCCGATGAAGCTGCCTCGTGCTGATTTGGTCCTTTTTGTGTTTTTCACTGTTTTTACTTATTATTGTTAGTGTTTGTTATGGTTGTTGTTATGCATATATGCTTGTGTTTCACATGAGAGGGAGTGTTGGGATGAATGCGACTCAGATGGTCTTTCTCGACTTTTTTGTTTTCGTTCCACATAACTTCTAGGCTTATGTTGTATGTGTCTCCCCATGTCTTTCTATTGGTTGTGTGTTGGGGACGCGATTGATGTTGGTTTTCTAGTCTCATCGGGTTATGTCGTGTGGGACTGTATCGCGCGGGACTTTGTCGCGAGGGACCACCCTTTGTGCAGATTATCCCCGACGGGTTATTACTGGTTGCCTGGTTGATGATTTGCTACACATTTTTCGTTTTCTTTCACATGTTTTGCAGCAAGTCCACGTTGTGTGTGCGTGTGTGGGTCCTACGTCGTGTGTGGGTAGTGTCGTGTGTGGCTATGCCCCCGACTTGATTCCCCGGTTTGGAATATCCCCCGGTGGCATGTTTGATGTTTTGTCCCGCATCACCTACCTCCATTGTCGTTATTTGATGTGTCCAAGCTGAAGGGTCCCCCTTCAGCTTGAGGGAGAGTGTTGGAGTTCTTAGTTTTAGTATTGTTATATTTGTGTGTGAGTGGGTATTAGTTTAGTCCCACATTGTCTGTCCGTATTTGAGTCTCTCATGTAATGCTTTAAATATCCCCTTTGTGGAAGCATAATGTGCACTTGTTATTTCAATTTCCCCTCTTCCAACACACTGCTTGTTAATTCTCATCATTTAGGTGCATAGAACTTAAGTATTATTATGCCATTAGAGTTGAACCTCAGTTAAACCTTGACTCCTTCAATTCAGTTTATTAGATAGCTTTCTCAAAACTATTCTTTAAAGTTATTTAATAAACATAGAACTACGTGTAATATATATTTTACACGGATATAAGTATGTAATATATATTTTTTGTATAATTATATACATCATTATATTATATAACATTACAATTTCCTTCATATAAAAACAGTTTGTGTTTATAACAACTTGTAAAGTGACCTAGTGGGTGGGTTACTTATCCAAGATTGTCTGGTTGCGGGTTCAATCCTTACCCTACACATTTTTGCAAGCAAATAAAGGCCCAACCGGTTAGCGAAGTGCGCGTACGGTTTGACCGGTGCAAAGGCTGTTTGTGATTTGGGTGGTTCCTTATGCTCAACCGAACCGGTCTAGTTCTTGGTTCATGGTTCAACCGGTTGAACCGGCCGGTCTTATTTAGTATCTAAAACACTCCATGGAACTGTGATGGTTTGGACACGTATACAAAGGAGACCATTAGAGTCACCTGTTAGGCGTTGTGAGAGTCTAGTCACTAGGCATGTTTAACGAGGGAGGGGTAGAGCAATAAAGACTTGGAATGAAACTATAAGGAAAGACATGATGTACTTAGGCATTAGTGAGATTATGACATAAGATTGGGCACAATGGCGACAAAGGATCCATATAGCCGACCCCTCTATAGTGGGATAAAGGCTTGAGTGTGTTTGTTGTTGTATGGAACTATGGAAGCTTGTCTCTTCATATTTTTTTTTCTATTTTTTATTTATTTATGTTGCTATGTTGTTAGATAGACATCCATGTGAGTGTTTATAGCATGTCTTTTGAAAATTGGACTTGACCGACCTTCTAGATTAGCTGGCGAAAGACCAAGGTTTTAAGACCCAAGCATGGCATTAAACTAAAATAAGAAAGGTTTCAAGTTTAAAGGTTTAATTGAGGGTTTAAGTGTGTTAGAAAAGCCCATTTAAAAGCCCATTTTAACATTTATTGTTTTTCTCTCCCCTCTTTAGTCCCACATCATTAAAGACCTTCTTCTCTCTTTCTCTCATCTATATATTTGTACTCATTCTTTTATTCGATACAAGTGAACATATATACAAGTTGGCTTTTTCCTTTTACAAAGTGCAATGACAAAGTGAAGTTATTCAATAATAATTTATATATTTCCAATTATGATATATTTATAAAGAACGAACTTGTCAAACATCTATATAATTTCATTGCATGTTATTGTACAAATATATTGCACAGGTATTGGGTCATTAGATTCCTGAACTTGATTTTAACCCTTTGGAGAGTGAATTCTGTAAAGAAGTTGTTTGTTCAATTGTTGAAAAATCTATTAACAAACACAATAAAAATACTAGTTTAAATAAATTTTAAGTTAGTTATTATTGTTAATTTAGATATGTTATGAATTATTTAAATAGTGAATTTGTAGATGAAGATGAACATATTGATTCTTCAGAAAAATTCTTAATTTAATAATTTGAGTATTATGATGGTAAATTAGGAAGGATTCATAATTATTTAAATGAAGCACGAATACTCCCCCGAAGGCAGCGTACCCGTACCGGATATGTATCCGGTACCGGTACGTACCCGATACTTGACTGATACACCAATGTGGACACACTTGAACTTAGCACATAATTTTGCATATTGTGATAGAAGTCTCTTTTTCTAGAGTAAACAAAAGTTGGCTATATGCTAGGAAGTGTTGGTACGTCCAATTAAGTAGTGTATCTGTACCGAGTATGTTTTCGGTTCTGGTATGCTTTTGTTACAAGTACGTGTATTGAACATGTTGAAACGACGCAAGTTATTAACAATACAGCTAATTAGTCTCTAGACTGATCGGAGGTTGAAGATGTTGATCTCCAACAATAAAGAAGAAGAAAAAAAGACTGATGTGTAGACTTAAGTTTAATTTTATCTCTTTTGGTTAAACATATAAGATGTTAAATTTTGTAATATTTATGAATGCTTAATGTTTGAAAATTTCATGTTATTTTACATTGATTTGTGGACTTGTACTTCAAGTTATGATTTATGTTTGATGTTTCGATGTTTTGAGAACTATTTATTGCACTTGTAACTTATATAAATTATATTTGTTATAACGTATCATGTCGTACCCGTATCCTTGTTTTTTAAATTTTGGCGTACCACCGTACCCGGTACCCGTACCCGTATTGGTGCTTCCTAGATTATCATCAAGTTAAAGGTTATGATTTGTTATTATTTGCTTTGCTAAAATTGTAAAATTATATCATCAATTACTTCAAATTCAAAGGTATCAAGTTACTAATAAGAAAGAGTTTATATTATTACGAATCTTTAGATTGATGTTTCTATTTTGATTCTACCAACATCAATATTTTACCTGTTAAAGGTTTTGACTGATTAATAGAAAAAAACTGGTTAGTCCTGTTATTTTATTATTGATTGACTCAAAATTTAAATTACATGTGAAAATAATGTTGAAATATGTTGAAAGAGCTCAAAACTTGTATGTATTGCTTGTGTATGTAAATACAATGGGAGAATACAAATATATAGGAGGGAGAAGATGAGAAGAAATCCTACACAAGATGTGAGACTAAAAAGAGAAGAAGGAAATACAATAAAAATGAGCCCTTTACATGGGCTTTTCTAACACTCCCCCGCAAGCTGGAGCGTACAAATCGTATGCGCCAAGCTTGGACAAGCACTGATAGAAGAGGGTACTGGAAAGAGCCTTTGTGAGGACATCCACAACTTGTTCAGTCCCCGAAACATGCTTTAGGTCGAGCTTCTTCATTTGAACCTTTTCCCGGATGAAATGACAATCGACTTCAATATGCTTTGTTCTCTCGTGGAAGACCGGTTCTTGGCTATATGTATAGCAGCTTGGCTATCACAGAGAAGGAGAGCTGGGGAAGGGAGCATTACACCCAGATCGGTAAGAAGACTTTCAAGCCACGTCAGTTCTGAAACCACCGATGACATTGCCCGGTATTCTGCCTCAGCTGATGATAGAGCAACGACCGCTTGTTTCTTGCTTCGCCAGGTAATCAAATGTCCTCCAAAATATGTGCAAAAACCACTGGTTGACCGTCGATCATCAAGGGAACCAGCATAATCAGCATCAGAATATGCCACCAATGTTGGAGCTGAAGATGAGGTTTTGTATACCAGTCCTTGACCAGGAGCCGTTTTAAGGTATCTGAGAATGCGTTCAACGGCCTGAAGACGAGATCTTCGAGGGGAACACATATATTGACTGACAATACCAACAACGAAGGAAATATCTGGTCTGGTTACCGTGAGGTAGATTAATTTCCCAACGAGACGATGATAGTATTCTGGAGTAGGAGATCTGAGTCAGATGCCTGAGCGCACAACTTGTGATTTACATCCATTGGGGTGTCAATCGGCTTACAACATGAATAACCTGCATCATGAAGGAGGTCGAGGCAATACTTCTGCTGAGAGAGGACAAGACCATCTGGCCGTCTGAGCAACCTCAAGACCCAAGAAGTACCGAAGGGGCCCCAGATCTTTTGTTTGAAATACTGTGCTCATGTGTAGTTTGACCTCATGTATTCCTTTCGAGTCGTCTCCTGTAATTATGATATCGTCAACGTACACTAACAGAAGAACCGTTCCTGTTGTTCGGTGACGAGTGAACAACGAGAAGTCTGCCGAGCTCCGAGTAAAACCAACCTCCCGAAGGGCCTTACTGAACTTGTCAAACCACGCCCGTGGGGATTGTTTGAGACCATACAGAGCCTTCATAAGACGACAGACCTGAGACTCCTCCGTGGTCTCAAACCCGGGAAGTTGCTGCATATAAACTGTTTCCTAGAGATCGTCATTCAGAAATGCATTCTTAATATACAGTTGGAGTAAGGGCCACCGGCTATGGACAACCACGGAGATGAGGACTCGAACTGTGTTGAGTTTGGCCACCGGAGAAAAAGTTTCTTCATAGTCGAGCCCCTGTTGTTGGGTGAAGCCACGAGCCACCAGACGTGCTTTCAAACGGTCAATCGTCCCATCAGCAGCATGTTTGATGACAAAGACCCATTTACACCCAACCAGTGTCTGACCCGGGAGGAAGGGGTATGAGAGTCCATGTCTGGTTGGCCCAGAGAGCAGTCATTTCCTCCTCCATGGCGGCCCGCCAGCCAGGGTGTTGGAGCGCCTCCTGCACAGAGTTAGGAACTGAAATGGAGGAAAGAGAAGTAGCAAATGTGTGAAGGTGGGGAGAAAGGCGATGCAAGGAGACACAGTTTGCCAGAGGATGAGCAGTGGAGGCAGGTACCTGATCAGTAGGGCGCGGAGTAGCCGAGGTCGAGGCCGACTGCAGAGGGGCAACGAAATCGGAAGGGCGACGAGTGTAGACACGGATAACAGGCGGCCTGGAGGGAGCAGGAGCTAGAGCAGGTGGGACCGGTGGCAGAGGTGTAGTAACGGGGATAACAGGTCGTGGGATAAATGGCGGGAGAGGGGTCGTGTGAGAGGAGTGGGTAAAGGAGCAAAGAAGAACGACTGATCCTCCCGGAAGGTAACATCAGTAGAAACGGAGACCTTGCAGGTGGCGGGAGAATAACAAACATAGCATTTCTGCGTACGCGAATAACCGACGAAGATATGTTTAGCCGCCCGGGGATCCAACTTGTCCGAGGACGGAGGAAGGGAGACGGTTGTTAAGGAAGCACGCAGTGGAGACCACAAAGTTCCAGTAAAGTTTGGGAATATGCATTTGAAGCATGAGGGAGCGGGGCCAGCGGACAACATCAAGCAAGTGCCGGTTCTTCCGTTCGGCAACACCTTTTTGCTGGGGTGTGTAAGCACATGATGTTTGATGAATAATCCCGAATTCAGAGCACAAAGCCGCAAAGCCGTGGCTAGTGTATTCGCGAGCATTATCAGTGCGCAATGTTTTGAGGGTGGTGTGGAATTGCGTACGGGTTTCAAGGACAAAGGACCGAAAAATACGGGAAGCTCGGTGCGATCACGAAGTAAGTAAAGTCACGTCATGCGAGAGTAATCATCAATAAACGTGATAAAGTAGCGTTAACCATAAATACTAGTAATTTTAAAAGGACCCCAAACATCTGAATGTAATAAGTCAAAAGGAGCAGTGCTCCGGGTACAATGTGCAGGAAACGAAGAGCGCGGCTGCTTGCCGAAGATACAGGACTCGCATTGAAAAGGATGAAGAGAGATATCAGGAAGAGCCCGCTGGAGGACCGGGAGAGGGGCATGCCCAAGACGTCGATGCCACTCACTGGAGGAGACAGAGGATGGGACGGTGGGATAGTCATCGAGAAGATAGAGCCCGTTCCGCAGTGTGCCTTTACCAATGGTAGTCTGCGTCCGCCGATCCTGGATGAAAAATGAAGAGGATGTGAATGTGACAGAGCAATCTAGATCATTAGTAAGCCGGCCAATAGAAAGTAAATTGAACGAGGAGCTCGGAACATGAAGAGCCGAGCGAAGGGAGATCGATGGGTTGAGAGAAAGGTCAGCCGAGCCGGAGACTGGAACCGTCTCCCCATTTGCCACAGTGATACACTTCGAATGAGGAGAATCCGAGTACTGGGGTGGCCGTAGCGAGGTAATGTGATGAGTGACACCCGAGTCCACAATCCAGCGCGGACTGGTGGATAAACAAGCAGTACCTGTGTTGGAGATGGAGGCGATGGAGGCAGAGGGCGGGTTGAGCAGCCCTTGGAGTTGCTGGAGCTGGAGACGAACGACCTCAAGGTCAGGAGGGGCGGCAGAGGATGTGTCAGCAGCAACAGAGGCCGTCGGTCGAGGAGTATAACCATTCTTCCTGTAGCAGGTCGCCTCAAGGTGGCCGTCCTTTCCGCAGTAGGAACACTTCGGCCGACCCCGACCACCGCGCCCCCGGCCCCTAGATCCCGAACGTCCTCCACGAGCGGAGGTAGGTGGGGGAAGTATGGGGGGAGCGGTCTGCTGAATAAGGGCCGAGGGGGAAGGCGCAGAAGTATCCGGAGGACGTGAAACACGGAGGAGCATAGAGCAAACATCAGATAAGGACGGTATGGTGGAGGAAGCCAGAACCTGAGTTCGAATACTCTGAAGGTGAGGCGGAACACGAGCCATCATTATGGCAATGCAGGCGGCCTCCTTCTGAGCTCTCTGGGTAGCATGATCATTGGTAGACGGCTGATGCTGGATCCAGGCCTCAACAATAGTCTTGGCGCGAGCGACAAAAGAGGTCATGTCCGAAGCCCCCCCCCCCCCCCCCCCCCCCCCACCCCCCACCCCCCCACCCCAGTGTCGAGAGCCATAAGATCAGTGAGGATGTCATATAGATGCTGGAGGCTGTCTTTGCCCGAGTACAAGGAATGCAGTTCATCCCACATAGCCTTGGCCGTTTCGTGATACATGACCATCTGATAAGGTTCGCCATCCATGGAATTGAGGAGCCATGTCTGATCACGACCATCATTTCTGAGCCATTCGTCGGTAGGAGGAGGAGGAGCCTGAGTGAGGTGAGGCAAAAGGCCCTTGACCTGAAGAACCCGTCGAATAGAATGGACCCAAGGGATAAAATTCTTCTTCCCAGAGAGGAAAATGGTGGTGATCCGTAGCTCATCGCGAATGTCAGTCGGATAAGCCTGGCGACCTGCAGACGGAGTAGCCTCCTGGCCGCTGGAGTCAACGGAAGAACCCATAGAAGCAGGAGGCAAGGCATAGCGGCTCGGGAAGAGACCGCTACGAGAAGGCAGATCGCCGGGAACTCTTGCACGACCAGGCCGCGTCGGACCAGAGAACACAACGGGCAATCATAGCGACAAGAGCGAGAGAGACCGCGACCAAAATGCGAGAGGAACGGTCTCAGTGAGCACACCGGCGGTCAGAAAAAAAAGAGACTTGCCACGAGTAATAGGACTCGAGCGGCAAGGAGAAACCGCGAGGAGGAGAGCTCGCGCGGTAAGAAGAAGAAGCCGCGAGTAAGAGGACTCGAGCGGCAAGAAGAACAAACCGCTAGTAGGCGAAAATCGAGCGGGAAGAAGCCGCGAGTAAGAACTCGAGCGGCAAGAAGAAGAAACCGCGAGTAAGCGAAACTCGAGCGGGAAGAAGAAGCCGCGAGTAAGAGGACTCGAGCGGCAAGAAGAAGAAACCGCGAGTAAGCGAAACTCGAGCGGGAAGAAGAAGCCGCGAGTAAGAGGACTCGAGCGACAAGAAGAAGCGGGTAGACCGGAACAAAAGCAATAGGACCCGTGCGACAGAGGCCGCGCGGCAAGGAAGGTGCTCGCACGACAAGGGAAGAAGCCGCGGCGAGAGCACCGGGAAGAGGCCGCAGCGGACAGAGAACAGGTCGTAGCGAGTAGTGCTAGCCGCGGGAAGAGAGAGCCTATCCGCACGGGAGTGGGGTCCACGGGCCAGGGATAAAAACGGGAATAAAAGAGCGTAGAAGAGAATGAGGAGGTGGATCCACGGGAGAGAGGGCCGAAACGGATAGAAACGCGAGACCGCAACAACCGAGCGGTTAGGCAGAACGGCAGGCCGCCCTGTTAACAAAGGAGTTGGGCGGTTAAAAAAAGACAGGCCGGGAACCTCCCTCTGATACCATGTTGAAAGAGCTCAAAACTTGTATGTATTGCTTGTGTATGTAAATACAATGAGAGAATACAAATATATAGGGGGGAGAAGATGAGAATAAATCGTACACAAGATGTGAGACTAAGAAGAGAAGGAAATACAATAAAAATGAGCCCAATAACGGGCCCTTTAGATGGGCTTTCTAACAAAATATAATATCATTCCATGCAAATATTTAATCATCAATGTTAAACCTTTGATTTAACCTTCAAAAATACAAACTTGTCCTGCTGTTCAGTGTTTGTTATTTTATTACAGCCCTTTTTATGGACATCATCTGTTGCCGGCTTTTTCTCAACCATCCTGCTGGTTGTCTCTGCACAGAAACTATTGAATTAAATCACATGTAAAATTTAAAATTTCTACTGCGAGCTCGTTCAAAAAGAAATTGTAAGTATTAATCAACTAGATTCATGCTCAAAATAGATTAAAGTAACACCTAAGATTAATTGTTCAGCTGCATTAATTTAGAGCTCATAGGGATCTGAACCATTAAATACTTTGTGTCCTTTTAATCAGCTGCCTTAGGCTCCGTTCGGGGGACTTATTTTCACCTTTCACCGGTCGAGCGGTTACCTTAATCCAATTTTGCCACCAAGTCGCCGCCACGTTTGAACAAAGTATGCAGCATCTTCTCATAACAAGTTCAAATGAGGGTCCACATTCATCACGCACAGCTTTATTGGCCATAACAAGGGTTAATTATCAAGACATCTCTTTAGACTTTACATGATTACAAATATTTTTTGAAATTACAAAATCCTCCATGCTTACCTTGCATAGTTACATTAAGAGTGCACCTTTCCATACTTCTTAGTAGAATTAAATATTAACATTGTAAACGTGGAGGGGAGGTTTGGTAATATGAAGAAAAAAAAACAGAGGGGAAGTTTCACAATTATTATCTAGTTGTTTTGGATTCGAATCATTCGATATGATAATTTCACATCAAAATCAAACTCAAACCCAAAAAATCTTCAGGTTGATTTCAGAACTTCCGAAGAGCTTCACCCAGAACTGGTTTTTGTTAATGAAACTGTGCTAAAGCCAGCAAAATCTTTCAAATTCCTTGTATATGTATTTATACATTTGTTTGAAATTGTGCTTACCAAGTGTATTTGGGCGGGGCAGACACATCGCGGCGGAATGCACGGCTAAAACCGTCTGCTGGAACTGCAAGGAGTCAGGACACATTGCCAACGAATGCAGCAACGATGCCGTTTGCCACCACTGCAACAAATCCGGCCACCTCGCTCGAGACTGCACCAATCCCGCCCCATCGTCCCGCGAAACCAGGCTCTGCAACAACTGCCACCGTCCAGGCCACATCGCAGCCGACTGCACCAACGACAAGGCCTGCAACAACTGCCGCAAGACCGGCCATCTCGCCCGGGAGTGCACCGACCAACCGGTGTGCAACCTCTGCAACGTGTCCGGCCACGTCGCCCGCCAGTGCCCCAAGTCCAGCCTGGCCTCTGAGATCCAAGGCGGACCCTTCCGCGATATAGTCTGCCGCATGTGCAATCAGCCGGGGCACATCAGCCGCGACTGCGCGGCGATTGTCATCTGCAACACGTGCGGCGGGCGAGGGCACATGTCGTATGAGTGTCCTTCGGGGCGCATGTTCGACCGCCTCATGTTCAGGAGGTACTGATTCGGTGAATCGAGACTCGGTTATTTATGTATGGGTTGTTTGAGAGGGATTCTTGATTTGGCGAACTCATGCGCCCCATGAGAATGACTGTGGCCGCTAGTCTTTTCTGTTATGGTTGCTCTATTGGGATTACTTGCGGGAGGTTAGTTGCTGATCTGAGGCTGTGTTTTATGTATTTTGGCGCGAAGGATTTGGCAGCGTTTTGTTTTATTAGCAGACCATTGAATGAAATGGGTCTAATCTATATTCCTTTCATTAGCATCCAGATCACTGTTCTGATGTTGGAGACCTTCGCTGGGAGTTTTCATAATTACAGGTTGCACCCCTCTTATCTTTCAGAATTACATTTACCTCCCAATGTTATTTTGAAAGATAGAGAGGTGCAATTTTTAATTATGCAAACTCCCACGGGAGGTTTCGGTAATTAACCCATATTATTATTATTATACAAAAAAAATTATATAAATTATATATATGCCTTATCTATTGTGATCTCTAGGAAGGTGAATATTCTGTGTTACATTCATTATATCAAGTCTATTCTTTTTAATTCTTGTATTTGTAATATTCAAAAACTACAAGCTAAGCCTGTGCGCCTGAGAGCAATCAGATGCCTTGAAGCATGCATCTAACACATTATTTGTTAATTGTTTGGTCGATATTTCTTCTACATAATTGTTTGGTCTTCAGTATATAATGACATTTAGTCCATTAGTCCAAGTCCTATTTTGGCAACCTGTCTACATAATTTTCATGCATTTGCTCCCGTAGCAAAGTGAAATATACCCCTAGCCGCTCCGTCTCCAACTGCTACCTTATCAAATGAGGCCTAAATTAAGGAGTTCTTTATACAAAATAGTGAAGTATGCTATAAAAGCATGTAAATATAGAAAACCCAATTTTCATTAATCTAAGGCTCTGTTTGGGAGGACTTATTTTCACCGGTCAAGTGGTCATGACCGCATGAACCAGGACTTAACTACGGTCCGATTCATGCGGTCGTGACCGCTTGACCGGTGAAAATAAGTCCCCCAATCGTAGCCTAAGTATAATAAAATTTGTCTCTATAAAAATAATTAGATACTAAACATTGCACCTTGTCAAAATAATTAGATAATGTGAAAACAAAAATCTGGATAAATACCAATTCCAATTGCAGGTAAAACATAGAAACCAAAACAAGTAGTTTTCATGATCCAGTATAAATAAGTACACGTAAACCTTTATCTCACTATAGTAGTGTCGGTTATATGGACCCATTGTCCCAATTGCGCCGTTTTTCTAGTCATAATCTCCCTAATGTGTAAGGAGTTAAGTGCATCATTCTTTCCTTATACCTTCATTTCAAGTTTTTTTGGCCTACCTTTTCCCCGTTTAGCATGCATAGTGGCTAAACTCTTGCAATGCCTAACATGTGTCTTCAATGGCCACAGTTGTAACTTGTAAGTGTCAGAACCATCTTAATCGAGCTTCCCACATCTTCTCTAGAATTAGTGTCGCTCATGTCTTATCCCTGATACACCCATTCCTAATTTTATTCAATCTTATATGTCCACACATCCACCTAAATCTGAAGTCACTAATTATTCCAAAAATACTAATAATTATGCAACAAAATCACTAATTCCAAGCAATGCAAGAGAAGCCTTCAAGATAAATATTGTGGCATTGGCCTCTTTGAGTCTCATTCTGGTTATAGAATCAATTTCTATAATTATGAAACCCATATGAGAGAGAAGAATAGGCAATGCATTTTAAAAAAATTGTATTGAGGGAGAGAGTTTGAAGCTGCATAAAGGAAATGTATTATTTCTAGTACCACTAACATGGTGTTAATTAAGGAGATTGATTCTAAAGGAGAAGTCTTATCTAGGGGGTCGACAAAGAGAAAGGTCAGGTTCTTCCCGGGGGTGCTCGACGTTAGCGTTCCCTTGGCGAGGAAGAACTTTGAGAGATTGAGGCCGTTTGGTCGCCCAAGTTTTGGATTTAGTAGTGTTGTAAGCAATGCTCTTATTTCTAGTGAATCTTCTGCGGTGTTCTCTCCCCGTGTTGCATGATTTCTCTTTTGCATTGATTTCTTTATCGGTTTCTCATTGTTATTTTGACTCCGTTTGGGGGGCTTATTTTCACCGGTCAAGCGGTTACGACGGTTCATGCGGTTGTAACCGCTTGACCGGTGAAAATAAGTCCCCCCAAACGATGTCTTTATTGTGCGCTCCGCGGAGCCAATATTGTCGCTGTGCGTTTTCACAACAAAAACTTTTGTGTTAATCCTTAGACATGAACACGCCCCAATACGTCGTGTACGTTGGCGCTCGTAAGCTTCCAATGACAACCCAACTGCTTCGATCCTCATGTGTGGCATGAGTCTTTTTATACCCGGCTCAACCCGCATTCATATTAGGACATTACATCATTTAACATTCATACTAATATTATGGATATTTATTAATCCATATTTACTGGTCTAAAATCCTAAAATATGAAGAGATTTTATCCTAAAATAAGCCTCTACTTGCAGCCAACCAGCCCCCCTCATTTGAATGCTACATCATTTATCAGTAGACCTGGAAACGGTTCGATTCGATTTTATGTAAAACCGAAATCGAACCAAATAACCTCGGTTTTTACACACTCTAATTGAAATCGAACCGAACTCATTCAGTTCGGTTTTTTTACATTTGCTTCAGAGTTGTTTATTGTTTTTTTATGTACAAGAATTCTATCATTAAATTCAACAACTAGTGTTATGATGCAGATAAAATATCATTCGAGAAATAAGAAGTCATATTGTATTAGATATGAGTTGTAAATATATTCAACTGTTTTTGTGCAGCATGTCAGAAAATTGAAAAAGGAGATCCTTAAGGTCAATGATTTGGACATAGTATTGCGTGATTTTGCTAATAAGGATGATAAGATAACATTTTATTCTCTAACAATTTGGTTCGGTTCGGTTTTTTCGATTTACCCAACTAACAAATCGAATCGAACCTAAATGATGTCTTTTTTCAGTCCACTAAATCGAAACTGAACTGAACTGATCGGTTTGAGTTTATCGGTTCGGTTAGAGTCAGTCGGTTTTGGTTTTTTATGCACCGCTATTTATCAGTTATTTGATCCGATTTCTATTTGAAAGAAAAACAATAATTTTACAAAAAAACAAGATATATAATATCTATATTATGATTGCTAGATCATAACACAGTGGTTTCGTGGTGTAGTTGGTTATCACGTCAGTCTAACACACTGAAGGTCTCCGGTTCGAGCCCGGGCGAAGCCAATTTTCTTTTTTTCTGCTGAAGTTTTATTATTATTATTATTTTAATAAAATGATATAAATAACACCGTCCCTGATTCTCATCGAAACCTCGGTCAAACTCGTCCCAAACTGAACCGAACGAAAACTCGGGCAACCTCAATTTCGAACAGGATTGAAATCGCCGTATAACCTCGACCAACCCGCACTGTGTTGCGTGCTCAGCCTGGGACATGAACAAAACTTCAACATATGTAATGTGTTAGAAAACAGGTCGGGCGTCACATGGCAGAAACCGAAAGTTGTCCGACTGCAGTCGAATGATTAAGAACATTCACAGCCAAATCTCCCCGGGGCATCAATTGGGGGGAATCCCGGATAGATTGTTGAGGTCTGATTTCTAACACATGTTGAAGTTTGTTCCTGTCCCTGACGGAGCACCCAACACGTGACGCCCGACCTGATTTCTAACAATATGCACCACCATACTCGACTATCATTTTATTAAATACATCTTGTAATACAGCAGGAGTAACACCAAGATACATGCAAAATAGTAAATATGGCCTGCAGAGAGGATGTAGTCTCTGAAGAGAGGTCACCCATGCCGCACATGCGACCTAAATAGGGTATCTGCCCTGTCCGCCTAAAGAGTTTGCCTATACACATAAACCGAGCCTCGTAGATACTGGACACTTACCTCTCCGTGTCCTTCTAGTCTGATCCTGATCACTATTTATAGCAAATAGGGGCTGCCCGGATGTGCAGACTTGAGATTTACTGACTGCTCTAAAAAATGAGCGCATACAGAGCTATCACTAAGAAGTAATTTGCAAGCACTGCTGAAGGAGAGACCTCGGGGACTTGACGATCACCAAAAAAGAGTTCCCAAGCACTCCCGAAGGGGAGACCTGGCAGAATGGGGGATCATTGAAAAGAAGTGCGTAAGCATTCCCAAAGGGGAGCCCTCACAGACTGGGCGATCATCAAAAGGAGTCTGCGTGCACTCTCGAAGTGAAGCCTCACAGACTGGACGATCACCAAAAAGGAGTCGGGGAGCACTCCTGAAGGGGAGACCTTGTGGATTGATCAATCATCTAAAAGGAGTCCACGAGCACTCCGGAAGGGGGGACCTCACGGACAGGGCCATCGCCTAAAAGGAGTCCGCGAACACTCTCGAATGTCCGACCTCACGGACAGGGCAATCACCAAAACAAAATCCGCGAGCATTCTTGAATGAGAGACCTTGCAGACAGGACGATCACGAAAAAGGAAAATTGGCTAGTTTAGGCTAGCAAGTGGAGCGATCACTTTGGAGGAGGTAATGACAACATATTTACTTTTTATCTTTATAAAAATATGATGGTCATTGTACAACCCCAATTTGCCGAGTCCAGCCTGTTGAAGCCAAATATGACCTCAACTGAAGTTCGAAGAAAAAGGGGTGCAGCCAAAACCTACTTCTCTCAAGTCTCACCCCTTGACTGGATTCTAAGGACCTAAGACTGACCCAAAAGCCTCAGCAGGGAGGTCCCACCTCACACCCGGAAGATCTCTGAGAGCTTCCCCTCCAAAGCCAAAGCTGGGCTAGGAGCTCCTCAGAAAGCACTGGAATTCGGGAGACAATGATAGCTTGCTTTCTAAGGAGCCCTTATGGGTCTATTTATAGCATTTTGCTGTCCTGAATTTACTGCAAAGCCCCTGGTTGGTCTGCCAATAGCCAAAACCTGCTGTTTTTCTGAGGGTACTGTAGTAATTTCTCCTGAGGGCAATTAGGACATTCTTCCAAAGACCCTGGGCCCCACTCGGCGAGAGCTGGTGCCGAGACCTTTCGGCCCAGGGCGCGGCGCGAACGTTCTCGCCCAGCGCAAGCGAGAACTCTTCGGGATTGAGGCTTGGTTTGGGCGAGAGCGCTTCCGCGCAGTCCGCGCTTGGCGCTCTCGGCCCACGGTTTCTCTTTTATAGCATCCAGCGAGAGCGTTTCCGCCTTCTGTGGGCGAGATCCTCCTTAGGGCGGGACCACTTTGGCTAACCCTCATGTGACCATTGTGCCTCCTTGTCTGGCTCAGCGAATATGGGGTTGTACACAATCCCCGCTCTTTTTGAGCTAGCGCCGCGCTCGAAAAGACATGTTCAACCCAAAATATTCGCTGAGCACGTGTCAACGTCAGGGAATCTTTCGGTGGGCCGTACGACGCCTATAAATATGAGTGCCGATAGACGGTCATAACACTTCCCTCGAGCCGTCATTCTCCCCCTGAGCTCTCACCCTCTCTCTCGCTATGCCCTCCAAGCGTGCCGATAAACCGCTTCCGCAGGATCTGCAGGACCGCATTAACGCGGCGCAGGCGCGAGCTAGGGCTAACAGTGCCCTGGTCGCCCCATGGCTAGCGAGACAGTCGTCAGTTGCTGAGCCTTCTCTGCCTAAGAAGAAGAAGAAGAAGGCGAAGGTGGTTCAGCGGGACCTATCCCGCAAGAACAGGAGCCCGCCCACCCCGACCCCTAGTTGCGCGGACGGCACCTCGCCGCGGAAGGTAAGCTTGATATACCAATTAACAACCAGTTGCTCAATTGTTTAACTTGATACCTCTCGCAGGAGACGGTTCCTGATGCTGCCGCGTCCCCGCGAGAACGTTTGGATCCACCCTCTAGCCATCACGATGATCAACCACAGGTTCCCGAGGCGCCTCCTCCATCAGACCCGAACACCGCTGGTAAAGGTTCCCTTCTTGCCTTCGCCTGGTATTTTTAAATGCTGACCTGATTCCTCGCAGCGTCAGTTTCCGCACCTCCAGATCTCGCCACCCGGGATGATGGGGCGAGAACTGCGAATCAGTCTGCCCATGCGGTTGGTTCCTCCCTACCGGCGAGAGGAAAAAATGCCGAGATCCCTGCGCCACCGCTAGACGCTAGCCCTCCAGCGGCTGAGGAGACCCGCTCCCCCGCTCTCGATCAGGCCGGGATCACCACCCGCAAAGTTTACCCCCCCGGCAAAGGAAAGCCAATCCACCTCCTCTTTGGAGCTGAGGGGGGGGGGGGGGGGGGCTGGGCCTTCTCGCCTGCCGTCGACCGGGGGGCCTCGTCACTCTGAAGGTATACGGCAATTTTATCGCTGCTATCCTTCAGCTTCCGCTAAAATGGGGATTCTTTCGACAGGGGACATGGACTCGCGGCCTGGCGCTGAGGTAGAGAGAAGAAGAAGAAGAAGAAGAAGAAAGAGAGGGAGAAGACGGCGAAAGCTCTCCCTTCCCTTCATCTGACGAGATGGAGGAGATCCTGACCGGTGCCGGGAGCGCGAAAAGACGAGGGAAGAAGGTTGCCGCCATTCTGTCGAAACTCATCCGGCGAGAACGGGTCCGCGACCTTGCGGCCCGAGAGTTTCGCCAGTCAGTGGAGAAGAGGCTGGAGTCCCTGGAGCGAGACTTCCTTCTAGGCGAGATGGACCGGCCCGGGGGAGCTACCACCGGGTCCTCACCTGAGAGATGCATCGAGAGAATCCGGGATCTGTCTCGCCGGGTTGACCTGGGATGCAGCGTTCTGTCATCCTACTTCAACCCGCAGGCGCCCCCCCGGACCAAGTTGCGGGACCGAGGCAAATGGCGTTGGGAGCAAGGGAAATGGCGCTGGGAGCCGTACTGAAGCGCGAGACCTCCCCTCCTCTTCCCCTGGCCTTCCCTTCTCTAATGTACCCTTACTTTTTCGCTTGGAATTGTAACTAGTGTTCCCGCACTTTATTCGCTTATTATTTTATCGCGTTCCCGCTCAGCGAGAGCAGTAGCTCTGTCTGTAATATTTTTGTATGCGTATAAGTTATCTTCCCAGGCCTTTGGGGTGGCGAGAGCCACCTTGCTTCCGCCTACCTTACCGGCCGTATGACATTTCGCAACGTTTGCGCCAGCTGCTTAGTTAATCGGTCGCTGTCAGATTCGGGCGGGAAAAACGAAGCGCCGCTGACCTAGGACGCGACGGCTGTACCCCCGCCGTCTTTCTGAAAACAGCCATCATTACCACGATTTTCTATAAATAGGAGGCTCACCTACCACATTCATTTCTCTGATTCCCGTCTCTCTCCCCTTTGTTGTTGTTCTCGCGGTCTTCGCAAAGCTCTCGCCCGTCTCCGTCTTCCACTTCCGTTCTCGCTCTCGTCTTCTCCTCGTAGATCTCGCCTTCAAACCCTATTGCGATGCCGGGCGGTGGTGAAGGATGATCCAACTGCGCGGAAGCCTTCCAAAAGCATCTCTTCCCTTCCTGTACTCTCACTCTGGAGGAGTTCAATCTGATCAAGACCCAGCACGTTCCCGCTGGCTTCGTCGCGCGGCCCCCGGGCAGTCATGACAAAGTCAACACTGCAGGGGAGGGGGAGCTCGCCATCCCTATCGAACACTTCGAGGTGGGCTTCCGCCTTCCGCTGTGGCCTGAGATGCGACAGGCTCTCCGGTACTACGGGGTGGTTCCCGCGCAGCTGAACCCTAACTCCGTGGCGATTCTCATGGCCTTCATATGCTATATGCGGTCAGAGAGGATCGAGTTTAGCTTGCCGATTTTCCGCAAGTTATTTACTTTCCGCGCGAAGGGAGGCGTGGTGTTCTTCTCTGGGCAACTGCTGAAAACGATCGGTCTCGCCAACAAGCACCATCACTGGGGCGAGAGGTTCATCTACGTTTTCGGTGACTTCGGGAACGTACCCCTCGCCCCCATCCAATACGAGGATGCCGCCTACAAGCCTCCGTCCTTGGGCTCCCGCGAGAGCGCCCTCCTTGAGTTCTTCGGAACCAAGGATTTCGACGTCCTCTACCTGCGGCGAGACGTCGATTCTTTTCATCCTGTACTTCCGGGAGAAGGTAAGATCTCGCCTGTATTTGCCTCCTTGTCTTTTCCAGGGTTGGAATTGATCGCTATTGTTTTCGCAGGAGAGCGCGAGATCCCTCTCCGCCAGCCTTTCGACGAGACTCGCGCCAGAGAGAGCCAACCTCCTAAGGACCCGCTGGCTTTTGCGAAAGCCGCCGCGCAAGCCTGCCGAAAAGAGCCGGGCCTCCCCCCTCAAGCGGTGTTGTGAAGCGAAAGCCGGGTGCTTCCGCACCTCAGTCAATCAAGAGGCCCAAGACCACGGATATCGAGAAGGGAAAGGCTGTTGTTGTACCGCCCGTCCAACCTCTCCCCGCCGGCCGCTCCTTCGAGGAGGTCCTGGAGGCAGTAAGCAGGATTGCGGCCACCAGGGGCGGCCCCGGGACTCCTGCCGAGAACCCTCGGACCCTTGGCGCCGCCGAGAGCGAGGGTGCCGCCGCCGGGACCTCCGGCCAACCCCTGTCTGACGAGGTGCCGCGGGGTCATCGTAACTTTGGTCTCGGCGTGAGGTGCCTGGACGCGGAGAACAAGCCACTACTGCAATGGGACCCTGACGCCAACCAGGTCACGGTCTCGTCCCTCTTGCCGAGCTGGGCGGAGCGAGACGAGGTCACCGGCGAAGCTTTCGCCTTAGGCTATGGTCTCTACAGCCGGGAGGACGCTAGCGTCTACGACAGGATGTCGACCCGGCTGTTGGCGTACGACTCCACTCGCGCTTTAATGCGTGGGCTGGAGCTTGCGCATATGTGCGCCCGGCGGAGCATTACGATAGACCGCAACTTCCAAGACATGTTCAAGGCCAGGGACGATGCGGTGGCCCAGGCGGCCTCTCTGGCCAAGGAGCTGGCCGAGACCCAGCAACTGTTATCCTCGCGCCAAGCGGAAGGGGTACTCGAGACCTTTCATAATCATTTGTTCTCGCAATCCTAACCCTTCTCTGATGCTAACCTTCCGCTGTTCAGGATTCCGCTCAGGTCGCACTTCGCGAGGAGCTGTCTCAGGCCCGATATGACAACGTTCTCCTGCGAGAGCAGATCGCGCGCCTCGAGGCGAGTGCAGCCCCTCCGCTGGACGAGAGATTGAAGAGCCAGTATTACTCGGCTTATGACATCGACAAGCTGCTCCAGGGGAAGGCGCAAGCCACCGTAAAGTTGACGCTGGAGACGCTGCACGACATCAACTGCTGGGACGGAAGGGGCAAAGACATTACCGCTCCACAACTTGTCCCATGGCTCTTCGAGCCCATTCCAAAGCCCCTGGGCGCCCCCGATACCCCTCCCTCGGATGTCTCAAAGTCACCCGCCGCGGGTGGCGAGACCTCCGGGGGGAGTTCCGGTGGAAGCTCCAGCGGGAGCTCCAGCGAGACTTCTGAGGGGTACAGTTTGTCCCGTTGAGGGTTCCCTTCTTGCTTCTGTTCTTCACCTCTCTGTAAAGCGCGAGACGCTATCATTTTGTACCCACACATTGTATTATTAATGCAAATGTTTTTTCTTGCGAACATTTTTGTTATTTGCGAATGTGTTTGATGTGATTGTCGTAGTTGAATGCTTTCGGCGTAGGCTTCCGCCAAGGCCCTTGGCCTTCTTAGGAAATCCGTAGCGATGAATCAGCAAGAACCCGCGGTAACCGGCCAGCCGGAAGCGTGACTCTCGAATCCTTAAGACGGGACCGTCCCCTCTAGACTGCGCGAGTCCCCACTAGCCCATCGTATGACGATCTCGCCTATTTGTTCGAGAACACTGAGAGGAACCCTTTTGGCGAAAGCCTCCCCACCTCGAGTTCCCTTCAATGGGGAATCTTCTGCCGAGATCTATCTCTGCCGAGACCTATCCCTGCCGAGATCTATCTCTGCCGAGATCTATCTCTTCTTTTTCACTTTTCATTTGGTATTCCCAACGTGCTTCCTACCTTTCATTAACCAAGCCAACCAGACCAAACCTATTCCCCACAGGCGAGCCTTCGGACCTGCCATCTAGATGAGAGCCTGCGCAGCGGGTCTACCTGGGGCCGAGCCGAGCTCGGGGTGCCGATGAAGATCTCAAACCAACCGAACCTATCCCCCACAGGCGAGCCTTCGGACCTGTCAGCTAGATGAGAGCCTGCGCAGCGGGTCTACCTGGGGCCGAGCCGAGCTCGGGGTGCCGATGAAGATCTCAAACCAACCAAACCTATCCCCCACAGGCGAGCCTTCGGACCTGCCAGCTAGATGAGAGCCTGCGCAGCGGGTCTACCTGGGGCCGAGCCGAGCTCGGGGTGCCGATGAAGATCTCAAACCAACCAAACCTATCCCCACAGGCGAGCCTTCGGACCTGCCAGCTAGATGAGAGCCTGCGCAGCGGGTCTACCTGGGGCCGAGCCGAGCTCGGGGTGCCGATGAAGATCTCAAACCAACCAAACCTATCCCCCACAGGCGAGCCTTCGGACCTGCCAGCTAGATGAGAGCCTGCGCAGCGGGTCTACCTGGGGCCGAGCCGAGCTCGGGGTGCCGATGAAGATCTCAAACCAACCAAACCTATCCCCCACAGGCGAGCCTTCGGACCTGCCAGCTAGATGAGAGCCTGCGCAGCGGGTCTACCTGGGGCCGAGCCGAGCTCGGGGTGCCGATGAAGATCTCAAACCAACCAAACCTATCCCCACAGGCGAGCCTTCGGACCTGCCAGCTAGATGAGAGCCTGCGCAGCGGGTCTACCTGGGGCCGAGCCGAGCTCGGGGTGCCGATGAAGATCTCAAACCAACCAAACCTATCCCCCACAGGCGAGCCTTCGGACCTGCCAGCTAGATGAGAGCCTGCGCAGCGGGTCTACCTGGGGCCGAGCCGAGCTCGGGGTACCGATGAAGATCTCAAACCAACCAAACCTATCCCCCACAGGCGAGCCTTCGGGCCTACCAGCTAGATGAGAGCCTGCGCAGCGGGTCTACCTGGGGCCGAGCCGAGCTCGGGGTGCCGATGAAGATCTCAAACCAACCAAACCTATCCCCCACAGGCGAGCCTTCGGACCTGCCAGCTAGATGAGAGCCTGCGCAGCGGGTCTACCTGGGGCCGAGCCGAGCTCGGGGTGCCGATGAAGATCTCAAACCAACCAAACCTATCCCCCACAGGCGAGCCTTCGGACCTGCCAGCTAGATGAGAGCCTGCGCAGCGGGTCTACCTGGGGCCGAGCCGAGCTCGGGGTGCCGATGAAGATCTCAAACCAACCAAACCTATCCCCCACAGGCGAGCCTTCGGACCTGCCAGCTAGATGAGAGCCTGCGCAGCGGGTCTACCTGGGGCCGAGCCGAGCTCGGGGTGCCGATGAAGATCTCAAACCAACCAAACCTATCCCCCACAGGCGAGCCTTCGGGCCTGCCAGCTAGATGAGAGCCTTCGCAGCGGGTCTACCTGGGGCCGAGCCGAGCTCGGGGTGCCGATGAAGATCTCAAACCAACCAAACCTATCCCCCACAGGCGAGCCTTCGGACCTGCCAGCTAGATGAGAGCCTGCGCAACGGGTCTACCTGGGGCCGAGCCGAGCTCGGGGTGCCGATGAAGATCTCAAACCAACCAAACCTATCCCCCACAGGCGAGCCTTCGGACCTACCAGCTAGATGAGAGCCTGCGCAGCGGGTCTACCTGGGGCCGAGCCGAGCTCGGGGTATCACAAAACATTCAACTATGTTATGCCATGAAAAATTCGACACTAGTTAAAGGAGAATCAATCGGTATAATATAACAAGTTTATTTTTGAGATACATGATTACATCCCTCCCCCTTCAGGGGTAGAAGCGCTTTAGATCATCACCACTCCAAGTGTGGCTTAGGGCTCTTCCCTCCACGTCCTGGAGATAGTATCCCCCTGTTCCGAGGACTTCCTTTACAATGTATGGACCTTCCCAGTTCGGGTGGAGCTTACCCACGGGAGCCGATCTTCCCGCCGCGTCGACCTTTCTCAGCACCAGATCCCCTTCTGCGAACTGTTTGACCCTGACATGCTTATCAAAATGCTTGTCCATCCGTCGCTTGATTTCTTCTTGCCTGATAGCCGCCACGTCTCGCAGTTCCTCCACCATATCTAACGAGAGGCGCTGCCCCTCTTCATTCTCCACCCTCCAAGTCTCGTCACCTTCGCCCGCGGCTGTGACTCGCGGGGACCGGACCTCAAACTCCACCGGTAGGACGGCTTCACACCCATGAGAGAGCTTGAAGGGGGTCTCACCGGTGGCCGTGTTCGGAGTCGTTCGTAGTGCCCACAGGACCGATGGGAGCTGTTCCACCCAATTTCCCTTCAAGTTTTCCACCTTCTTCTTTAGTAGATTTACAATGATTTTGTTTGCTGCTTCCACTTGACCGTTACTCCGAGGGTGATGGACGGAGGCAAACTGGAGATCTATCCCGAGTTGAGCGCAGAAGCTGATGAACTCCTCGCTGGCAAACTGGGGGCCGTTATCGGTTACTATTGCTTTGGGCATTTCATGCCTACAAATGATTTCCCCCCAGATGAAATTCCTTATGACCTGCGAGGTGACCTTGGCCAAGGTTTTGACCTCTAGCCACTTTGAGAAATAATCAACCATGACTAAGAGGAACCTCCTCTGCCCACTAGCCGGAGGAAAGGGCCCAACTAAGTCCATTCCCCAGATGGCAAA
The DNA here is from genome assembly GCA_039583875.1 of Platanthera guangdongensis. NCBI lineage: Eukaryota > Viridiplantae > Streptophyta > Magnoliopsida > Asparagales > Orchidaceae > Platanthera > Platanthera guangdongensis. Next base: position 174,548,659 of record CM077159.1, on the reverse strand, counting down.
TGGCCATGGTGTCGTGATACTCCGTAGTCTTTGAGCTGCCAAGAGTTGGAGGGGGGCGTAGAGTTGACATTTTTGACACCTCCTTGCAAACTCCATGGCATCCTTCCTTAGGGTGGGCCAGAAGTAGCCCTGTCTGACCACCCTGGCCTCCAGCGTCCTTCCTCCCGAGTGGCTGCCGCACTCGCCCGAATGCACTTCCCTTAAAATCTTCGGGATTTCTTCTTCGGTTGCACATCTGGCTAGAAGCCCTGACAACATTTTGCGATGCAGACCCCCCTCCATCATCAGGTAGTGAGTCGCCTTGCGCTTGAAGCTTCTCCCCACCTTGGTCCCCTCAGGCAGTTCACCAGTGGTTAGGAAGGCCACAAATGGATCTATCCACGAGGGTTGCCGATCCACAAGCATCAACTCTCCTTCCTCGATAGCTGGTCGGAACAGCTTCGTCAAGGTCCCTCCTACCTGAGGTCAGAACTTGGCCAGTCGATCGGCGGCTACACTTTCTTCCCTTGGAACATGTTGAATTGAGAAAGACCAGAATCCTCCGATGATTGCCCTTACCTTGGAGAGGTATCTGATGAGGGTTGGTTCCCGAGCTTCAAACTCTCCCCGGATCTGCGATGTCACTACCTTTGAATCAGTGACAACTTCCACCTCCTGAATTCCCAGCTCCTTTGCCAGGCGAAGGCCAGCAATAACGGCCTCATACTCTGCTTGATTGTTGGTCACTGGGAAATGTAAAATGACTGCTTGCTCTATGGTTACCCCCTGGGGACTTGTCAACACCACCCCTGCCCCTAGGGAGTGCCTTCCTGAGGCCCCATCAACCATTAACTTCCATGCTTCTCGCGGTTGCTGCTCTTCCTCCCCGACCTCAACAACGTAGTCTGCTAGAAAGTCCGCCACCGCCTGTGCCTTGATGGAGAGCCTTGGTACAAAGGAGATGTCGAACTCGCTTAGCTCAATGGACCACTTAGCCAGCCTCCCCGAGTGCTCCACTCCTTCGAAGACCTTGCGAAGAGGGTGGTCGGTCACCACCCTAATCGAATGCGCTTGAAAGTACAGCCGGAGCTTTCTGGCCGAGATGACCAAGGCATAAGCGAGCCTTTCCAGGATGGGGTAGCGAAGCTCTGCTTTTTTCAATATCCGGCTGACGTAATAGATGAGAAGCTGCTTCTTTCCTTCTTCCCTTACTAGGACGGAGCTCACCGCCTCCGTCCCTACTCCGAGGTACAAGGTCAGGTCCTCCCCATCCTTTGGGCTCTGAAGGAGGGGAGCCTGAGAGAGTTGCATTTTCAGCCCTTGGAAGGCCTCTTCGCACTCGGCCGTCCATTCGAACCTTTGATTCCCCCGCAGCACTTTAAAGAATGAAGAACATTTGTCTCCTGCCCGGGAGAGGAACCTGCTTAGCCCAGCCAGCTTGCCTGTCAAGCGCTGAACCTCCTTGACGTCGCGAGGTGACTCCAAATCCAGGATGGCCTTGACTTTGTCCGGGTTGGGCTCCACTCCTTCCGGAGTCAGGAGATGCCCGAGGAACTTCCCGCGGCTTGCCCCGAAGATACACTTCAAGGGATTCAGCCTCATTTTAAACCTTCTCAGGGTGGCGAATGTTTCTTCGAGGTCTTGCAGGTGTGAAACTATGCTTTTGCTTTTGATCATTAGGTCGTCGACGTAGACCTCCAAGTTCCTCCCCCTCTGATCCCGGAAGACCCGATCCATCATGCGCTGATAGGTAGCCCCTGTGTTCTTTAACCCAAAGGGCATCATCTTGTAACTGAAGCATCCATCCCTCGTGATGAAGGAAACATCCTTGGTGTCAGGAGGGTGCATCCGGATCTGGTGATAACCTGAAAAAGCATCTAAAAAACTCATGACAGAAAAACCGACGGCTGAATCAACCAACGCGTCGATCCGAGGCAGGGGATAGCAATCCTTGGGGCATGATTTATTCAACAAAGAAAAGTCAACACACATCCTCCATTTACCACATCCCTTCTTCACCATTACTACATTGGAGATCCAGCCTGGATACTGGATCTCTGAGATGAAGCCCGCCTCTAGGAGCTTCTTGACCTCCTCGCAAATGGGCTCCTCCAGCTTTGTAGCGATGGCCCTCATCTTCTGACGGATGGGGCGGGCGCGGGGATCCAGGTTCAGGCGGTGGCAAGCTACATCGGCGTCGATGCCCGGCATGTCCACCGCGCTCCAAGCGAAGACGTCAACGTTGCTTTGAATGCAAGCTCGCACCTGCTCCCGGGCCTCGAGACTCAACCCCCCGCTGACCCGCACCCTTTGCACCTCTCCTGCTTTGGTGAAGACCTCCATCTCCACCACTTCTTCAGCCGGTTCCAGCCTGCGACTGCTCCCAACCGGTTCTTGCCTCTTCCTCCAGCTCCAGCTCTCCCTTTTCCTCCTCAATCTCCATCGCTTCTATCCCCCTCTGCTGCTGCTGCTCGGCTCCTACGCCTCCTGGGACCTCTCCCTCGACTTCTCCCGCCGCCTGCTCTTCTACTTCCACTGCCCTTTCCGGGATTTCCTGCCCATCGCTCCTTCGTATCACCTGCACATCCCCTCGCATCTTCTCTGTCTCTTCCTCTCCAGCTTCCTCTCCAGCTTCCTTCCTTACCTCCTCATGGACCATCTCATCTTCCTCCACAACCTCCTCTAGGGCCGCCATCTCTATTTCCAACTCTTCCGCCTCCGCCATCCACGAAATGGTGTTGACTGCCGTAACGTAACATTGTCCTGCCACCTTCGGGTCTCCTCTGACCCTGACCTGCACCCCCCCATTGTTGAACTTGAGGCACTGATGGAACGAGGAGGGGACGCAGCGAAAGGCGCTGATGAGGGGACGCCCAAAGATGGCATTATAGCTGCTCGGGGCGTCCACGATCACGAACCTGCAGTTCCGCGACACGCCCCCCAACCTTACGTGTAACCCTACTCCTCCTTCTACCTCCTTCCTCTCCCCGGAGAACCCGAACAGAGGTCCATCCGATGCCAAGACCCTCTTCCCTTCAACCCTCATCTCATCAAAAGCTTTCTTGAAGATGACGTTAACCGAGCTCCCGTTATCTACCAGTATCCTTGAAACGGTATAGTTCTCCACTGCCGTCTGGATCACCAGGGCGTCGCAGAATGGGTCTTCATAGTCCGGCATGTCCGCTGATGAGAAAGTAATCTTTTCTTCTGGTGGAGGAACCTGGGAGGTTGAGGCCACCCCTCTCCGGTACATGGTTTGAAGGCTCCCCTTACGGGTTGCCTCAATCCCCACTCCTCCATGAATCACCCCGATTCCTCCCCGGGTCCCTACATCCACCCGGTCTTCGCACCTGTCCTCCGCTTCGCCCTGCTGCACCTCCACTATCCTCATTGGTGGATCCTGCCTCCCTGCTCCTCTGGCCTCCCTCAGCTCCAAGAACTCTGGGCAGGTGGCCTGTTGCGTGACCCTCCTCCTGGTGGAAGTCACAAAAGAGCAACGCCTCCCCGCCCCTTCTCCCGTCTCCCCTTCCTCTTCTTCCTCCTCGAGCTCCCCTGGCTGCTCCTCTCCCCCTTCCTACTTCCATGGCCTCCTGCGGTGGTGGGGGACGATCCCTTGGCTCCTGTCTCCATGCCGGTCGATCGAACCTCCGGGGCTCCCGCAGGTTATCTCTCCCCCGATAGCCTTCTCCTGGGCCTTGGGGTCGACACTCCTGGGGCCTCCAACCCAACCGGTTGACTGGCTCCCGGGCCCCCCAACCCTGCTGCTGCCCAAACCTTCGGGGCTCCTCCCTTCTCCTTTCTTCCCTCAGCTCCCTCTGCTCTCTCGGCTCCTTCTGTCTTCCCGCTGTTGGTTCCTTCCCGTCATCCTCTGCTAGCTTGGCCAACTTCCTGGCGAATGCTGGGTTTGCTCTCTCGAAATCAATCTCCTTCGCCGCCCTCTCCATGAGCTCCTCAAAGGAGAGGGGGGCATCCTCTTCAACTCCATGCTAAAAAATCCCGGTCTCAGTCCCAGGGTGAAGGCCAGCATCAGCGCGTACCCTGGAACCTCTTGCACCAGAAGGATCTCCTCCTGAAACCGGTCGACATAGTGACCCAACGTCTCATCCGGCCTCTGCCTCACCGCAAACAGACACTCTGCTTCCTTCTTCCGCTTCTTTGAGGTTGAGAATCTTAACAGGAAACTTCTCCGTAGATCTTCAAAACAGTAGATTGAGCTTGCTGGCAACTGGTGGAACCAGTCCCGAGCCTTCTCTTTCAACGTGATGGCGAACAGCCGGCACTTGAAGGCATCTGTCATCTGTCTTATTGACACAACGTCTTCAAACCACTGTACGTGCTGCACCGGGTCATCCTTCCCTGAGTAGTAGGACATGTCGGGCTCCCGGAACCCCTCCGGTACCGGAGCCGAGATGATGAGCTCGCTAAATGGGCTCTCGCCTCCTGCCTGGCGAGAAGGCACGTCTCGCGGCCTCGGCTGGCTCGCCCGATCCGCGAGACCGTGCCCTGGGAAGAGTTCCCGCACCGCCGCCTCCTTCTCGCCTGGCTCTGTCAATGCCTCCTTGCCCGGGCGCTGGCTCTGGCCTGGGAATAGCTCCCGTGCCACCATATCTCTCTCGCCAGCCTCGCCCGGGACCTCCTTTCCTGGGCGCTGCCCTGGAGCGTTCTCGCCCAAGAGCGGAACCTCTTCTATCGGGACCTGAGGGGCGGCCCACTCGCCTCTCGCCGAGAAGGCCAAGCTGATCGTCTGCAGAACCTCTCGCCTGAACTCATCCAGCATCCTCTTCGTCGCTTCCTCTCCCCGGGTGGGGGAGCCTCCAGAACCTGACCCTTCACCTTCACCTCCTGCCATGGGACAAGACTTGAGGCTTTCTTGAATCGGCTGCCTTCCACGCTCACCGCACCAGAACTGTTGAAGCCAAATATGACCTCAACTGAAGTTCGAAGAAAAAGGGGTGCAGCCAAAACCTACTTCTCTCAAGTCTCACCCCTTGACTGGATTCTAAGGACCTAAGACTGACCCAAAAGCCTCAGCAGGGAGGTCCCACCTCACACCCGGAAGATCTCTGAGAGCTTCCCCTCCAAAGCCAAAGCTGGGCTAGGAGCTCCTCAGAAAGCACTGGAATTCGGGAGACAATGATAGCTTGCTTTCTAAGGAGCTCTTATGGGTCTATTTATAGCATTTTGCTGTCCTGAATTTACTGAAAAGCCCCTGGTTGGTCTGCCAATAGCCAAAACCCGCTGTTTTTCTGAGGGTACTGTAGTAATTTCTCCTGAGGGCAATTAGGACATTCTTCCAAAGACCCTGGGCCCCACTCGGCGAGAGCTGGTGCCGAGACCTTTCGGCCCAGGGCGCGGCGCGAACGTTCTCGCCCAGCGCAAGCGAGAACTCTTCGGGATTGAGGCTTGGTTTGGGCAAGAGCGCTTCCGCGCAGTCCGCGCTTGGCGCTCTCGGCCCATGATTTCTCTTCTATAGCATCCAGCGAGAGCGTTTCCGCCTTCTGTGGGCGAGATCCTCCTTAGGGCGGGACCACTTTGGCTAACCCTCCTGTGACCATTGTGCCTCCTTGCCTGGCTCAGCGAATATGGGGTTGTACACAGCCCAGCTCGCATCCAAGGGAGGGCAGGCTCGAGCCAGCCAGACAAGTAGGCCCTCGCGAGGCGACTTCATTGTACCACCTGCGAGGCGACCTCGCTTTACCAGCTCGCAAGGCTCCCTCACCATACTAGCTGTGAGGCGGCATCGCCATTCCAGGCAGCCGCATGCCCGACGAGTTCTTGCAGGCCAAAAGACTGTTATGCTCATGAATTTGAATTTGCGAAGCACAAGTTGGAGAGACCGCTTGACCCCCCCCCCCCCCCCCCCCCCCCCCCATATGGGGGCGAGTTCAGAATCCGCCTCCCTTGTATCGAGCTCAACATTGGTTTTAGAAAGGTAAGTTCCTATAAACTTCCGGGTGTGTGGCGGGAACCTTCGCACTGCAACACATGAATCTTGTTTGTAGGAAATCCAAAGCAATTCTTTTGTTCGCCACTTTCCTCTCTCCAAGTCTCCTGCAAGACGATCACTAAATCAGTAAGCTTTGATCACCCGCAGGTCCAAACAGCATGAACCGATTTTCTTGGTACCAATAGTCACGACGATGAGGAAAAATTAATGATTTTTTATTTTCAATAATGTAACTTTTTTAGTGAAATTCTTGTAGTTGTATGCTTTTTTGTTGTTGAAATTAATGTTGTTGTTAAAGTATTGTGATATAATTTATAATTTTAGGTATTTTTAATAAAACATTTGAAAGCCCAATATTTTTTAACAAATTATGCTACTAGTCAAAAAGTATGGTGCCAAAAAATTTTAGGAACATTTCAAATGAAATAAGTTTAAATACTTGTCGCAGTCTAATTCGATGTCCCGGTCGGATCGCAATAACCTAAACCTTCTTAGCTTTCGGGACGGTCGAGCGCTCACACAGTCAATAAAGTAAGTCAGTTGTACACACGCAGTTTTAGCGTGAAAAAACCACTCAACTATGTAAAAAACCACGTCACTGGGTCTGTGTCGGTCAAAATCCACTATTTCCTGGCTGTTACAACTCGTTTCTGAAGTTGAGGGTGACAGACCACCTCTCGTTACAACTTTGTGGTGAGATAATACTTGACACACGACGGACGACAGACCGTCGCGCTGGGAGTTGTTACAAATTGCACTTTGCATTGGTGGTCTCCGCTTAGCGTCTTGCTGATTCTGAACGCGGAGCGGGGCGCCTGAACTTGCGGCTGCGGGGGCCACTTGAGACTTGAGAGATTTGGTTGTGTCGGGTGGCTTTAACTTGGCTCGTTCGTGGCTCGGGTGCGACTCGGGTGCGGCTCAGGTGCTGCTCGGGTGCTGCTCGTAGGAGGAATTCGACAGAGCTTCAACATGAGAAAGAAGAAGACTCGAAAGAAAAAAAAGGTGAGAAATGAGGAGGCCTGAGGCTCCTTTTATATTCTCCAGGGGATGGTTACGGTAGTTATGCGGATATCCGCACACCGTAACCACCAAAAATGAATATTTTCCCTTAGTTTAGGGGTGCACATTAATACTGTTGCTTGCATCCCTAAATTAATAATTAAATTGCTAATTAAATTCCCCCACTAACCTGGTGGTTAGTGGTGGTTGGATTCAAACTGGACGGCCGGGAACGCCCCTATCAATCAGATGATGGGAGAGGAACTCCACGGGCGGCCTGCGAACTCGTCGTCAAGTTCGTCGGCGAGGGGAGGACTGCCGATGGCGGCCGGGGAGGAGCAGCCTCGGCGGCCGCGCCCTTTATCACGCCGGCGGCCGAGGGAGGGGGCGGCCCGGGCGGCCTCCACCTTGGCCAAGCCGGCGGCCGATGGAAGGGGCGGACCGGGCGGTCACCCCATAGGCCAGGTCGGCGGTCGAGGGAGGGAGCGGCCCGGGTGACCGCCCCCCTCGGATATGGCTGACGGCCGAGGGAAGCGCGGCCCGGGCGGCTGCTTCCTCTGCCGCGGCCGGGGCTGGCTCGGCGAGAGAGGGCGGGCGGGCGGCGTCCGGGGAGGAGATCGGCCGCCCGCCGCCGGCAAGGTGGGGCTCGCGGCGGTTTGCCCACTACGCCTGATGGGATTGATGCGCGGGGGATCGGGCGCGGTGATCGCGCGTGCGGTCAATCTCATGATCTCACTTCTTTTGAGGTGGAGATCGTGAGTGTGTGGTTACATCCACACCCAATCTTATAAAATGGGTCTCATCCCCAACAATTGCCTCCCAGATCCTTGATGCACGAGACCGGCTCGGACGTAGAAAAACAAGAATCTTTCTCTGCACATTTTTTACGGTGGCGACGATGGTGAACGATGATGGATTTGAAATGGCGAGTCGTAGCAGCCTGCAAACTCGGGTAAAAATGTTAGAATATATTATGGTGGAGGAGAGGCGATGAACGTGCCCGGGGAAGGAAGCTGGTGTACCAGCGGTCGCGAAGGTGCGTGCGGATGCGTGCACGGGGTCGCGCATGGGCGCACGCGGGCTTGGCCGCGCGCGAGCATGCGCATGCGCAGACGCGCGCATGACAGTGCACAGGCGCACCCGCATGGGCAAGCGCGGGTCTGATCGCGCGCGCGCCTGGCCGCGCGCGCTCACGACCGCGTGCGTGTGGCCATACGCTTGCGCGTGCGCAGGGGCCTGCTACGTGGGTGCGTGCATGTCAGGGCGTGCATGTGTTTTATTGTGCATGCTTCTGACCGCGCGCGGGCCCTTGCAAGACTGTGTGTCCGGTGCGCGTGCCTGCTCGAGTGCGTCGTATAGTTTTAATTTTTTACTGGGCGACGCGCCTTTATGTGCTCGATGGGAGCAGATGACTTTGGATTTGCAGACTTTTAGTCTAAATTTATTTTTAATTTTTTTTGACAGGGCTCGAAGCGTACTGCGATGCCGATGCGTCTTCGCTCCTCCTTTACTAACAATCAAGTTGCAATTTGGAGGAGAGGGTTCAGCATGCCTTTCGACCTTGAAGTGAAGATACCGCGTGTTGAGAAGAGGGTCCAAAACCCCCCGCGTGGCTGGTTGAGGATCTGCGAGACCACTTTGAGATCGGGATTCCGATTCCCCCCATGCGAGGAAGTGATTGAGATTCTAAAATTTTGCGGGGTACAGATTTCCCAATTTACTCCCTTGGGGGTTGTACGCTTCATGAGGCTGGTTGTCTTCTTTCGCGAACATGGCGGGAAACTCTCTCTGGACTGCTTCTGAGATTGGTGCGATGTTCGCTCTGATGGTGGTGAGCGTATGAAGATTCATAGTAACAAGAGCTGGCTTGATTTTGAGACTCAGACGAACCCCCGCCATGGAAATACTTTGTTTGGTTATGTCAGAAATTCTTAGGGATTGTCGGAGCTATAGGATGCATTGCCTGATCGTTGTCGTCGTCAAAAGGGGAGAGAGCGAGAGTTTTCTCCAGTGCTTGGATTTTTGGAGCCTCGCAAGCTGGCGAACCGGCTGTTCAGTTTTTCTTCGTTTGTGGAAGGGAAGCGTTTGAAAGTCTTTAGTTTCAAGGATAACTAAATCACCTAGAAGGGGGTGTGAATAGCTTTTTAGTTTATTGTGACTATCTTTTATTTTCCTTCTTTAAGTGTTTTGTGAGTTAGTAATTTTTTATTTTCAAGAAACACACTACCTATAACAAAGAAACAACACAAGGAGCACACACAGAATTTATAGTAGTTACCCAGATTATGAGTACGTTCGATTTCCCTCCCACCTTTCTAACATCTTGTTATACACGACACTTCTCCAATCTTAGCTCCTAAGAGCCTACAACACGATTATGCAGGACCACTTAGTCTCCTCCAACACTTACAGCTTAGGCACAAGACCCTACAACTCAGTGATCCAAAGATCACCTACCTCAGGCACAAATGCCCTACAAATCATGCTTTGCGCACAGCTCTACCTCAGAGATAATGACTCTACTAAAGCTCAAGCACAATGACCTACCTAAGATCCAAATCTGGATCCTACACTCAAACCCAAAGGTCCTACAATCAGAGAGTATGACTCTCCTACCTCAAGCTGAAAAGCCCAACCTCAGATCCAAACTGGATCCTACTCTCAGGCTAAATCCCTACCTCAGATCTACAGCCAGATCCTACACTCAGATCCAACATGAATCCAACTCTCAGGCCAAAGCCCAATCTCAGATCTGCAGCCAGATCCTACACTCAGATCCAAAATAGATCCTACTCTCAAGTCAAAGCCCTACCTCAGATCTACAACCAGATCCTACACTTAAATCCAAAATGGATCTTATACCCAGGCCAAAGCCCTATCTCAGATCTGCAGTCAGATCCTACACTCAGATCCATACAGGGATCTTAACACAGCCTTTATAAAATATGCTTACAACTTAGATCCAAAAAGGATCCTACAGGGAGAAAGGTTGGTTGGTAGGTTGATTTGACACTAGAGAGATTTCTCTGTGTCTGCCTCCTGAGATGAGTTTACCACAGTCCTAACTTCTTCTCAGCAACAAAAAAATTGTTCTTCAATAAGTTGCTGCTTGTGCTGGAAATAACTCATAAACTTATTTCTGAACTTGCTGAAGAAGACTGATAATTTGATAGATCTTGTATTCTTCAATCATCTAACTTGACTGCAGCGGTCAGGATGCTCTGCTTCTTCTTCTTTCTCAAAACAGTCTTATGAACATGTTCTAGTAGATGAAGCTTGCTGCAACTAACTTACTTGAACCTCTAGATCAGCAGATTTTTGTCCTTCAAGCTTCAACCTCAACAACAATGGAGAGGAAGAAGATGAAGTTCTTTCAATTCAGAATAATCCAAAAGTTATTCTCATCAAGTTGATCCTCGTTCTTTTATTCCCGAACCACAACGGCTCTATTGAGTATTGGGACTCACATGAGTTGATTGAAGCAACTTGCTTTAACAGCAAATGTTGTACAGTAGGCATGTGGTGCCGTTTGTCGCGTACTATAGACTTTCCACAACATTTGAAATCCTGTTGACGACATCACTTGTGGACTTAGTCAAAATTCAAACAATTTTAGTATAGGCGTTGAGTGAGCAACCTTTACTTAACGCCAAAACACTTGGACAGATTTTTTGTCATTAGGCGTTGAGTGAGTAAGCTTTACTCAATGCCAAAACACTTATGCAGATATTCCGTCACTAGGCGTTGAGTGAGTGAGCTTTATTCAACGCCAAAACACTTATACAGATATTCTGTCACTAGACGTTGAGTGAGTAAGCTTTACTCAATGTCAAAATACTTTAGACGGATATTCTGTCACTAAGAGTTGAATGAACCTCCATCACTCAACGCAATTGGACCTGACCAATATGTCATTTACAAAAGCGTTGAGTGTTACTTCCTCATTCAACGCTATCACCCTTAGTCAGCTTAGCTGAAGAGGCGTTGAGTGAATAGACTTCACTCAACGCTTTTGTCCTTATTCAGTTTCTTAGTTGAGAAGGCGTTAAGTGATTAGCTTTCACTCAACTCTTTTGTCCTTGGACAAAATTCTCTGACTGAATGGGGATCAGTCAACATTATTACCTCTTGGTGTTGAGTGAAAAGGCTTCACTCAACGCCTCTGGACTTGACCAGATTTCTCCATAGATTTTATATGGCTTTGACTGAAGCAGCTTGTTTCAATGCTTCTAAGTGTATGGTGTTGAGTGAGTTGACATCACTCAACTCCTGTGGACTTAGCCACTGTTCTTCACTGTCAATGCCAAGGCTTTGACTGACTGGTCTTCTCTCAGCGCTTTTTGGTATCTGGTGTTGAGTGAGCTTGCTTCACTCAACACCTATAAACTTGATCATATTTCTTTGCATTTGGCGTTGAGTGAGCTTGCTTCACTCAACGTTTGTGCACTTAGACAGATTTTCTCTCTCCACCTGCCTACCTTGTGACCACCTATCACCATCACTTAGATAACCTGTCTAATCATGTTCCAAGGGACATCCTATACAAATAAAGCTGGTGACAACTATTAGATTATACACATGTGTATACCATTGTCTATTATGATTTCTTCAAATCTTGGACATTGAGATTAATGGACCCAACAATCTCCTCTTATTTAAAGAAGTCAAAACCTTGAGATAATGTTATACACTAACTCAAATATGAAACAAATGCAGTAAATAACATATTGCATAACATAGAAATAATGAATATATATTTGATTAAAATGAAGTTCATTAACAGAAGGATAATTATTTTTAATGTGCATAGAAATATGCAACACTATTACCTCATGTTTCAGGTTCTCTTATAACAATGCCACTACTTCTGGGCTTCTTGACGGTCTTCTCAGTTGCAGCTTCAGACTTTTTGGAATGTACTTTGGAAGTAACTGTAAGGTTTTGGAATGTACTTTATAGGCTCAATAATATTTGGAGGCAAGGTGTCAGCATTCTTGTCCTTTCTGTATTGCCTTCTTTCATTCTCCCTCTTTTCCATCTTAGCCCACTCAATAGAGCTCTATAGCTTACCTCTCTCAGTCAAGCAATCTGCTACTCTTTAAAATAGAACTCTTCCCCGATCTGTTCTTTTGGAGAGAATTACTCTAGCCGTGAGTTCAAACAACCTTCTAAAAATCTTGTCATGCGAGCTTGTTTTGCACAACAAGGTCTTCCCAATAACATCAGCTAGAAATTTAACTTTTAGGTTTAGTTCTTTCCCGAGAATAGAGCCAGTGGTGTGCTTAGACATGCCACACCATTTCAGAGCAGACCTGATCCCACACTGATCCAGTCCTCTTCCTCATCTGTTTCTGTGAACTTGGGCAATTGTAGAGCTTTGCTCAATCTTCTTGGAGTTATCTTTATCTTCTCTCCACTAACAACTGACTTGATCTTGCCTCTAAAAGAGTCGACCTTTGCATTGGAATACAACTCTGGTACCTTTCGCTTCCAGAGCTGTAACGCCCCGAAAATTGTATTTGAGGTGGTCGCGTAAAAAGAGATTTTTGGTGCCTGTATAGGGGTACACGGCCTAGGACACGGGCGTGTCCAAGGCCGTGTCTGGCTGGTGTTTTGGCCTTTTTCATCCCGAGAAGGACACGGCTAGAAACACAGCTACATGACACGGGCGTGTCATTGGACACGGACGTATGCCTAACCGTGTCTGTACCCATGTTCCCGAAAGCCGATTGAGTTCGACGAAAAGTGTTCGGGAGGAACACGCCAGACGACACGGGCGTGTCTGGAGGGCGTGTCCCACTGCGTTTGACGATCGTCGAACGGCGCTCGACGATTGTCGAGTGACCCTCTGCGTTCGAAGTTCGACGATTGTCGAGTGACATGGGCGCGTTCATACCCGTGTTCCTACCTGTGTTCAGTTGGGTCGTGTCCATTGCCGTGACGGTTATATGTGACACCCCCTGATCACGGGCGTGTCCAGGACCCGACACGGGCATGTTGGGTGAGACACAGGCGTGTCTTTGCCCGTGTGTCTTTTCTTCGTTCGATGATCATGCCTCGATCAAGGCACACGACCTGGAACACGACCGTGTGCGAGGCCATGTTCGGCCCAGGTCTGAGGAATTTTATGCAGATCTGAGCCGTTCATTTTCTTTAATTGAGATCCAAGGGCTCAGACGGTTTCCTGCACTGTTAAGGCCGGGAATGGGGGAGTTAACTCTTCATTTTCTCCAAGCCATTCTCTTTCCAAGGAGTTAGAGAGAGGAGGAAGAAGGAGGAGGATTCCGGCCGCCGGTGGAGCATCAGAGCACCGTTTGGAGAACTGAGAGCGGATCCGTGGAGGAAAGGTCGTTGCGAAGACTTCTATCTGTGTAGTTTTTTCATGGCGCCAAAGCGGACTACAAGGGTAACGATTCTCTACTTGAGCATGCGAAGCTCTCTTCCTTTTTGCATAGGGAAAACCGCTACCGCGAGTGTGCGGTGAGTGCGTGATATTCCTTGGGGTTGATGTGAATAGTCCCCCTTGTGTTGCATATAGATTCTGGAATCGAAGTACAGACATAGGCATTGTGTGTGAAGCCTACCCGGACGTGTATTGTCTGGATCGGTGATGTTGCATTTGATACGTTTTGCCGGAGAAGACTCCGTGCTTTGGGTTTTTCGAGTTTCTACGCGGTAGATTGCAACAGGGATACTTGGAGATTAACTCCAAGACGCACCCAGAAAACTGAGCGGAAACGTGTTCTGCTAACTTGGCGGTCAGGGAACCAGTCTTGAACATAACTGGGTTATGTGATTATTTGGAAAAGTTTTGGGATCCGAGAGAAGCTTGGCTCGTGCGTACATCTTAAAGTGACAACGTGGTCTGAGCAACGGGCAAGTGGAATTGGACCTAGGCTATATGGTTCGGTGCGAGAGACCCGAAAAAGGGGACTGGTCGTTGGCATAGTCAGGAGCCTTAGACGGTGGTCAGAAAGGATAAATGCTCATGTGGTTGCCATCTTTGGGATGGTGGTGAAGACGTTGAAGTGTCAGGATTCACCGTTAATGTGCCCTGAGTGTACGGGGTGTTTGACCGTATGAGCCTACACCTGCGGCGTAGTATAATTGTGTTTTATTGTTTTACTGGGCTAATGATATGCAGGGAAGGAGCACCACCGTCCCAAGTAAGGGGCAGGGTCGTTATAATTTGGTCGGCTTTGGCTGACCGTTGCTTTGTTTGCCACCGTGCGGTGGAATGTTGCTTGCAGGTACTGCGGAGCCGAGCGCTAGATAGCGGGCTGGAGCCCATGTTTCTGTGCTGGCCCTCGAAGGCCGTAAAGAATAGTTGTTTTTATTTTGTCATGTGTGGCCGGTCTGCGAGCCGATGTATGTAAGACACTATTTTGTTAAGTGAACATATGTAAGGTCATAAGGCCGTGTACCCTTTCAGTGTATTTGGTTTTCATTCCAGTGGTGTGGTTGTGGACATTCATGATTATTGGATATAAGTTTTGGGTTCTTTCAACTTTTAAAAGCTTCCGCTCGAATGCTCTGTGTAGGACGAGTAGTATTAATTGGATAGTTTGAATATTCTTATGTAACCCTTCCGACTGTCTGTGGTATATGAAGTCGGGTTCCAGCTGGAACTTCTGTTATATGTCATGCGACGGATGAGGGTGTTACAAGAGCAAACATGGTTACGACAGAATGAAATCTAGGTCAGAGACCTGGATTAAGTGAAGAATGAGTTACACCTCTTCTGGCGCTTCTTTGAAGCCATTTCGAACTAGTTCAGAGCCTTCAAAGAGGAAATTTTGACCTTTCAGAGCCATTTCATTTTGGAATTTCTGAAGGTCGGCGAAACAGTTCTGTCAATTCGGCGAAATCGGGCAGAGGAGGGCAAGGAATAGTGTAGTTTGTTTTATGCACAAGTCCTTTTTTTTATTATTTCTAAGTTAGAAGGCGGAGAGGCGTGTACCTGTTTAGGATCAAGTCTATGATCAACGACTGTGATTTATTCCCGATACTTAGCCGCAACTAGACTTTTGCCGCACTCATTGAGTGAACACAATGGACTTGATCCTTTTAACGCTTTTATACTTAGTCTAATTTTGACTAAATTTTCCACCATGGATTAGATAAACCTGCTACCTACAAGCATAATGCATATATATGGTAGAGAGATAGTTAAGCTGACCTAAATTCAATATACCTAGTTCTAATTTGAAGGTGTTGAACTTAACTCCATCTAGTGGCTTAGTAAAGATGTGAGCCACTTGTTTATTGGTTGAGACAAATTTAAGACTAATGTATTTCTTCTCCTCATGCTCTCTAATACAGAGATACCTTATCTTAATATGCATAGTCTTGTTATGGGAGACAAGATTTCTAGCAATTGAGAGTGCACTAGTAGAATCATAATATAAATGAGTTCTACTTATCTTTATATTGTATACTTGGAGCAGATGTTAGATTTACAACAAATTTCTTGCACCCTACAAAGTCTCTTCTTGCTGAGCTAGATCTTTTCCTCATCTCTAGCTACAGATTTTCCTCTGCCTCTAGTTGACTGATCCATTTGGTGCATGATATTTCCTGACACCAATTCTCCTGGTAAGACACAAGCTAGTCCAGAACACCAGACTGTCCTAGCTCCCCCTCAACAAGAGCATCTAGCTTGTTGGTCTCCCCCTCAATGTTTGCACACGTCTTGGACATCCTTTGCATGATAGTAAGTCAATCCACTTTCATCTACAAGTGTATGATCCTGAAGTTAGCTTCCTTGTTCCAGTCCTAAGTCTCGAACATCCTCTGTTCAAGTACCATATATGGATATGGGCACATGGAATATCCTGCAAAACAAAATTAATTTACTTTAGGACCCCAAAGTGAATTGGGTCCTAGGTTCTTGTTAGCTTCAAACTGAACTTGTCTTACTGCAGATTTTCTGACAGGAATACTAATAATAACTCTTGGCACAGTAGGATTATGCCAAAACTCTAAGGCAAAATGCCTCACTTTCCCACAACACCAACACTCATGAGTATTGTATCTTATTTTATGTGTTGGTCTTGCAGTTTGGTTAACTGCTGACTGAACAGAAGGAAAAGGTGAAGCTTCCTTCTTCAAATTTCTTTCAGCAAGGATCTGACTGAAGGTGAGCCTTTCAGCAGTCTTTCTATGTTGGCTCTAAAAACCATTTACAACAGTCTTCTTTGCAGATGACATGTTGTTTATGGCATCAGAGATAGCTAGAACTGGCCTACTGACAGGCTTACCCTTGGTTAGAGTCTTTGCTGGAAGGTCTTGAGTGAAGGATACTACCTTGTTTTTGAGAGTGGAGGCTGGTGTACCAAAGGTAAATGGTCCATGATTGGCCATTTGAATTTCCTCATGGGGAGCCTTAAAGTCATTCATTCCCCTACTATACCTTCCACCATTGTTGTGAACATATTTGTTCACACAAGTGGATCTACCATTCATCCAATGACCATAAATGCTCCCTTGGTCATACTTGTTTGAAGGTAACAGAACTTTCCTAAAAGGAATGAGAGGCTTGGAAGCTAATGACAGAACATAAGCTTTGACTTTCCCTTTGAACTGGGCAACTCTTGTGCTTCTCTTGAATTCCAACCCTTTCTTACCATTTTGAGAGGAGGAGTCTATCAAGGGCATCATAGTACTTGGCTTAGAATAACTAGCCACTATTCTTTTCTCCTAGTAGAGCCTCTCTTCAAGGTCCCTAATGAGACTGTTCTTGTCCTTGATGGTGCCAACCTGAATGAGAGTAATATTTTTCAGTTGGCTAACTTCCCTTTGCTTTATAATCTAGCAGGGTTGCTGTCTCAGCATGCTGGGCAGCAGCTAGCTGAAGAGAGGCAATCTCCTTAGCTTACTTTTTGGCCAACTTCCTGCTCCTCTTGAAGGCATCCAGAAGTTCACCATACTAGTCAATCAATTGATTGACATCATCCTCTGATTCTGATCCATCATCAGCACTTGATGTAGAAGCATCAGAGTTTGGACTGGTCTCATGATCAGATTCTGAGGATGAGCTAGATAGGGAATATACCTGATTTGGACCAGGCTGATCCTGGTAGGATTCTTCTTCTGTCATTGCAATTAGCCCATAACTTCTGTAGTCATCTCCCTCATCATCATCCTCCTATGAATCACTGTCTGAATGTGACAAAGGGGCCCTGATCTCTATTCTTCCATCTGAATAGACATCATCTGTATCACTATCACTGAACATAGAGGATAGTGGGGATCTGATTCCTATCATGGCAATTGGATAGTATTCACCATCTACAACAGCTGCCAACAGCCCATTGTAGGTCTTTTCCTTTCTGCAGACTTGAAGCTTCATTGAGCTCCACTCCTTATGGTTCACTCCTAAACTCATAAGAACAAACCTTTTAGCTATCTTTGGAGATCACTCAGACTATTAAGTCCTTTTTGAGCAACTTCTCTCTGATACCACTTGAAAGTCTTTAGTTTCGAGGATAGCTAAATCACCTAAAGGGGGGTGAATAGGTTTCTTAGTCTCTTGTGACTATCTTTTATTTTCCTTCTTTAAGTACTCTGTGAGTTAGTAATTTTCTTCTTTCAAGAAACACACAACTTACAACAAAGAAACAATGCAAGGAGCACACACATAATTTATAGTAGTTCCACAGATTATGGGTACGTCCACTTTTCCTCCCACCTTTCTAGTAACTTATTAGACACAACACTTCTCCAATCTCGGCTCCTAAGAGCTTATAACACAATCCCGCAGGAACACTCAGTCTCCTCTAAGACTTACCGCTCAGGCACAAGACCCTATAACTCAGAGATCCAAAGATCACCTATCTCAGGCACAAAGGCCCTATAACTCAGGCTGGGAGGACAACCATACCTCAGAGAGAATGACTCTCCTACATCGCAGGCATAAAGCCCTACGTCAGATCCAAATCTAGATCCCACACTCACACCCAAAGGTCCTACACTCAGAAAGTATGACTCTCCTACCTCAAGCTGAAAATCCCTACCTCAGATCCAAACTGGATCCTACTCTCAGGCCAAAGACCTACCTCAAATCTGTAGCCAGATCCTACGCTCAGATCCAAAATGAATCATACTCTCAGGACAAAGCCCTATCCCAGATCTGCAGCCAGATCCTACACTCAGATCCAAAATGGATCCTACACTCAGGCCAAAGTCCTACCTCAGATCTGCAGCCAGATCCTACATTCAGATCTGCACAGGGATCCTACCCTAGCCTTTATAAAATACGCTTACAACTTAGACCCAAAAAGGATCCTACAGGGAGAAAGGTTGGTTGGTATGATTGATTTGACACTAGAGAGATTTCTCCGTGTCTACCTCCTGAGCTGAGTTTATCTCAGCTCTAACTTCTTCTCAGTAACAAGAAAATTATTCTTCAATAAGTTGTTGCTTGTGCTGGAAGTAACTCAGAAACTTGTTTCTGAACTTGCTGAAGAAGACTGATGATTTGATAGATCTTGTGTTCTTCAATCAGCTAACTTGACTGCGGAGATCATGATGCTCTGTTTCTTCTTCTTTCTCAGAACAACCTTCTGAACTTGTTGTAGCAGATGAAGTTTGTTGCAGCTAACTTACTTGAACCTCTAAATCAGCAGATTTTTTTCCTTCAAGCTTCAGTCTCAACAACAATGGCGAGGAAGAAGATGAAGTTCTTCTATTCAGAATAATCCAAAAGTTAATTTCATCAAGCTGATCCTTGTTCTTTTATTCCTGAAGCTCAATGACTCTATTGAATATTGAGACCCACATGAGTTGATGACAATATCTTGCTTTAACTATAAATGTCGTACAGTTGGCCTGCGACGTCGTTTGTCGTGTACTGTAGATTTCCCGTAACATTTGAAATCTTGCTGACATCATCACCTGTGGACATAGTCAAAATTCAAGCAATATTAGTATAGGTGTTGAGTAAGCAGCCTTCACTCAACGTCAAAACACTTGGACAAATTTTCTATCACTAGGCATTAAGTGAGTAAGCTTTACTCAATACCAAAATACTTAGATAGATATTCTGTCACTAGACGTTGAGTGAGTAAGCTTTACTTAACTCCAAAACACTTAGACAGATATTCTGTCATTAGACGTTGAGTGAGTAAGCTTTATTCAACGCCAAAACACTTTAGACAGATATTCTGTCAATAAGCATTGAGTGAACCTTCATCACTCAACGCAATTGGACTTGACCAATATGTCATTTACAAAAGCGTTGAGTGTTACTTCCTCATTCAACGATATCACTCTCAGTCAGCTTGTAACACCTCCCCTGTAATGACCGTATAATATGGATTCGGTCGGGGCCCCACAACATACAGACGCCACAACTTTAGCATTAAAAGATGATATAATCTACCCAACTCAAAACTCAGAAGCAAACAACAGCGAAAACAACAATCCAGACTAGAAGTTATCCACACATATAGTAGTATCGAAACGGCCTTATGACCTTACAACAAAAGAGAGTCCAAAATTCTATTGATACATAACACATTATTGTGCAAAGGCACTCCTAAGCTACCTCGGCATGCAAGCCGGAAGTCTAAAGCATCAAGCATACAATATCACAAAAGTAGAGATAATGCAAAGCTAGTAACACTTCATGAGGCTTAGGCCTTTTTGGCCGGCGAGCTAGCTCCTGCTTGCGATCCTTGCCTTGTAAAAATTTGTTATAACGTGGTTCAGCAAAGACTGACCTCTAACTGTGTAACAAACACATCTCCTCCTGGCCGCCCCTAACGACCCCGGGGTACCCCTCCAACTTGCAAGTCAGCATTTCGTATACCATATACATAAACAAGTAAAGCACTAAAAGAACATGCTTGGATGTCTCAATCAACATGCACGTTTTCTATTGTTGAGCAAATAATGAAAAGGGGCCTACTATGCAGCATGTATGCAAAACCCGGGCTTCACCCAAGGCACCCTATCGCGTATACATCTCGCACATCATCAAACATCTGGGTACTTCCAATTTCCCCAATGACATTAAGCCTCAAACAAAAAGGGTACTGCAATTCCCGTAACGACATACAAGCCGCCACACGGAACTCTTGTCAAGACTCCACCCGTTCATGGTCTTAGACCCGGGCTTGCCTGCAAGCTCTGACTTCTCATGTCAGGATTCCGTCAAACACACAGACCGATTCTAAGAACCCTTCCTGGACCCCACCCGCTCATGGCCTCATTGTTCGGGCTTGCCCCATGCTTGGCTTTCTCGTTAGTCTCATAGAAGGGGACTAGTCTCGCCGGGACACTCTCCACACATAACTTGCACGTCACGGGATAACCAGCCGACCACGGAGACAAAGCTGCGCCTTAGCACATCACAATCCAAAATAATTTCCACCCTAATCACTCATTTGTACTGCAACGTCCCCGCGCACCAAGGAAACCATCTACCGTCAATGCGGAGCTAACCTTGTCCACCAAGGAAACCATCTACCGCCATTGCAGAGCTAACCTTGTCCGGTTCCGGCTACATGTACTCACTCGAGAAAAAAGGGGAAAACACAAACATCACAAATGGTATCTTGCCGCAACGGATTTTTACAAACATCCTTAAAGCTCATATGCAAACATCACCGAGTCGGACTAACGGTCGCGACCACGGCTTCACCCACAATGCCGGGGTGGAGTCCTCCTAAGAGAAAGCCTCGTAAGAGCTCGTGGTTGATGCCCGAGATCAGTCGTGCTTCTGCAGTAAAAAGACAGAAAAAATCTCTGAGAGTTTCTCCTTCACTTTGGCGGATCCCAGACAAGTGGGAAGAATCTTTAACTATTCGACGACTAACAATGAATTGGTCCATGAATTGTTATCATAGTTCTGCAAAATTCTTTATCTCTCCATACTTCAGAGATAGGAACCAGGTGCGAGCTTGTCGTTTCAAAGTCGCTGGGAAAGCAAGACACAACAATTTATCTGAGGCATTGCAAAGTTGCATCATGATTGCGAAGTGTCTGACATGCTCTGACGGGTCACTTGTACTATCGTATGTCTCGATCTTTGGGAGCTTGAAACCATGAGGGATTGAGTGTGTCAGGGTCTCGGGTGCAAATGGCGAGAAATGGTGGAGGGGTCGGCTGGCTGAAGCAGTATGTTTATTGGCTCGTTCGCGCTCTTTTGTGATTAAGTTGAGAATTTCTTCACGCGCGATCCTTTCATCGAGGCACGCTACTTCAGGGTAGTTGCAGTGATTTTGAGCTTTAGGTTCTCTGGCAGGACGGACTTCGCGGCCTTGAATATCCACACATGAGGGGTTCTGCTTCAAGTATGTTGACAGACAAGGGGGAACTGGACCGGCGTACCCCCCAAGGGTCATCCCTTCTACAATGCGGGTAACTTCTCCCACCAGTTTCTAGTCACGAGTACCGCAGTGTTGAGGTTACTGTCTTCTGAGGATGTTGTGAGTTCGATTCTCACGAACGGTGTCAAACTGTTGCGGTCTAACTCGATGTCCCAGTCGGACCAGAATAACCTGGATCGTCTTAGCTTTCGGGACGGTCGAGCGCGCACACAGTTAATAAAGTAGGTCATTTGTGCATACACAG
Source organism: Platanthera guangdongensis (assembly GCA_039583875.1). Lineage (NCBI taxonomy): Eukaryota > Viridiplantae > Streptophyta > Magnoliopsida > Asparagales > Orchidaceae > Platanthera > Platanthera guangdongensis. The sequence continues at coordinate 174,527,157 of CM077159.1, read as the reverse complement.
TTTTAACGTGGAAAAACCCATAAACTGGGTAAAAAACCACGTGACCGAGTCTATGCCGGTCATAATCCACTAATTTCTGTCTGTTACAATTTGTTTGTGAAGTCGAGGATGATAAACCACCTCTCGTTACAACTTTGAGGGTGAGAGAACACTTGACACACGACAGATGACACCCAATTTCAAGTGGATTGCACGTTATTTCTCTAACTAAACAAACAAATAAAAAATGCGATTGTTAACCTCAACCCGTTATTAGCTAGTCGCACCCCAAAATCTCATAACTTTTCGCGCTTTTTCAAAATACTCCTTTTACATGCAATTTAAGGAAAAGTGCTCATCAAGAAAGTTGTAGATCTCATCGAGATCTACAATTTTCGTGTTAATCATTTTTCCTAATAATGCATGTACACATAGTACTTTAAAAATATGCTCAGATTTTGCGCCTTTTCGAAATACGCCTTGTACATGCAATTTCAGGAAAAGGGTTCAACACTAAAGTTGTAGATCTCGACGAGATCTACAACTTTAGTGTTGAACACTTTTCCTGAAATTGCATGTAAAAGACGTATTTCAAAAATGCACGAAAAATTAGAAGATTTTGGGATGCTACTAGCCAATAACAGGTTGCGGTTAACAATCACCGTAAAAAAAACATCTCACGGATCGCAATCATGAACCGTCCATCCCAAAACAATCAACGGATCAAAATTCTCGATCCGTGGCAACACCCAGCCAAGCCTCAGAATAAAGCCAGTACTCAGTCCCCAATTCCTCTCTACTTCTCCTTCCTTCAGTCTTCCTCTCTCCAGCCCGCACAAAACACCACACCGAATCTGAGAGAATGGACGCCGGCAAGGTCAAGAAAGGAGCCGGCGGTCGCAAAGGTGGCGGCCCAAAGAAGAAGCCCGTTTCCCGTTCCGTACGCGCTGGTCTCCAGTTCCCCGTCGGCCGTATCGGCCGCTACCTCAAAAAAGGTCGATACGCCCGCCGCGTCGGCACCGGTGCCCCTGTTTACCTCGCCGCAGTCCTTGAGTACCTCGCAGCAGAGGTAATTCTTGAAAACCCTCTTGTTCCTTTTCCCGATCATCGGATCTGCGCTCATCTTCGTTATTTCTTAATCTAGGTTTTGGAGTTGGCCGGAAATGCTGCCCGTGACAATAAGAAAAACCGTATCATCCCGAGGCATATTCTCCTTGCGGTGAGGAACGACGAGGAGCTCGGAAAACTTTTAGGCGGCGTCACGATCGCTCATGGAGGCGTTCTCCCGAACATTAACGCTGTGTTGCTGCCGAAGAAAACCGCCGCTAAAAATCCAAAGTCCCCTACCAAGGAAGCCAAGTCCCCGAAGAAGGCTTAGATTTTTATAATTGCTGGTGTATGTAATTTTCAGATCGTGGCAAGATTGTTACAATAGCGAAACTAGTAGATTTTTGGATAATCTTTTGTTTTTGCTATCAAATTTTACATCCATCTTCATTGCAAGATTTATGTTTATCAAGTTCAGATCGTCGAAGTTTCAGTTAATTGTTGTTTGCTTGATTTAGAATTGATATTTTGCACAGATCCAATTGAAAACAAGGCTTTGCGTTCTACATTTGCTGCAGTAAATTGTAAATTGGAGTAGTGAACAGCATATTTTCAGCAGAATAATTCTGTGAATGTGAAATTTTCATTTATTTTTTAGAGTAAATTACACGCTTTTATTTTCATATTTTGTTTCTTGCTGCTCTCAATTATCGAACTCTTTGAAATGAAAATCAAGAGTAATTGGAGTCTGATTCCTATAATAAGAAGTCAAAGATTGGTAATTTACAAACCAAATGACAATTTCTATTCTTTATAAAAGATTAATAGTCGAATTCACTAATTTCACATACAGACATAGCTGCAACATGGTTATAGGATGCTTGAACAATTCAAATTGAAATAGATTCAACAATTAGAGCCAGATTTCAGGATTTATGCATGAAAAAAAACTCTTCAAATTATGATGCTCATGAGCTTATCACATATAGACATGCTGTTCAAAAACCATCATATGACATTTCCATCAGAATAATTCCAACTTCTATGACAAGTTGAATCCTCTATTAATTTTTATCTTTTTGCCTCCATTTGGCAGTAAATATGATCTTAAAGTCACATGAATTAACAACAGAAATGGAATTTCGATCAAAAATTATCAGATCTATAACAAGATTACATTTGAAGCAAGGCCAAGCTGGAAGAAGAATCTTGATGGGTTCCTCTTGAATTTTCTAGTTAAATAAGAAAAATTTTGATCAAAAACACAAAGGGGAGCCAACCCAATCAAACGAGTGCGCTTGCTTGCTTAAAGGGTTGGAAATTTTCCTTAAGGGAGTATGGGACCAAGCACGCACGATAGCGTTGTGTATGCCTCACGTGCGTGTAGACATTGTGTGTAGGCCTCCCTGCGATCGAGCAACCAACCTGGGCTGCTCGAAAAAATTAGTGATTTAGGTGATCGAAACATAATGATATCATTCGTCACTTCAAAATTTGCCATGGTGCAATTACCTATCAAGTTCCTCCAGAAAATTATAAATGAGCATCCAAACCCTCATTTGAAGGCAAGCTCTTTTAGAGTTTCGAGAGTGCTCTGATATTTTTTGGCAAGGACGTGAGACTTAGATCATTCCTCTGTTAGGAATTTGCTTTGTCTTCTCTCTAGTGCAAAAACATCTTAGGATTTCAAAGATGTAGTATTCTTCTCCACAGGAGCGCCCTTATGATAGTTCTAGCTTAGAAAGTGTATGTCTATTGATGCTCTGATGATTTAACAATTTTGCCCACTGAAGTGCTCCCACCGAGAGTCTAATGAATTAGTTTATTTTTTGTTGTTTTCATATTCAGAATTTATAATGAAGAGGTGATCTGTTACTCTGAAGAAATCTGTCAGCTTTTGTAAAATCAAACGAAATAGTATATTTTGTCTGCCATAGATTCGTCCATATGGTTTTTCGAATAAGGGATGCCCAACATTATATTTGGGAAAACAATTTAATGAACATATAACCAAATTAGATAGAAAAGAAAGCTACAAATCATGCATTAGATAATTCTCCCTTACTAGTGAGGCTTATTTGCAGAATATTATTCGCCTTGCTAGCAGGGATATAGCTGTAATAACAAACTGGGAGAAAATTCGATTGCAAAACCACACAAAAATGAGACTGGATAAAAGCTGAAGAAAAAACTGACTATAAAACAACACAGAATTTTAACTGGATAACAACCAAAATTAAATCCAACTGTAAAACAATAAAAATTTCTAACTGGTTAAAAACAAGGAATAAATTTGACGGTAAAACACCGCATAAATTAGGCTTGAAAAAAATCTGGAGAGTACACCGAAAGTATAACCCGTAATTATAACAACTTATTAACTGAGACGAAATTCGACTATTAAACCAACGACAAAAATGGAATTGATAAAATCTTGAGGAAAAATGAATGTAAAATAACCCAAAATTGTAACCAGTTAAAAATTGGACAAATTTCGACAGTAAAAAAACAACAAAAATTTGACTGAAAAATATCGGGATAAAAAACGAACAATTGTGACTGCATAAAAGCTGGTAAATCCAACCAACAACAACAATCTAACATGTTCAACACCAAAATTGTAGGAAACACATACCCTAACACTATTCCATGTGGTCGACTAAGGAATGGGCCGAAACAGCTACGACGGTTTGCGGTGGGGCGAAGACTTTGGCAAAGCCTGCAGTGGGAAGGATTGAAAATCTTTGTTTCCAGAGTAGCTAAACACCTAGAAGAGGGTGAATAAGTTTTTGTCTTTAATGACTATCTTTTTGCTTTGGTGTGTTGTGATTTAGTTTTATATTAGTTTTCAAAAACATACAACAGCACACAAGTATTTATAGTAGTTCCCCAAGGTATGAATACATCCATAGTTCCTCTCACATTTCTAACAGTGTATTAGAAAAGGCCAACTCCAATTTCAACTCAATGAGCTTACAACAAAGATCCCTCATAATCTCTCAAACTCCTCCAAGTCCTACCTTAGGCCTAAGGCCCTACACTCAGAAATATAATCCCCTACAGCTCAGTAATCTGCAGCAGATCGATCACATACCCCAGACTTTATCCAAAGTCCTACACTCAGGCTAGAAGGATAGCCCTACACTCAGATCCATCACAGGATCCTACCTCAGAGAATAAATCTCCTACAGCTTAGGCACGCGGGCCCTACCTCAGATTCACAGAAGGATCATACCTCAAAGAATAAATCTCCCACAGCTCAGGCACACAGACCCTACCTCAGATTCACAGAAGGATCTTACAACTCAGCATTTATATATCAGGCTTACAACTCAGATCAACTCAGATCAACTAAGAAAGAGTAAGTTATTGATGATGATACGACTCCAAAGAAATGATTCTTTGAGTCTACCTTCTTGGACTGAGTGAACTCAGCCCTAATTTTGACACCAGAGAAATAATACTCTGAGTCTTCTTTTTCCCGAACTAAGAAAACTCAGTCTTATCTCCTTCACAACAAGATGGTTGATCTTCAAGATTGATCTGCTTGTGCTGAGAAGTGACCTGCAGAGCACTGCTTCTTCAAATCTTGAATGTAGTAGAGTTTAGAGCAGAGGGCTTGAAGAGGAGCAACAACTTTAAACTTGTCATGCTACTTCCTTTAACTCAGAAAATGATCTTTCTGATCATGCTATTGAAGACTTTCTTCAACCAGCAACTTTAGTTCTGCTTCACTTTGGAACTCAGAAATAAAACTCCTGAACTTATTGTTGAAATATATAATAAAGCTTCAGGGAATTATTCCTTCAATAACCAACACTGTATGTGAATCACAAAATAATTGTAGAGTAAGTTTTTGGAAAACTTCTCCTTCGTCGAGAGGAAGAAGATGACCAGATAGCTCTGTTTTTCTTTTCTCTTCAAGCTCTCTTTCTTCTTTCCACTATACTCTCCTTTTGTATCCCGTCGTCAAATGGCTCTTTGCGCAGTATGGACTGACCGAAAATGGCAACTGCTCCATAACTTTTGCATTTACACCTAGACTAAGGGCAAACAATACCTTTTGTCTTCTAGCAAACAAATCCCGCGATATTTGAATTTCTCCTGATGTCAACATGACTCAGCGCTTCAGGACTTAGTAAATTCCGGACTGTCTGCTCAGGCGTTGAATGAAGCCTTGTCACTCAATGCAAAAGTATTTAGCAGAATTCTGCATCTCCAGGCATTGAGTGCATTGAGTGAGTCTTCCTCACTCAACGCTTTCTTGACTTTTATAGTCTAAAAACTTATACGTCTAGTAAGCCTTCATCACTCGAAGCTTCTGAACTTAGTTGGATTTCTCTGAATGAAAGCGTTGAGTGCAACTTCTTCACTCAACGCTTTTTGACTTTGTCTGGTTTCTTGATGAGGCGTTGGGTAGCCTGTCATCACTCAACGCTTCTGTACTTAGTTGAATTGTCTGTTGAGTAGGCGTTGAGTGAATTGTCTTCACTCAACGCTTCTGAACTTATACAGATGTTCTGTCTGATCCTTCTGAGGCTTTAACTGCTTGAGCTTCTGTCAACGCTTCTGCTCTTCTTGCGTTGAGTGAAGTGAGTTCACTCAGCTCTTCTGGACTTGGTAGATTTTCTGCCTGTCTAGTAACTAGTCTTCTTGATTGAGGCGTTGAGTGAACTGCCTTCACTCAACGCTTTTGTCTTTAGCCAGATATCTTGTTGAGTTGGCATTGAGTGAACTGCATTCACTCAATGCTTCTGGACTTAGCTAGATATCTTGTTGAGAAACATTGCGGCTTTGACTGTATGGAGTTCTCTCAATGCTTTTGCTCTTTTGGCGTCAAGTGAACTGTCTTTACTCGACACTTCTAGACTTCGCCAGATTTCTGCTTTGTCAGCATCCTGTCTTGAGTCCATCTGTCATTGTGACTCAGACATCTTGTCTAATCATGGTATAGTAGACAATCTGCATACACTGAACTTGAACATATATCAAATACAATTATGCACTTAGTATTGATGGTGACGTCTCTTCAAATTTACGGAACATTGAAGGACAATATTCCTAATAATCTCTCCCTTTTTTGAAGAAGGCAGAACACATAACAATACTAATGTGCATTAATACATAAAACATATTAATTAAGCAAATGTAAGCTTGTTCAACGTTCTCCAGTTTAATGCAGTGACTTGACATATCAAGTCATTTCCCTCCTCGAACATCTTGTTGAAAGTTCCCCTCCTCCTTTCTGGCTCAACATGTCAAGTTAAAGTAGTGACTTGACATGTCAGGCCATTGCTCTCCTTCCCCTTTTTAGCTTCTTCAATAGGCATTCATCTATCGAGGGTGGAGAAAGGATCATGTGTGAACTTTTCTCTTGGTCCTTTTGACCATCATGCTCAGTAAGAGTTTATTCCTCAGCCAACAAGGTGGATGGAATGACCTCATCCTGAGTGGGAATATGTGAATGCTTCCCCTCAACTACATTATTGTTTTTGGAGGAACATCATTCTTGTCCAACAATGTATCTTACTTGGCTAATTCAGCTGATCTCACTGAAGTTTAACCTAACAAGTTAAATTGATTAACTGATATCTATCCATATAACTTTGCTAAAGATATACTTTAACAAAAAGGAAGATGGACTACATTATGAATTGAAAACAAAAATATAGACACTTAGATCTATAACTGAAACATTTAATGTATATGGGTCATTCAACATTAAACATCATAACTCAATTTTGAAAGAATTGAACTTAGCTTCATCCAATGACTTGGGGAAGGTATCAACAACTTGATTGTCAGTGAGGACAAATTCAAGGCAGATGTCTTCACTTTCTACATATTCTTTAATAAAATGATATCTAATTTCTATAAGCTTAGTCCTGCTATGTGAGACAAGATTCTCAACATTAGAAATTGAAATGGATGAGTCACACTATAAAGGTAAATGACTTACCTTGAGATTGTAGTCCTCTAGTTAATGTTGTATCCACAGAAGTTGTGCACAGTAGCTCCGTCTCTTGGTTCACAGAAATCTTCATTTCTGTCCCTGACAAAAACTCTTTCTTCCAAGTCAACTATCATATACTCTGATGAAGGTGCATCATCATGTACATCAGCAACAACATTGCCTTTGTAAGACTCAGAGGAGTTAATGTTATACACCGTATCTTAAGCAGGAAGTTTAGAGTGCATCTCCACCTCAACCTTAGCATTATCCTTAGAGACAATCTGTTCTCCTACAGTAATCTTATGTGTACAACCCCGTATCTGGCGAATGAGGTCGCCAGAAACCAGACCGGCCGGCTCTCATTTCTCAAGTCCCGGGCGAGCACCAAGGGGGCCAGAGCTCGGCAGCCCCCAGCTCGGCCAGGCGAGCCCGGCTAGTGGTAGGCGAATAGGGCTAACCGGGCCTGCACTCGCTAGGAGGTAGGTAGAAGCGGCGAGTACCAGCCAGTCCAGACACTTGACACCGTTCTGCCTTAGCGTTGAGTGAAGTCCAGACAATCAACGACATTATGTCTTTAGCGTTGACTGTAGTCCAGACACTTGACGCAGTTCTGCCTTAGCGTTGAGTGAAGTCCAGACACTCAACGTCGTTCTGTCTTTATCATTGAGAGAAGTCCAGACACTCGACGACGTTCTGCCTCAGCATTGAGTGAAGTTCAGACACTCAACACCATTCTACCTTGGCGTTGAGAGAAGCCCGCCCAGTCCACTCAGTTCGTTCACATCATTTTGCCAAGTACACATAAAGCCATCAAATTTTTTTCCTTGCTTGAAATATTTCTTACAATGTGCAAAGATATTTCGATTAATGTGAACTTAACATAAAACAATTCTAGCATGAGGAAAGACAACTTTAATAGCATTCCACAACGCACAACACAATTTCTCGATCTATGACAAATACACTTGTTAACAACTTCTCATCAAACATACTTTTAAATGCGTTTATTGTCTATTTATAGCTTGATTTTGTTTCATGGGACATGAAAATAAATGAGGAGAAAAATGATAGATTAGTCGATGTCAAACCAATAATAGAGAGCAACGACATCCGATATCGATTTGTCTTGTATGTACAGTCCAACATAAAAACATTCGGAAACATGTTGGTTAATTGAATTGACGTTGGATGAGCAAAGTGTAAGAAATCCAATGTTTTAGTAAAGACATTAACATGATTATAACTGATATACTCTGCTTCAATGATGCATTTGTAGAGAAACTGTACTGGGGGTAGCACCATCTAATTATTTTTTGAACAACATTACTTATTCATTATAAATTGTCCTAATAACTGTAGAATTATTAGGATTCCTTTTCTTGAAAGTTGACAAAATTTTCCTAGGTTTCACACCGGATATGTACATGTCGTTGACTACTTTCTGTTCATGTTCATCTAATCTCTCAGCGTACGCATGTGCCTCATGATGAACAAATTTATGATTATGAGTTCCACATTTTACTTGTACTTTCCACTCTTTCAAAATTGCATCTTTTTGACCAAGTAATAAGAACAGACATCCACAACGCTTCGAACTTGTTTTTCTTAAATTTCTTTTAACCACGCCTTTATTTCGTTGATTTTCTAGGGGCAACCTTCCTCTATCACATTCAAGCATTACTCTAGGTCTCACACGAGCGGTAATTTTATCAGTCCTTTGAATTGCGATAATAAATCTCATTCTTCTAGCTACATTACGAGTCCATTCAACAAGATTTTCTTTACTTGGAAACACAATATCAGTAACGAATTCAGGTCCGACATATACAGATAAAATTGTATTGGAATCTTCAAAGGTTATCAACATTAAATCTGAACTCATTTTAACACAAGCACTGAAATTTATAAAACTAAAAAAACAAGCAATAGGATGTTGGGATCACAGGTATGCATTGTTAGTTCATTTAATCAAGATTCACATTAATACAAATCAACAACAGAAATTCTGTAATGCACTGTTGATTTACGCAAATACATCAGAACTGTTACTAAATGGGTTAAAAAACAACCACCAACAGATCACAGGTTAAACTATGCAAATACACCTTACCTCCACGAGCTCCGGCGGCAAAACTCGGGTTAGGGACCGGCGGCAGACTGCGGGATTCCACGAATCGGGCGGCAGAACTCCACGAAACAGGTGGCGGAACTTCAGGAATCGGTCGCCGGAACTCCACAAAAAGGACACCAATGTTGTGGAATGAAACCCAGAGGACGAAAGGCCGGCGGACGACGCTCCTCTGACAAGCGGCGGCCGGTGAACTCCAGAACGAGGCGGAAGCTTGGGCGAATGATAGGGTTTCGGGTATCGGGAGAAAAGAGGGCGGAGTGTGCGCTTAGGTTTAGTTTGGGTGGGATTGAGAAAAAAAATATTGAGATTGTTTATTTTAAAACATTGGTGTGCACATAGTCAAACCTGATGTGTACATAACAACGCCCTTTAAAAATGACTCCTCTATTTTTCCTAGGTGGAATTTTGGAAGCCTGTTTCCCCGTTCCTTTTCTTAAAAATACTCCATACTTGGATTACAATCAGTAGCCGTCCATCTTAACCCAATCTACGGACGTAAATCCTCGATCCGTGGCACCACCCCGCCACACACCAACATAAAACCCGCAGCAACTCCACAGATCTTCTCAACAAACAACACACTTTCAAATGGAAGCAAGCAAGATCAAGAAAGGCGCCGGTGGCCGGAAAGGCGGCGGCCCAAAGAAGAAGTCCGTATCCCGCTCTGTTCGCTCCGGCCTCCAGTTTCCCGTCGGCCGCATCGCTCGCTACCTCAAAAACGGTCGATACGCCCAGCGCGTCGGCACCGGCGCCCCGGTCTACCTTGCTGCCGTCCTTGAGTACCTCGCCGCCGAGGTAAAATCCGTAAACCCTATCATTTTCTTCCTCAATCATAACATCTGCCCCTCACCCCTTGTTAATTTTCTTTCTCTGTCTCTAGGTTTTGGAGTTAGCCGGAAATGCTGCGCGTGATAACAAGAAAAAAACTATCATCCCAAGGCATATTCTTCTTGCGGTGAGGAACGATGAAGAACTGGGAAGGCTTTTAGGCGGCGTCACGTTCGCTCGCGGCGGCGTTCTGCCCAACATTAACCCGGTGTTGCTGCCGAAGAAGCCAACTGCGGCGGAGCCGAAGTCCCCCACCAAGGAAGGGAAAACTTCCAAGAAGGCTTAGATTTTTCTTTTGAATGGTGTAGTTTCGGCTCTTGTTTTGTATGTATTTTTAGTTGATGTTGTCTGTATGCGAAGCAGGAATGCTCTTTTTTTATTCACTGGGTTTTGAGTGTCAAGTTTAATCCTTTTTGCTTAGAAACTCTTGACCTGGTATCTCTATGAAGCACATCAATTAGTCGAATCTTCCGACTTTCCAAACATAAATTTTAAGAAAAAAACAGGGAAATTTCAATTCTACAAAGCACATCATTTTTCACAGCAAACGTCGGGGTTTTGGCACTTAACACCCTCCAATTGAGGGTGTTTGGCACATTGCACCCTCATATTGAATATTTGGCACTTTGCACCCTCTAAAATCCCAAATGCACCCTCATTCTATTAAAATCATTTATTTTAAAACCCCAAATGCATCCTTTAAAGCCCCAAAATCCAATTGAAGGGTGCAAAGTGCCAAAATTTTAAATCTGGGGTGCAATGTGTCAAACACACTCAATTGAAGGGTGTTAAGTGCCAAAATGCCGCAAACGTCTCTATTAGTTAAATCTTCAAATGTAAGAAAATATCAGTATTCTTTTAAACATACAAGAAACACAAATTTGAAAAAAATCGTAAAAATGAACTCTTTCATGTGAAAACATGAAGAGGAGACCAAATTCAAATCATATCATAATCATATTAAGAATTACAAAATGCTTATAAATTATATATTACAAAAGGGCTTTTTGGCACTTTGCAGTTTGCATCCCAAAATAGTATTTTTGGCACTTTGCATTCTAGAACTTCAAATATTGCACTTTGCATCTCCCAAAATAGCACTTTTGGCACATTGCACTGGGCTTGTTAAATCTAGGGTAATTTTGTGTTTAAAATGTATTTAGGTTTTCCAACCCTCCTGAAATTCTTCTGATTTGTTTTCCAGTGGCTGCCTCCCGATTTCTTCTTCCTTGCTTCTTGTCGCTTGCTTCTTTCGAGTCTGGTGTTGGTTTTGCTTGATGAAGATGACCCCTCTGTTGTGGTTTGTTTTCCCTCTCAACCCACGAGGCCATCGTCATTGCCCTGAACGCCGTCAACACTGTTGCAATGCCTGCTGCAGCCAGATTTGGCTCCTGCATAGCCTGCCAGCGCCGCCTCTGCCTGTGTGGTGGCAAATTATTGGGTTCAACTCCCGGTTCCAAATCTGGATCCGGGAGCTCGGATCTACCGTTAAAAGGCATGTGGGGCCCACACATTTTGGGAGTCTGACATACATTTTTGCGCGGGGCCCATGCATTCAGGTTTTCTATTGGTTCCGGTTCCAACTGGAAACCCGGACTCAAAAATTCCGCCTGTGTGGTTGCTGTCGACCCCATCTATTGCCTTCGGCGATCCGTACGTTGACTACAACCCATGCTTCTTTCGTCCACCATGTTTCTTCCGTCAACTGGCTTTACTCATTTAGAGGACTCACTCAGGTATAAAGTTTTTTGCAACCTGTTTTTTTTCATATGTCCAGCACTTAGTATAAAGCTTTACAATTTGTTTTTTTAATGTGTTAGTGATTCCGTGTGATTTTTCCCAAATTTCAGTGTGATTTATTTATTTGTTTGGTATATAAATGTCTCGTTATGTATCCATGAATTGAGATAACATAGCGGTTGATAATTTTTATGAAAGAGGGGTATGTAGGCAGTTCTAGTGATTTAGAAAGCATTGAAGAGAGGGAATCAACTGATGAAAACTCGTCCTTTATGAGTGATGATTTGAATGACAGTGATTTCGAGGAAAATGATTTGCTTATAGATGACAATATAGAGAACAAGATTGAGTTGGTTGGTGGAAGAGCTGAATCACTTGGTGTTCATGTAAAAGAGCGTTGTAGTCAGTCATCTTCCAAGACTGAGAAAGGAAAGTCTCTTGAGGTTCAAGTATATGATGGAGATGCAAGTAACTCCGACTTTGAGTTTGATGTTGACTTGTGCTTTAGTACACCAGATGACTTTAGGATTGCTATGAGTATGTATGCTACTAAACAAGAAAACCCCCTCAAATTCACTAAAAAATGTAGCAACAAGATTCAAGTGACATGTGATTGTGGATGAGTTATTTTTGCATCATTCATGTCCAAGAATGAAAAAAAAACATTTCAAAGTTAAGATTATTAAGGGAGATCACAGTTGTTATAGAGTTGTCAATTCACTTCATTGTAACTCTAAATATCTTGCAAACAAATATGAGCACAATATAATGAGCAGCCCTTAGTGACCCGTTAATTTAATGCAGAAAATAATGCAAAGAGACAATAAAACATCTCTTAGTGTATGAAAGATGTATAAGGCCAAGAAACATTTCTCAATATTGAGTAGTGAAACGGAATTGAAGCAGTATGCAAAACTATGAGATTACTTTGAAGAAATTTATAGAATCAATTTAGACATAACAATTAAAGTCAAATGTAAACATGATGTCGACTCCCAAACATGTATATTTAAAAAATTGTACATATGTTGGGGTGTCTTGAAAAAAAGGTTTCATGAGTGGTTGTATGTCGATTATAGGATTGGATGGTACTCATTTAAAGACATCAACGGGTGGTGTAATGTTATGTGCTGTTGGTATTGATGGTAACAACATGTACCCTATTGCGTATGCCGTCGTTTTGAAGGAGAACACAAAAGCTTGTAAATGGTTTGTTAGCCTTATAAATGACTTGCACATTGAAAATAGTTTTACATGGTCAATAATTTCAGACAAACAGAAAGACTTATTGAAATCCATTGAAGAGCTCTTACCCAATGCAAAACACAGATTTTTCTTGCGTCATATGTATAATAACTTCAAACAGAAACATAGAGAGATTCAACTGAAAGAAATTTTATGGAAAGCTGCATCCGTGACAAGCCTAGTAGACTTTAATAATGAAATGAAAAAGTTAAAAGCTAACAATAAAAAAGAGCATTGTTAAGTGCACCACATTTTTCGCTACGTGCACTACAAAATCATTAAATTTTTGTTCCAAACTTCTCCCTAATTTTATAACTAGGGGCACGCCAGTTTTGCGCACCGCAGTCTCTCAAACCCTAGCCCCGTCATTTCCGCCCCGAGGGTTCCGCGCCGACGTTTCCACCAGCCTCGACGCCGACCGCCAGCCCCGACGCCGCCCGCGTGTACGACGCCGGCCGACAGCCCCGACGCCTGGGCGTGCCCCTCCGCTGGGCTCCATTGCTTCCGCCCGGGCCTACCCCTCCGCCGCTTCTCCGCCCGACGCTCGTCGTCCCGCTTCCCCCTGATCGTGCCCCTCTGCTGCTTCGCCGCTGTTTATTCCGTTGCTTCAACGCTCGCCGCCGGTTATTCCGTTTCTTCCGCAGCCTCGGCCCACCAACATGAGGTTTGTCCCTTCAACCCTTAGTTCTAAGTTCTCCAAAACTGATATTGTGTTTCCATTAATTATGCGTTTGCTTCTTATAATACTTAGGAGTTGTTGGTTTATAATGCTTGTAAATTGATATTGGAGAAGGATTTGGTTGAGGTTATAGTCAAATATTAGGAAACTTGGGTAGCCTTGTGCAATTAGATAGAGCTTAGGCCTCTCCGCCTATAGTTAATTCATTTTTTGGGTTGGATGCTCCAGTTCCAACTTCCAACTTGATATCATATAATCTCACATTGAGAAAATGATACAATTATCTACACTTCATATAAATTTTAGGACTCTCAACCTATTATAACCAATTGGTTTTTGATTGAATGCTTAGAATCTAAATAGGTTATCAATGCGATCATATTGAAAATATAGTCTCAGATTGAGAAATTGTTATAACTTTCTGCATTTAATATAAATTTTAGGACTCTCAAGTCTCAACCTATAGCTTTAGCATCTCAACCTATAATTGTTATAACTTTCTCTATTGTTGTACCGAACAAGACGAGATACAATATGTCCAAGTATGTTCGATATCCAACTCTTGAGAAAATGCTTCCCCTAAAAGATGCTAATGTTCTTATAATTATGCGTTTTTGATATTATTATACTTCTGTATCATTTATATTGTTTGTCCATGCTAAAATATGTATTTGTACAAATTGGAATAACTTTTACAGTATGGAGGAAGATACTGCTATGGTAATTAGTAATTCTGCTGATAGGAAAGTTGGAATTGAAGTTGGTTCTCATTTTGAGACGGATCAAGTTTTTGAGAGCAAAGAAACCTTGATTGAGTGGGTTCGAAATGTTGGCCGTAATTTGGGTTTCGTTGTCACCATCAGCTGCTCCGATAAGGTTGCGGGAAGGTTGACACCTCGTGTGATTCTTGGTTGTGATAGAGGAGGTCATTATCGAGCCAATCAACACAATAAGGGTCGAGAAAAAAAAAGGACTGCGTAAATCTTCTACTAAAAGATGTGGTTGTCCTTTTTCAGTTAAATGCCAAAAAACTGCTAATGTTGATGAGTGGAAGGTAACTGTACTATGTGGGAAACATAACCACGAGCAGGTTCATTTGGAAGCTCATGCGTATGCTGGTCGACTGCTTGAGGAAGAGGTAAAAATAGTCGAAAACATGTATTCATCAGGAGTGAAGCCGCGTAAAATTTTAGCATCTGTGAAGAAAAATAGTAGTAGTAATACAACTACTATAAGAACTATTTATAATGAGAGAGTGCGGTTACAAAAAAAAAACAACTGGATGGTTGTACCCCGATACAATTTTTATACAAGTGCATTGATTTGGAGGGCTATGTCAGTTATAATAAAGTGGAGGAAAGTACCAAAAGGTTGCAAAGTCTATTCTTTGCTCACCCTGTTAGTATCAAACTCAGTAATATGTTCTCAACCGTGTTTCAGTTGGATTGCACTTATAAAACTAACAGGTACCACATGCCATTGCTATGCATTGTTGGAGTAACATCCACCTTTCAGTCTTTTTTTTCTTGTTTCACATTTCTTTCGGATGAAACCGAAGGCAGTTATACTTGGGCCTTGAAATGTTTCAAATCAATATTTGAACCAAATTGTGAACCTACTGTGTTGGTAACTGATAGAGAATGTGCGTTAATGAATGCAATTAAAGCCATATTTCCAACTTCTAAGAATATTTTGTGTCAAGTGCACATAAATAGAAATATATTGGTCAATTGTAAGAAGTTTTTCAGCAAAGGAAAAGAATTTGAACGGTTTATGTATGCATGGCAGGGGTTGATTGATTCATCAACCGAGAATGAATTCAATACTACATACAATATATTTGTAGGTGAATTCTCCTCGGAATATTCTGCTGCAGTGGGTTATGCAACTACATCATGGCTTGAGCCGTACAAGGAGTTTTTTGTTTCTACATGGATCGATAAGTACATGCACTTTGGTAGCTCCAACACAAATCGAGTCGAAAGTGGGCATAGCCAATTGAAAAGATTTCTTGAAGTGAGTATCGAGAACTTGAATACCATTTGGAAAACTTTTGATCAAATGATCAACATGCAACATACCGACATAAAAAGGTCCTTTGGGCAAAGTTGTATACAGGTAAGCAAAGAATATAGTGGATTTTTGTACGCAGATATACTGGGGCATGTATCTTTAAAAGCATTGGAGTTCATTAGAGAAGAAGAAAAATTGGCGGAGAAACGCATACAACCTCAAGATTGCACCCATAAGAGGAGGTTTACTATGGGATTACCATGTTCGCATGAGCTTTTGCCATACATAGCTCAAGCTAAACCCTTACCTTTATGATGTGTAAATAGGCATTGGAAGCAACTAACATTACAAGAAACTATGAAAGGAGGTGACGAGGATATTGATATTAGTAATGAAATCGAGGTCATTGTTCAAAACTTTAGTACCTCAAGTAAAGAACAAAAGAAAGAGGTTAAAAGGAAGCTACGAGAGATGATTGAGCCATCATGTACTCAAACAGTTGAGCCTAAGGTACCTACGCGAATAAGAGGAAGGCCTAAAGGTAGCCTAAAAAAGTTCAAAGATGATTACAAATCAACTAGACGAGATCCATCACATTTCGAGTACATTCTCTCCATGGAAGACCAACCAAATGAGACAAGAAAGTTAAAATCAAGAACCAAGTTGAATGCTAGAAAAAGGACATACTATCAATTTAGAACTCCCTCTGTGAGTTCTGAGTTGGGTTATGAAATACGTCAACATTTACCGATCTTGTTCTCCGAACATATTACAAATGTCATAGATGTGCTTGGGGATGGCCATTGTGGATTTCGAGTTGTTGGTGAAGCATTAGGTAAGGGTCCAGATTGGGTACAAGTGAGAAAAGATCTTTATACGGAACTTGAGAATTACAAAATTTTGTATGATGAGATGTTTGGTGACATTAGACGAAAAAAATTACTACAAAGTCTTGATTGCAAGGCGACGCCAGCACCGGTTGAGAAGTGGATGACATTACCCGATATGGGTCTCGTAATAGCATCTTGCTACAATGTGGCTGTGGTGGAGCTCTCAATTGATTAGTGCTTTACATTTCTTCCATTGCATTCTGTGCCACCACCAATGCCCAAATTAATTTGTGTTGGGTTCATAAATGGAAATCACTTCGTCCTAGTAGGCCTTAGTGAAAATTGTCCATTGCCACCGATATTCTCGCCATGGAGTAGATTTCACGAGCAAAATGTAGACACATGGACATCTCTATATATGTCAAGGATTATACTTCCACATACAAGCATGATGAGTAGTTCAGTTATTGGGTTGAAAGATATGTGATAAAGGTTAGCGATATTTATTTTTTTTGCATTCTCGTTGTATGTCTCACATATGTGCCAATATATTGTCTTATCGTATTTTTTGCAGGCATATGCACACCGAAAAAATCATATGAGAGATTTCTCAGGCATAATAGTCATTTTGTAGCACTCTCGCATAAAGGTATGCATTCATTAATTGTAATAAAATTCATTACTTAATTTCATTCATTAATTGTTTATTTTTCTGCTTAAATTTGCAGGAATATGAAGTAAAAAAGGATCAATGAAAGAAATTTTCTGACAAAAAAGCGGAGATCTAATTAATTTATTTTTGGTTGTCCCATTTTGATGAAACCATATTTTTGTTAATCCATGTTATTTTTGGTTGTTGGTTTTCCAAATTTGAATGTAATCTATGGTATGTCATATTTATCTTTTATTTTTATGAAAAAAGATTGTAGTCCAATGATATATCAAGTTAATCTTTTGGTTTGCTATTAACAAAAATACGGTGCACATAACAAATATGTGTGCACCTATCATAGTGCGGTGCTCTTAACAAAAAAGTGCACATAACGAAAACTGTGGTGCACTTAACAATACTCTAAAAAAAACGTACCAATGAGTTAAGGAAAGAGATCCAAAACATTAGACAAAGTCTCATTTTAATACATGACCTAAGTGTGATATATTGTTAAATAATTTTTGTGAAACTTTTTAGCAAGATGATTCTTAAAATAAGAGATAAGCCAATAATTACCATGTTGGTGACTATAAGTGTGTTACTAATGAAGAGACTTCACACACATAGACAAAATGATCTTGAAATTTAACGGAGAAACCTGTCATTTGATACAAAGAATTTTTGAAATTAACAAAAAAATGCACAACTATATCTTGGTATGGAATGTTCATCACAAGTTTGATGTTGAAGGATGGATAAGAGATAAATGAACTGTTGATTTGGGCGCATGAAGTTGTAGTTGTAGGCGGTGGGATCTAACAGGTATTCTATGGGTGCATGCAACATCATGAATATTCTATCAGAGGGAGAACGTTGAAGACCATGTCGAAAATTGGTATAAAAAGATATGTTTTTGAGGGCATATGAACACTTGCTAAATCCAATAAAATCATACAAGGAATGACATTCAACAAATTTGAATCCAATAGTTCCATGGTGCAATATTCACAACAAGTCTGGAAGGCCTTCAAAACAAGCTAGGAGAAAAGAAGTTGATGAAATAAAGAGCTAGAAATATGGAATAAAAAGACATGAAATGAAATACACTTGTTCTAACTACGGGATGAGAGGACATAATAAAAAAAGTTGTGTTGAATCCCCCACGAGCCAAGATACAACGATTACTTCAAAATCAAAGTTATTGGTAACATTTTAGTCATCAAAAATTTCTCTACTATGATTTCCTATTATCTTTTACAATTTATTAATAACGTTTGTTTCTGTATATATAAGAATGAATATTGGGCTGTGATCTTAATGTTGCGGAGAGCTTTTAACTACGGAATTTTATGATATGATATGATATGGTATTGTGATCAGAATTTGGTAAAAATTATTAATAAGAATACTTTTATTAACAATTTTTAATAACATCTGTTTTTGTTAGCAGTTATTTATATAGTCAGGATTTAATAACAATTTTTTTATAACTTGGACATGTTAATAACGTGTAGGAACTCAAGCAGTGACCAGGAAGAGGGCTGCTGCTGCTGTCGTTTTTGCTATTGCAATAGTCCGATTTTGATAATGCTGGCCATGTTTGTTTTGTCGTGGTTCCTTACGTGTCCGATTTTCATACTCTTTATAATGATTAGTTCTATTTTTTGATCTGGAATGTAGTAGTTTTTGGACTGTTTTTGTATGAAATGGAGTAGTTTCTGGAATGTTTTTGTATGGAATGAAATATAATCATACTGTTTTTGTCTGGAATGAAATAGTGTTTGGCTGCAAATATCATTTTATTACATTGTGAACTCTGGTTGCGAATAACAAGTAAACTATATTTGGCATGCAAGTAAAAATTCGAATATTCTATGATGCAAAATGCCAAAATGAGTGCTTTCGATAAGATCCGGACGAAATTACCCCTGATTTAACAGGCCTAAGGTGCAAAGTGCCAAAGAATTGAGATTCGAGAATACAAAGTGCAATATTTAAACTTTTGATGTGCAAAGTGCCAAAAGTTGCATTTTTGGGGGTGCAAAGTGTCAAAAATTCATTACAAAAGCCATGTTAAGTATACAATCCATATTCGTCGAGGATGGACCTCTGTAGAGCCAAGTCAGCAAAAGTCAAAGTCAGCAAGTTAACACAGAAGTTAGAGTCCACTTGCAAGACGGTAGAAGGCCTGGGCGAGTATGACGAGCTCCACTTGCATATTCGCCAGGTAGACGACTAGGCATGTTACTCGCTTAGCCGATCAAGCTCCCCTAAGAAGTCGCCAGAGGTGGGGCTATAAATAAGATCGCTCTCACTTTGGATTTGCGTATAAATAGGATCTCAGGTGTACAGTGAGACGGACTTTGGAATCTTGCAAAAGATCTCGACCATCTTTTTTTTCTTGACTTCGAGTTGTGTCTTTGAATCCTTTCGTCAGAGAGACATGTTGCGAGCTAGCGATTATCCTCCTTAGTCGTCGTAACTGTTGAAACCGAAAACTTGGTCTCTTGTGGAGTTCACCCTTGGGGAAGGTGTGATCGGACACTTACTTCTCTCGTGCAAGCCAAACGACAAAAAGAAAACTGACCCAAGGGCTCGGCGTGGATGTCTCACCACACACCCAAAAGATCTTGGAGCGCTTCCCCTCCTTAGCCAAAGGCCGATCTAAGGCTACCTTAGAAAGCGCAAGAAGATCTGAACACTCGTAAGACCTGCCTTCTGAGGTGCCCCTTGGGTCCTATTTATAGATTTCTGAAAACGCCCTGCAAATAGCTAACTTCCGCTGTTTTGAACAGCTATGTGTATCCCAACCGGGTCTGCCAATAGCGTAACTCTGTTGTTCTAACAGGCTATAGACAGACCAGCAGGGGCAAAAATGGTAAAAAAAACATCACGGGCTGCTGGGCGAGTGCCCCCCTAAAGCCTCTGCTCTCCTGGGGCGGCGAATACGGGTTCAGCTAGTCCTGTCGGGCCTCGACGAGTATGGGCCCGGCTGGCCCTACTCGCCGGCTCCACCTGGCGAGTGCGAGCCTTTTGGCTCTATTCGCCCCTGATGATTCCACCTCACCTGGGCGAGCTGGGGGCCCTCGAGCTCTGGCCCCTTAAGTGCTCGACTGGGACTAGGACTGCATGATCCCGCTGGTTGGTCCTTGAGAAATTGAGCACTACAAATGCTGAGTTCCATTCGACGAACGTCGAGCTCCGTTTGACGAACGCCGAGCTCCGTTCGACGAACGCCGAGCTCCGTTCGACGAATTGAGTGGACTGGGTGGGCTTCTCTCAACGCCAAGGTAGAATGGCGTTGAGTGTCTGGACTTCACTCAAAGCTGAGACAGAACGACGTCGAGTGTCTGGACTTCACTTGACGCTAAGGCAGAACGACGTTGAGTGTCTGAACTTCACTCAACGTTAAGGCAGAACGACATCGAGTGTCTGGGCTTCACTCAACGCTAAGGCAGAATGGTGTTGAGTGTCTGGACTTCACTCAACGTTAAGGCAGAACGACATTGAGTGTCTGGACTTCACGCAACGCTAAGGCAGAACGACATTGAGTGTCTGGTCTTCACCCAACGCTAAGGCAGAACGGCGTTGAGTGCCTGGACTTCACTCAATGATAAGGCAGAACGACGTCAAATGTCTGGACTGGCTGGTACTCGTCGCTTCTACCTACCTCCTGGCGAGTGCGGGCCCGACTGGCCCTACTCGCCTGCCACTAGCCGGGCTCGCTTGGGAGAGCTGGGGGCTGCCGAGCTCTGGCCCCCCTTGGTGCTCGCCCGGGACTTGAGAGAAGAGAGTCGGCTGATCTGGTTCCTGTCGACCCCACTCACCAGATACGGGGTTGTACACAATCCTCGCTCTTTTTGATCTTGACAAAGCTCAAAAAGAATCATCCAACCTCAAGTGTTCGGTGAGTGCGGCAGGAGCCCGAGAGAATCTTAGGATGAGGTCCACCTGCTGTTATATATATGTACATGCGTACCTGGGTGATTTTTGTCATTCCCTTCGCTCTAATCTTGCCGAGATGTCAATCCCTAAGGAGATCCAAGAGAGGCTCGCCCGAGTTCGCAAGGCTTCCTCTACTCGTATTGCCAGCCTGACCGCGGTTCCCCTTGGCGTCCCGCAGAGCGGCTAGGCCGAGCCCAATCCCGCCAAGAGGGCGAAACCATTTCCCCATGCGGTCGAGCCCATATTCGATGACCTGAAAACGACCTTAGAGCACGGGACCGGCTCCACCAATCTGCCTGCCCTTGAGAAGCAGAAAAATATCGTTGACTTGTGCACCGACCCTGACAGCCAACAGGATGCCGTCAAAGATTCTGCGCCATGAGTCAAGAACACCCTTGGCGACTCGCGGCTTAGAACTCTAGAGAATTGCCCTCGGGACCCGTCACCCCCCTTCGGTACCCTGGGGCTGGACTCGCAGAGGCCGAACTCGCCAGTTTGCACCCCTTCCCCTCAGTGACCTGTCGGGACCGCGAGGGGAGGTGCTGGAGCCATCACCATTCCGGGCTTCAACCTCCTTTCGCCAAGAACACGCTGCCCAGGCCGCGGTAAGAATCTGAGATTGGTCCATCCCCGCACTTTCTTGGGGGTGCTGAGCTCGTCAGGTAAGTCGGTCTCCGATTTTTGTCTTGTAATTTTCTGGGATACTAGCCTTCCATACTGATGCTTAACTGTCTTCACAGCTCTTCCCAACAAGTCTGAGGCTGAAGAGTCTTTGCGACCAACCCGTTATTCCCCCCTCCCCTCTCCGAGCTCGCTAGACTCCTATCTGGGCTCTGAAGTGGAGAACGACGAGCTGACGAGGAGGCGGATCAGGCTCTTCAAGAAGCTGGTGTGCGGCCTGCGCCAGGTGCATGAGGACAATGAGGCGCTGCAGCGCGACTACGTACGGCTCGCAGACGAGGTGAGGGGCAACGCGGCGGGCGAGGCGATGTTCCCTTCCAGACTTTTGGATGAGATCGATGAGGGCCTCCTGGTCAACCAGAGAAACTCAAGGCGGATTTGCGAGCTCCTCAGCTCGCGGCAATCTGGGGGGCGGGGGATGCGAGGCCGGGGTAGATAAAAACGGCTCCGTTGTTGAGCCTACTGGCACTCGCCCCAGATCACCTTTAGCTCGCGCATCTTCTTCTTCTGTATTTGATTTATTTAAACTGCATTCTCCTCCTTTTCTGTAATAACTTGGGACATTGTTAGATTTTAAATGTCTGTCATTTGAATAACATATCACGCCTTATATTTAGCTCGACGTGTGATGAGACAAGTTTTAGGAGTCGGCGAGCTGGGGTTGGCGAGCTGGGACAGGCGAGTTAGACTGATCGGCCAGCTCGGCCTTAAATTTCTTTTTCTATAAATAGGCCTCTTCACCAACCCCGTACTATCACCTTTACTGCTTAACCCACTTTCTCGCTTCTCCTCTCCTCCCGCAGTCGTGCTTCTAGCCTTCACGCGAGCATGGGCAAGACGAATCCGGACGCCGACAGCCACTCCAAGTGTGCTCAACACTTCACCGACTATTGCTTCTTCGCGGGGAATATAGGCGAAGCGGAGCTCGCGGAGTTCGTCACCGACTACGTGCCCCCGGGCTTCAAGGCCCGCCGGCCCAGGGAGCAGGAGGCCATCAACACCTTTTATTCTGACGAGCTCGCCTTCCCCATCTCGCATTTTGAGGTGGGGTTGCGCCTACCACTCTGGCCGGAAATCCGCCAGATACTGAAATACTACGGCGCGGTGCCCACACAACTTAACTCGAACGCCATCGCCATGATGGTGGCGTTCGCATGCTTCCTTCGCCGGGAGCGAATAAAGTTCAACCTGAACGTTTTCAGGAAGCTCTTCTCCTACAAGGTGACCCCGGATGGTGTCACCTACTTCGGGGGCTCCCTCATAAAAGTTCGCCAGATCGTGAACAAACACCACAACTGGATGATCAAGATCGCCTTCATCAAGAGCGATCTCGATAACATCCCCTTCTTCACCCAGCAAAATGGCGAGGACGTGTACCGCCCTACCGTCGTGTCCAGCAACGATACCGAGCTCCATAAGTTCTTTCTCCACAAGGATTTCGAGGTCGCCTTCCTGCGAAGGGGCCTCGACTCGCTCGCCCGTTCTTCCCGGCGAAGGTATTCTTCTCTTTCTTTTGCTCAGCTCGCTGAATCATCATAGAATTTTTCTAAGTTTTTTCATACAGGGGAACGGCTGATTCCCGCGAACCCACCATTCGCGGACTCTGGATTACTCTCTGCCCCCCATGCTCGGGAGAGGGTGGCGGCAGCGGCCTGCCGAGACGAGATGGCCTCCTCCAAGCCCTCATCCAGCAGGAAGCGACCTGAGCCTGCTGGAGCAAGCCCGCCCCGTCACCAACAGCCGCCAAAGAAGAAGAAAGCCGTGATGGTCCCTCGGGCGAGACAACAAAAATAAAACAAAAACCTAAATATATGAGCTCGCCCAAGACCATCCCGGATGGGTCGCCAGAGAGCCCACTGAAGGAGATTACGAGCAAAAGGAAGGGGGTGGCGAGTCCTCTGCTCCCCTTGTTGTGAAGAAGAAGGCCAGCGAGCCACCTGCGCCGAAGAGCCATCCCATCTTTGGCTTCGGGGGAAGGTGGAAAGACTCGGCCGACGAACCCATGGTCCAGTGGGACGAGCTAGCCCACCGAGTCTCCATCTCCACCCTTCACCCTTCCTAGGCCGCCCGTCAGCTCTCCACCGGCCATGCCTACGCGCTCGTTCGGCCTTTATGGCCGCGAGGACGCCGAGGCTATAAGGGTATGGCCCTACAACAGCTCGACCACGAAGGCATGCAAGACCATATGCGGGCCATGAAGCTACATCATATGATAATCCGCCGCAGCTTCAACCTCAGCAACCACCTCCAGAAAGCCGAGCAGACACGCGGCGTCGTCCAATGACAAGGCCGTCAACCTGGCGAGGTAACTCGGCAT